>CAKLNU010000555.1:0-321044 GCA_922788865.1 Poeciliopsis turneri | reverse complement strand
TCCTTCACGTCACATCTGGATGCTCTTACCGCTGTTCTTTAAACTGATCTTAATCCGGGAGCGTAAAAGCAATGAATATTGTTGAAACACTTTCACTTCTTACACCGTAGATGGTTGGAAAAAGAATGTGAACCAGCAGATGTAGCTGAACTCGTCGTCACCAGGATGAATTCTGTCTTCACTCGGTAACAGCTGGAGGAGAAAATTGTTTTTTGACCCAGTCATCGACCCCTTTCTACCTTCCAGACTTTACAACCAGCCCTGTGTGTGCGTGTATTTATGAGTGTGTGTGTGTGTGTGAGCTCCTGCATGCTGGTTTTTCTTTGTGAAGAACAGTCAGAGGGATGTAGCTGATGAAGAAACTGTGTTTTTTTCTCACCTCCTCCCTCAATCCCCCCTAACAGAATGACGATGGAGGTCACTGCTGTCTGGTCAACAAGTGGAGCACCTTCCTGAAGGCCAGGCTCATCTGCTCGGTGCCCGGGACCGACGGCATGGAAACACACTTTGACGAGCTCCGTGAGTGTATACGCATTTCCATCTGCAAAGTAACATCCTTAATATTTTAGATGTGATCACACATTGAAAGAACTAAAAAATATGTATATATGTATTTTTTTTTCCATTTCGAGAAGAAGCAAAGAGGGGCTGCATCACCTCTCATGAGTGCAAACACACATCCTGTCATTGATACTATGAGTGTGAGCAGCACAAAGAATCCTACTACTGTAGGTCTTTGAAATGTTTGTTGGAATATACATTCCTGAGTGTTTGCAAGAAAGTAGGTTGATGTTCAGATGAATGATCTGGAACTTCAGTCCGTTCTCCAGAGGCGTGGCTTCAACCTGTTTCTCCCCCAATCGGCCGTTGCCAGATTTGTTTCCATTTGCAGATCCTGTGTTCTTCCTCTGCATTTTCTGGAACCTCTACAAGAGCATTAGAAGCGCGGCAGACTGCATTCGCTGATTGGACTGTGGACTAACACCATTGGATGAGCGAAGGCGTTGCATACAACATCAAATGGAAGGGGCAGCCCGCAACAGACAAATATACCGAGAGATATCGGTGGAAATTGGCTGGCCAAGCGCAGACGGGCGAAATTACATGATCAGATCGTTGACGCCTACTGCTGTGTGTCCACATTTCTACATTTACGTCCACATAGCGAGGAAGAAACTGCCGATGGTGATTAACCCGCAAGAGTGAAACTTGATTATTGAGAATATGTGTGAGGCTGCAGTACCTCTAACTAATCTAAAAGAATAAAAAGCACCTTACCAGGACTGTTTCTGTAATGGCAACTCGTTGGCACTCTGGTTCTATGCCCGTTTAGACTCGTAAAAACACCATCGTGGTTTTATAGGTAGGGCCTTGGTAGTCCATAAACTTCATAAAGTGTAAAATGTTCATATGTGGAGTCAGTTGACATAAATGACAGAGTGTGGAAAAGGTTCTGGCTCTTCCTTTTCCAAACGAGGTTTCTGCCTCTACTGGTTAGTTCAGTGTTGACTCAGACCCGGCAGTGCGGAGTGATTCTGTGAGATGGATGGTGGTCACTATGGGGCGCCCATGATTAATTGTAGGATATTGTAGTTAAAGGCCATAAATGTGGAGCAAAGCGGTGAAGGAACAAGGACAGACATGCCGGGGTACTGAGTGGGAGACGGTGCACGTGTCAGATTTCAGAGCCGCTGTTCCTGCCAACTCAAAGAAGGAAAGGTAGAGAGGAAATGATGGAGTTTTGTATTTACTGTCTGGCTTGATTGTGTTTTTTTATGCTGGTTCTGGAAATTTGTGGTTATGGAGGAAAAATCTGTCTCACATGATGCACAGAGACAAATAGGCCGTTTATAGTTTATAGCAAAAGTATTTGCATAACTTTTACACGTTGTGTCACGTTACATCCACAACCTTGAATGTATTCACCTTTGAGTTTTGGAGCTGGACTAACACAAGCTGATGCATAAATACAGATGGGGAAGGAAGTCTGGATCTAAACACAACTGAAGACCAATTGCAAGACTTGAATATTAAAGCTTAATGAACCTGAAATATTTAGGAAAGAAAAATATTTATTTATTTGTCTATCAGGTTTTTTCAGTGATATTGTCACTTTGTCATTATTGCAGTAAATACCAGAAAGCATACAAAATAATTTGCAGTCTATCTCTCCCCTCCCTCATCTAGATCTGTGGCTTAGAGATTTGAAGCCACATCTGCCAAAAATATATTCTTTGTTTTCTAAATCCTAAAAAAAAAAAAAAAAAAAAAGAAACATGGATGTTGGCTGAAATGTTCAGATATGAATATTTTTGCAGGGAATGCCACATTTCTGAGATCTCAGTGAAGAGACCTCACAGATGCGGAGCGTTTTTATCAGCGTTTGACTAAGAAGTAGCTACTATAATGAGCTCAGCAGATGTGTAGTTCCACGAGGTGTTTGCTAATTGTTGCTGGCTAGTTTGAAGGAGCTGAATGTTTGCTGTGGGAGATTGAAGGATTTCTCAGATGTGCATGAATCAAGACAACATTGACAATATTGAGTAACATGAGGTAACGCTCAAAAAGGTCGATTTTACAAAATTCAAGTAAAGTTTTAATGCTCCAGAAATATAGAAAAGCAACATATGAAATGGGAATCGTTGTTAAAGCTGTTAATATGCGCGCTCCAGAGCGAACACATCACCGACGCATCAGAAGAGCTTTTCGGTTTCCTCCCTTTGAAGCCGCGATCTGTTTCTCTTCTCAGACGTATCTCTCTTTCAAGTGTGCGCTTGTGTTTCCTTCCATGCAGATCCACGATTTTTGGGACAGCTGTGTGTCATGACGAGGATCAAGTGTTGCGTGACGCCCGTTGCATGGCGGCTCGTTGGTCTGCGGCTCGTTGGTCTGCGGCCGTCTTAATCCATGACCGTTCCGCTGCTGTGTTTGTTTTTGGGGTGGGGGGTTTCGGGGCAGCTGCGGCAGAGATTGGATGGGTGGGAAGATGTTTCTGAGCGGCGTGGTTTTCTCCAGAGAGGAGCTGCAGACGGTCCCTGGAGGACCTCAGTGCTGGACCAGAACCTAGCAGTCGACAGTCAAACACAATCCTCACACCAGCCGTGTATCACAGTATCCACACAGGAAGCTGACAGCTAATTCCTCATGCTGCTCCACATGAGACAGCGAGCGCATAAATCTGGATTGGAATACACATTCTTTTCCAGCGTGTGATTGGTTCCTCGCTTTCGGAGCGCTAACGCTGTATTTTTAGCCTGACTTCTTCTTCTTCTTCTTTTTTTTTTTTTTTTTTTTAACCAAACAGGGTTTTTTTTTTCCAACTAGGTTATAGCAGCTCGTGTTGACGGCCTTTGTCCTGTCGCAGACAGCGAACACGGCTGTCTCCTGGGAGCAGTATTTAGGTCAGGTTCTGAAACAGCAGGAAGACTTATCACCTGTACTTGGCATCAAACAAAGGATGAGCTAAATCAGGCAGTGCCGGCGTCAGAGCTATGCGGGACAGCTAGTGGGAATGTTTGGGATTCAGGGACCTAAAGACCAGGCTTCAGTCGTTATGATGCTGCTGACCTGTGAGATGAGAGATTCAGAAAGCTCCTAAAAAAAATGTTATACCCTTTGAAATGCTTTTGATTTTGTGTCATTACAGACACAACTTTTAAGTCGAGTTTATTTGTTTAGCACGTTTTATCAACAAAGCACTTCAAAGTGTTTTTACAATATAAAAACATCAAATAAGCAATAAACATGACATTTTGTCCAAATCATCAAGAAAATGCACATCAAATTTATTGATCAAAACTCTAGTTATTATGAATCAAAGACAAATGGTTTCAGCCTTGATTTAAAGGAGCTAAGGGTTTCGGCTGTTTTGCAGTTTTCTGGAAGTTTGGTCCAGAGAATCACAGTTCCAGATCTGTGGTGCATAGAAGCTGAATGCTGCAGAACTGGAACCAGAACCTGAGAGGTCTGAAAGGTTGATACAGCAACAGATCTTTAATGTGTCTTTGTGCTAAGCTATTCAGTGATTTGTAAACTAACGGGAGTGTTTTCAAGTCTTCAGTGGTTTTGACAGACATAAACCTAAACTGTGTTGCATGCATACAGTATGTCTCCGCTTCTCAGTCAACTCTAGAGACTGAAAAGTTTTGTTTGTTTTTTTATCATTCTTTACTTGCAAAATACCTCAACCTCCGTTGGTTTGGACGAAAAACATATTTGGAAGCAGGTGTTGTTTTTTGTCTGTTTTTTTTTTTTTTTTTTTTCAAATATGCAACAGATTCTCAATTGGTTGTAGGTCCAGACTTTGACTAGGTCATTCTACACAAGTTAAAATTGTTCAATCTCAAGACATTCTACCTTTCATAGTTCTAGGTTGATTTAACTCTGTGCTGCAGGAAGGCAAACCTTTTATTCTGGTTTCAAGTTGCCGCTTATGAGATTTTTTTTTTTTTTCTGTTCTTCCTTCCAGGAGACGTTTACATCCAGCCAACACAGGACACAAAGAACCCCGTCATCTACGGAGTCTTCACCGTCTCCGGGTTTGTTCCCTTCACTGAAAACAAAACCTGCCGTGTTTCCGTCGCTGCCACCTGTGAAGCGAATTTACCCGCTCTCACGCTTTCACCACAGGTCCGTGTTCAAAGGCTCGGCCGTTTGCGTTTACTCCATGGCCGACATCCGCATGGTCTTCAACGGGCCCTTCGCCCACAAAGAGGGTCCCAACTACCAGTGGGTGGCGTACACGGGGAAGATCCCGTACCCTCGCCCCGGCACCGTAAGTCCCTCCTCTTACCTCAAAGCTGCTGAGCAACATCCAGGCATCAGCATATCCAAACTGAACTTGTAGCTGCTGGGCTTCATTTTGAGCAGCAATTCTTTAAAAAAATAATAATAATAAAAATAAAAAATGTTGTGCTCCTGCTCAGGTTGTTGTTGTTTTTCTCCCTCAGTGCCCCGGAGGAACATTTACGCCCAGCATGAAGTCCACAAAGGACTACCCAGATGAAGTGATCAACTTCATGAGGAATCACCCTGCTATGCACAACGCAGTCTACCCAGTGCACAAGCGCCCCCTGGTGGTCCGAACCAACGTGGACTATGAGTTCACCACCATCTCAGTGGACCAGGTGACGGCTGCAGACGGCAACTATGAAGTGCTCTTCTTAGGAACTGGTGAGGGTTTTTTTTAACTTGAGATGTGATTTGATTGGTTCAGTCCAAGACTAAATTACACGATGACAGAAAAACTGCATCATGTTTTTCTGTCATTATTACTTTATTGCAAAAAGTAATAATATTAATTTACTTACATATTACTTTTATTAACGTGCATCCCATTATGAAGTTGTACCTGTTACTTACCAAAAACTAAACTATTTAACAACAGGAATGAAAGTCAGTCCAAATGAACCGACAAAAAATGTCAGATTTATTGAGACGTTTTTTTTTTTTACTTCTGATTGTTTTTGTGTCACAAAAAGCAGTTTTTTGGAGTAAAAGGTGAAAAGCCAAAGGTCAGTCTATGCTACATGAATGTAAATGTGAATTGAGGGAATATTTGCCTGAAATGATGGACAGAACCAGTTTCTAGCTGATGAAGGTGAACCCATGAACCCTTTGACCCGAGTCGACACACCGAGTGACACTGAGGACAGGACCCCCCCTCTGTGGAAATAAACCCTATGGAAATGAGGGGCTCTTGTCTCCACAGCAATCCGTTATTCTTTCCTTTTTGTGCTCGAGTGGAAACGTAACCAATCAAAGGGTTTTTCTCACCTCTCTCTGCTCACATGGAGTAAACAACAAGAAGACTTGTACCTGGTGGGCAGAGCAGGATGAGCGGCGGGAGGGAAAAGAACAGTGTGGGAGGAGGGAAGGTCAAAGTTGGCGTACCCATTAGCCTGATGAGGCTGCGGCTGCCACTGCATGCTGCGTGTGGCTCCTTCTGACTTTTTAGTGCGTCTGAGCGTCACCGGTACGCAGAACGATGCGTGTCGGGGTTCAGAGGATGTCGTAAATCTCAGGTACCAAGAAAGCAAATGGAGCAGAGAAAGCCGCCCAAACAGGTGAGAGACGCAGTCAGCAAAAAGAGAACTTTACATCATTGAAGAAAATGATAGGTTAACCCGGTGAGAGTTATGTCTACAGCAATGGAGGGATTATCCTCACTGATGACTGCTGACAGTCAAACACGCCTGTGAAGGGCTGCAGAGAGACGGGCGGTGGGGCGGCAGCCGCGTGGCTGATGGGTTTGTCTTGTGCTCCGCAGACAAAGGAACAGTTCAGAAAGTCATCGTTCTGCCCAGAGACGACCTGCAGACCGAGGAGCTGGTTCTGGAGGAGGTTGAAGTCTTTAAGGTGAACCATTAAAGATACTGCATCACACTTTCACTAGTTGCTTGTTCTCAAAGAGAAAAGCTAACAGAGTTTCTTTGCTTCTATGTCCAGGTTCCCACTCCTATAACGACAATGAAGATCTCATCCAAAAGGGTAAGCGAGCGCAAACACGGATTTGCTTCTGGTTTTCTAAACTGAGCTAGAAATAACGACCGACAAAGATACAGAGTTGGGGTCAAGCGGAACCTGCCGGGTGGATGTGCTTCAAACCCCCGATCATAAAACACATTATGCCTGCAATAATCTTCAAAATAATTTACCCCTTCTTCTTCTAACTCTTAGTGCTGTCCTTTTTTGCGTCCACAGCAACAACTGTACGTGTCCTCTGCGGTCGGCCTGACCCAGTTGGCTCTCCACCGGTGCGACGTGTACGGGGAGGCGTGCGCCGACTGCTGCCTGGCCAGAGACCCGTACTGCGCCTGGGACGGCAAGTCCTGCTCCCGGTACTCGGCCTCACAGAAGAGGTGAGCACCAGCCGCACGGTCAGCGAGTTCACTAACCCAATAATTCGATCAGTTGGTTCAGCGATACTGAAATCGATCTGCCTGTATGGCCGACTGGCTGTTTGGGTGATTTTGTTAAGATCTGTGGGTCCACTCAGCTTAACAAGACTAATATGTTCTTATACATACATATATATATATATGTATGTATAAGAAATGTAAAGTCATATATCAAAAGGTGGAGATTTGTTGTTATCTGTTTGTATTTTCCTCTTCATTTGGTTTTTATGTGTCACTGAACGGCTTTGAATGGCTTGCAGTTGCTTTATGATGTTTTTCTCTCCTTATTTGGCAATACTGGTCTGACCCATTTAGACGTAGCCGGAGGCAGGACGTCCGCTACGGGAATCCCATCCGACAGTGCAGAGGCTTCAACTCCAACGGTAAGCAGGTGTCTGTTTGGTCACAACGCCATCATCTCCCTGTCGAGACGCAGCGACTGCACCACGGCAGGTCAATGGTTACCAGAGAAAAGCAGAAGAAACCGTCCATTAGAAAAGTCGTAAACGCGAGTTTGCCGTCTCCACTCTGCAGCCAATAAGAACACTCTGGAGATGGTGCAGTACGGGGTGGAGGGAAGCAGCACCTTCCTGGAGTGCCAGGCCCGATCTCCGCATGCCGTCATTAAGTGGCACCTGCAGAGAGACAACAGTGACCGCAGGAAAGAGGTTGGTCTCCCACACACACACACACACGCACACACACACGTGTGTATCGTTTGCTCGACCTGACAAAACAATCATGCAAATGGAAATGATGGAGCTCGTTTGAATTTATCACGTGATAAATTGATTTATCTCGTATTGTGACATGCTCACTGTAAGACACAAAAAGCTGTCAGAGGCTCAGAAAGACTGAAGATTGTGGTGAATTTCAGTCTCTGGGGCCACAAAGCACAAAAAATTCATTTCGAAACATTTCCTCTTATTGAAAGTCTCTGCCACATTTTTCAATTTTGATTTAAACAGCAATAAAATAACTGAAGTTTGCACGAAGCATGCTGTAAATTTCCCATTGAACTCATGTGGTTCCACTGCCCTGTTACCTTTTTATTTTTGAACGCGTAACCCAAATTCCTCCGTATGTGGAAGACGAATAAATGGTCGCTTCCTCCGGGCGTTCGCACCCCGCTCACATTTACAGATTTATTCACTGTGCGACAGGACAGACTGTGAAGGTTAGCTGTGAAAAGGCTTTAATACGCAACCCTGAGGCTGTGAACAAATGCTTCTCTTTTATTGACTCTCCTGTTGGATGCAGTCGCCTCACAGGATGAGTCAACACTACTAAACAAAACGCACTAATTAGATTTCTGGGTGGAGGTGGAAAAACAGTTGCAAGCTGAGTGAACATAAGAGATCACATCAGTATAACAGTGTTTTTTTTTTTTTGTTTTTGTTTTTTTTTTGCAAGGCGATTGTCAGAGGTCATCTGAGGGTCAGCAGAACCTTTTAAATGAAGCTGTTGTTTCAGCGCCCTACAGGGAACAGTGATCGTAATTAATCTGGGTTGTGAATGTTGGGTATTGTTGGTGCTAGTTGGATCTTTCCTGCTGGCTTTTTTTCCCGCCAAACGTTCCGACGCTCGTCGTTTGACCTCTCGCTGTCCTCCTCCCTGCGTAGATGCGCTCCGACGGGCGGATTCTGAAGACCGAACAGGGCCTGCTGCTGCGCTCCCTGCAGCCGTCGGACTCCGGCATGTACCAGTGCACCGCCACCGAGAAGAACTTCAAGCACACGCTGGTCAAGCTGCAGCTGGTCGTGCTGTCGGGCCGCGCTGTCAACAACGCGCTGGTGGATGGCGGCGGCGGGGGGCTGGTGCCGTCGTCCCTTCACTCGGCCGGCGCCCAGTGGACCCCCAGCGCGGGCCAGTACAAGGACCTGCTGACCATTCTGAGCCAGCCTGAGATGAGCCTGATCAACCAGTACTGCCAGGACTACTGGCAGTTCGGAGACCCGCTGCTGGGAGCGCTCAAGGCGAAAGACCTGAAGGAGCTCAAGGAGCAGAAGAAACCCCGCAACCGTCGGCATCACAGGGAGCGACATGAGGTGGAGGAGGAGGAGGAGGAAGAAGAGCAGCAGGGAGTAGAGACATGAGGAAGCTGACCTTTGTGTTTGAAACACAACCTCTCCCCCCCACCCGACCCTCCTCCACCCCCGAGAAAACTGGGAAAGACTCGATGAGATGAGAGTAGCAGCTTCAAAGAAAAAGATGAAAAAAAAATCTGCAAACTGAATGAAAACGGCTTCCAAACGAAACCCCAGACACGCACCCACACGCGCACACACGCACACACACGCACACACACACACACACACACGCACGCACGCACACACGCACGCACGCACTCCTCCCTCAAGCAGTAACATATATGATACACAGTATTTATTGTAGGTTGTAAATAGTACCATTCTGTGGATTTCTTTGTACTTACAGTAAAAAAAAAGAAAGAAAAGAAGACAAGCTCTTTGTGTATAGGTACCACTTTGGGGCGGGAGGGCGGGGAGAATATTGTTATTGTCGTTGATTTCGATGTTGCTGTTACTGTCGGTAGGAAAATCCCCATTCGTCAGCATCGTGTGAACTTTGACAGCCTGCAAGGAGCGCGTTGTTGGAGCGCGAGCTGTTCGGACTCAGAGCGAACTGCAACGAGGAACTGCTGAGAACAAGGTGACGGGAGAATTTTTTATTTTTATTTTTTTTTTACTATTATTATTATTATTATTATTGTTATTTGTGGATACTCCAGAAGAGCCTGTGCTGCAGCCTCCCTATGGCTGCATGCAGAGAGAGAGACTTCATGTTGGAAGAGGGACCACTGGACCTTGGTCCCAGTTACCTGCGGGGGGTCAGAGGTCGGGGAGGGGACACACTGCTGTTCTCAGTGGGAATCTTTGTGTTTCTTTTCTGTCATGTCTGTGTAGATCAGAGGGACTGATTGTAAAAACGATGTGGACCGTCGCTGCGTCCCGCGCCAGCTTCTAAATCGGGATCCTAGAGATTTATTTAAAAACAAAAATAAATAAATAAATGAATAAAATGTTTACTTTCAAAAAGTATGAGACTTCCTTCCACTGTGCGGTGCCTGGCTCAAGTGTTCACACAGGCCTGGATTATTTTACATTAATGTTACAACTAAAGGGTTCAACGTGTTTTATTGTATTCAGTGTGATGGGCCGACATAAAGCAGTGCATAATTTTGGAGCGGATGGAAAAAATTTTAAACCATTTTATGAACATAAAAGTGCGGAGTGCCTTTATGTCCATCCTGTTGCGTAAAACTGACTTTTTTTTTTTTCAATGTTACTAAATAATCAGCCAACGGAACCAGAATTATTTCCTTACAACAAGCTCCTATAACTTAATGAAAATTATCCTGTGAATTAGTTTAGTCTCATTTCAAATGTACTAAGATATTTACACTAGAATCCAGAACAAAAATACTTGGAAGATTTTGTGTTTTTGTAGTGAACCACCTTTTTTTAACTGGGTTTTGGGGGGAACATTGAGCATCGACTTACAGGAAAAGTTTCTTCACTAAATGCGAGAAACTGAGATGAAACTGAAATGCATCTATGAACGACGATTTTTGAGTCTTGCAACAGATTCTAAACTTGAGTCAAGTTTGTTTGTGCAGCACATTGAAGGAACAAGGCAGCTTCACATCATAAAAACTTTTTTTTACTTCAATTAGCCTGGATTTAACCGGGTAATTTGATTGAGGACAAATTCTTATCTTCAAAAATACATTTTAAAAAAATCATACACCAGGATATCATACACGCGCAAACAAAATATCAAAAAATCAGAGAAAGAAAAAAAACAAACCATATTCATAATGACTAAATGTACTGTAATACACAAAGTCCACAGTTTTCAAAGCAATCATATTGATCATTTATTATTGTTTTTACTGAGTTGATAAAGTTTGGCTTATTGAGCTTCAGTGGCTTTTGCAAGCGGTTGCAGCAAAATGAAACGATGTTTTGCCTAATTATGCACATAAAACAGTAAACAGTTATGAAATGATGGTCTGTGATGTACAATAACCACTGATCTTTACTTTAGTCCATTTAACCATTCAGTTTAGGTTAAGGTTAACATTTTGCTGTAAAGTGAACCTTTACTTCAGCTCCATCTATTCTGAAGACATTTTCTTGCTCTGCGTTTCCTTCCACATCGGTTATGCACTGCTTTAATGCCGTCTGCCGCATAAAGTACCAATAAAATACATAAACGTTTGTCGCTACTGGGTGACTAAATGTGCAAAAATTCAAGCGTTTTGAACACTTTTTCGGGGGACGGTACCCAAGCTGCTGCTCTACGGTCAGACACTCCAGCTGTCTAAATCGGTAACCATGACATCACTTTCTTCAAACCTCCTTTGGGCGCATTTTGAAGCGTACAAGCTATAAGGATTTGCACACAAGGGCATTATTTAGTTTTATTTTTCAAGAGACATTGGCAGGGGCCAAAAAAATAAAACGCCAAACAAGCACAAGGTGGGCAAGATAAAGTGGAAGAACAAAAACCGGCTCGCAGTGAAAGTTGTTTCTGTCAGGTAGCAAGTCAGCAGTTCTGAGCACAAAATAGACATATATATATATATATATATATATATATATATGTTTTTTTTTCCAATTCATTTCCTCTTGAGACTTTTCATGTGTGGAAAAAAATATCCTATATACACACAACAGAGCTTTGTAAGAAAAAAAAAAAAAGAAAAGAAAATATAGTGACACCAACCAAATTAGCTGGAAGCTTCCATTGTGTGCATGAACCTGTGTTTTTCCTGTGATTCCCGTAAGGCAGCGCGCGGTCGGGCTTCTCGTCTCTTCCTCATCTCTGTGGTGTTCAAGCGCGACGGTTCTCAATCCGGGGGGGAAGAAATGCTTTAAAACGTTGGGATTTTAAAATGTTTCCGGTGTAAAGTACGGCACAACTTTCCACTGACATCAGTTCCAGTAAAATTATTTGGCAAATCGCTTTATGATTAAAGAATGAAATTATTGTTGTGAATTTACTCTCTTGTGGGCATGGGTCCATTTCAAACACCTGGTGAAAGCTTCTGGTGTTTCAGAAGACATTGGTTTTCTTGTATGGTTTCCAAACTTCACTGTGCAATTATTTTGGATATAAAAACAAAGACATAATTATGAACAACCCCATCCATCATGCTTCTTTTGTAGGAATGCACTGATTGCAGTTTTGTGGACGATCACCGATTTTTAAAAAGACCTTGACCTGCTGATTAAGATTGAAAAGTCTGAAAAGTCACTAAGTGTAGAATGAAAGTTGCTGAGTTGGCAACAGTGGGGTAACCGCGCGCATGCAAGCGTGACTTGTGGGTGGCGGGTCTGTCAGTCAGTGATGTGACAGAGGCTGATTTTTAGGCCTTTGAAGAAACAGAGGAGAACTTTAGATAAGATCGGTTTGCTATGAAAGAGATTCCCGATTGGAATCGGAGCCGATTTATCTTCTTTGGAATTGGGAAACTGTATCAGATTTCATATCGGAACCGGTTTTCAAAAAGGCAAAAAGTAAAAATAATAATCTTAATTGATATTAAAGCAATTCGAACCAAAAATATTCACACAATACTACATTGGACAGTAAATATCTCCACTTTCACAGGAGGGTTTTGTTCAGTTTGCCTCCTGTCCATGCTGCGCTACATCAGGTGGACTGATTCCGCTAGCGGCGTAGCTCAGAAACACCAACACATTGTTGTGAAATATTTGACAACAAGCAAGGTTATTGTTACTGATGCAGCTTTGCAGAACCTCTCTTCAAAAAGTTTAATCTGTGTCTTCGAGCTAATCCTGTTTTGAAACAAACAATTGCAAAAAACTAAGAATTAACATGTCTGCCACCAGCCTATCGCAGGTGAGCTAACAGAAGCTACATCCCAGTGTTGCTTTATAAATGGCTGAACAGAGGACAACTTTTCAGGCGAAAGTATTTTGCATGTGCATTTTTTTTAATGTGATATAGTTGAACGTTTTCTTTAGAGTTCCCGCTCTGACACCATTTTACTGAGAAATTATGTTTTTACGTGATTCTATTGTCTCAATCATACTGGCCCATGCCTGCACTTCAGAGAACCATGCTACCGAAAAGTTGCTGTCGCCGATCTACCCGAAGTTAAATTCTTGTCGTTTTTATGTGCAAGATTATTCTGCAGAAAAGAACGATAATTTAGAAGAAGCTAAACACAGACATTGGAGACAGAAAACGTTTTGAAAGTGTCTTTCCAGGCTTGTTTACAGTCTGAGTAAAAGTCGCCATGGATCCATCAATAATTCGAAAAACGATGTTTGTATCTGCTTTCACTGTGGTATTCGTCTTCATCACCAGAATCGGATAAAATCCTAAAAGTCCAACTGAAACCAGAGTCCTAAGATGGTCTTTATCATCAAAAAGCACAGTTGTATAATTCCTTTTTTTTCTTCTTTTTTTTAAACAAAAATTTATTTTGTTTTTCTTTAAGCCTGTGTTTTTGGTTGTTTTATTTTATGTCACACTTTCTGATAGAACACAACAGGCACAGAGGTGATATTATGATTTGTGTAGATCTTCCTTTTCCATTGTTGTTGCTGACTAATAAATTAAAGCTCTATATTTTATAAGAATTGTATGCTCCAACTTGTTCATTGTGAATTGATGCTGAATGGGTTTTTTTTTTTGGTTTTTTTCCCCTCCATGTTCTGCCCGGAAACCTCTTGATCCTTGGAATAAAGTTGTACTTGTCAAAATGATGATGTATGCACATTTGTGTAAAATAAAAACACTGCATTTGCAGATTGCAATGAAACTTCTGGAATGAGTGTGTAGTGAAATAACACTGGGACTTCTTCAGTTCATTTCAGTGGCCTGAATGGTGCAGTGTAGCTCCGTTGTATGACTGTTGCCTTCAGTTGTTATAAAAATGCTGCATATATCATGTACATTTTTCTTTTCAGTGACGGCGGATAAACGTCTTGATTCACAGCATTGCTCCTCTATTAACCCTTTAACAATGTTTTTACTGAGACGTAGATCATATAATGAGCTCAGCAGATGTGCAGTTCCACCGGGTGTTTGCTAATTGCTGCTGGCTAGTCTGAAGGAATGGCTGGAAGGCTGCTCTGAGGTGGAAGCTGCAGCTCTGAGGAGAACAAGAATTTCTCAAACATGCATGAAAGAAGCAAAGCAACACTCCAGCTATGATTGTGATAAAAAATATAAAGCTGAAAAAGGTCAATTTTACATAATATTGCTCATTTTGGATCATTTTGACTCCCGACTCAGTGAGAACAATTTGGATGAAGTAAATGAACTGAGTTACTAGAAATCATTAGTTCAACTCAGGTTTGCTTAGCATAAGGCAAGTAAATGGCACCAATGATGCAAATAAACTTATTATTGGGCCTGTCCCACATGTTACATTGAAATGAGCGCAATAATTTCCATATTGATGATTTTTCTCTTTTCTTTCATTCAACCGAAATCGGGGTGACAAAATCTTCAGTCTGATTCTTTGGTCTCAACTAGGCTCGTTTTTTTTATTTTATATTTTTTTGAAGGACAATTTTGTGTATCGAAACTTCATAATTCATTTTATTTATTGCTTTTGTGTTGTTAATTTGTCTAAAATGGAAGACATAGAATATCTTCCCGTTTCAGTGTTAAATGTTCATTAGATTTTAAAGTTTAATTTTTGAGAATATGTTCTTGCATTGTTATGCCATTACCATTATATTACTTGAAAATGGTCTCAATAACAATATTGTCATTTAACTCAATAACGTCTGGGACAATTTATTGTCCAGCAAAATGTGTTGTCATGTCAGTCCTACTTATTATTTTCTTTGATGTTAGATAAACTAAACCATAGTTAGTGCTCTTGTTGGGTTGAATGATGCTTCAGATGGTGAAACAAATTTTTATCTCTTCTTCAGTACTTTTTTTTCCTGAGTATATAATGACTGAAGTCACATAGAGGATGAAAAGCATATGAGGGTTTGCTTACAGCACTAGATGAGAACAGGCTGTCAGTGGGTCAGAATTCTTTGAGTCCCTGCACCTCATAACTGACCAGGCCATGAATGAGTCATGCTCTCCAAAACAAATCGAGGCCAAAAGTAAAAATGGCTGCCAAAAAAGAGAGTGAGAGAGAAATAAAGCAAGCAGGGAGGGACCAAGATGGAAAGAACGTGTATTTCAAAACACTACATGGTCAATACCTCTGTAAAACAGGCCTCTATGCATCATGGACAGGGCCCTACGCCCATGGAGGCAAATTTGGTTTTCGGGCCCTCTATTTCTGCTAACAATGTGGATATAATTGCCCTTAGGGGCCCCCTGGTGGCTGCGGTAGATACCACACGCTCTACTTTGGGTAGACGCAGGAAGGCCCCAGAGGTAGATAACAGAGGTAGGTACCAGAGGTGGATACAACAAGTAGGTGCCGGAGGTAGATACCAAAGGTGTATGTGACAGTTAAGTACTGGGGGTAGATAACAGAGGTAGATACCGGAGATAGGTACCAGAGGTAGATATGATAGGTAGGTACCGGAGGAACATACCGCAGGTAGACATCGGAGATAAGCGGCTGCTTAGTTTGCTTAAGCCTTGGGCCGGCCCTGTACTTCTGGTAGCTACCTCTGGGACCTACATATAATATCCCCCTCCGGTACCCAGCTATTGTGCCCACCTTCAGTACCACATGAAGTGGATGGGACGGAGGTACTTACCACATCTGATACCTCCGATACCTGTCGTACCTGTCGCACCTGTGGTACGACAGGTACCTACCTGTGGTATCCACCTCCCATACCTACCTCTAACTGTTGTATCCACCTCCAGTACTTACCTATCATATCTACCTCTGGTACCTACCTCCACTATGTACCTGGTACCTAGCTATCATATCTACTGCATACAGGTAGATGTCCACCTCCGGCACAACAGGAGGTGGACACCTCCAATACCTACCTTTGGTTCTTATCTATCATATCCACTTCCGGTATGACAGGTATCAAAGGTGGATGCCAAAAGTGTCTACCTGTGGTATCTACCTCCGGTACCTACCTATGGGATCCACTTCCGGTACCTACCTGTGGTATCCTCCTCCGGTACCTACCTGTGGTATCCACCTCCTGTACTTATCTGTGGTATCCATCTCCTGTACTTATCTGTAGTATCCACCTCCGGTACCTACCTGTGGTATCCACCTCTGTTACCTTCCTGTCATACCTGTTGAATCCACCTCCATATCCACCACCGTGGATATGACAGGTAGGCACCTGTCATATCCTACCTATCTCCACTAGGAGGTAGTGGGGGTACCTAGGAGGTACCTAGGAGGTACCTAGGAGGTACTGGAGGTAGTGGAGGTACCAGGAGGTACTGGAGGTAGTGGAGGTACCGAGGAGGTACTGGAGGTACCTAGGAGGTAGTGGAGGTACCGAGGAGGTAGTGGCGGTACCTGGAGGTACCGAGGAGGTACTGGGGGTACCTCCTCGGTACCTATTGTATCCACCTCTGCTACCTTCCTATTGTACCTGTTGTATTCACCTCCAGTACCTACCTCTTCTATCTCCTTCCGGTACCTACCTATCATACTCTGAACAAGCCTGGTGACGAGCCATTCATTTGATTCACATGCAATAGAGCAATGATAGATGTTAAAGTTGCAGGATGGTTGCTGGACTGGGCTTGAGCTTTCCTGTCCCTTAGATATCTATCTGTGGTATCTGCCTATGGTATCTACATATCTAAATAGATAAATAGATACAATAGATAGCAACTATTGTGATTGATCATTTGAGCTATCAATTGATGGATGGATAGCTTATTGCTATATAGCTTATTGCTATATAGTTGGCTAGTTATCAGATTGCCACATCATAGCTATCTGCCGTGATCACAATGATGAACATTAAACATCAAAGCCAGTTAGAATGCATATCTGTCTGATATCACTGTTAATCAATCCTTCAATCAATTGAGATTGCCAGCTGGCTTGCTTTAGGTGACTATCCAGCAAGTTTACACTCACAGCTGAACTATTTGTTTTGCTGCAATTTAATGTTCATCATTGTTTTTTTGTTCTTTTCATTTTTTGGTTTTATTTGGATTTTTTCTGCTTTTAGGGAAAAGGTGGGTGCACCCTGGACAGACTATAGTGCATCACAGAGCAACCCAGAGACATATCAAACACACAACCATATGTACCTGAAGGGACTCTAGAGAAACCAGTTAATTTATCATACAAGACCTGCCATGTTTTTGGCCTGTGGGGGCAAGCTGGAGTACCCAGAGAGAACCCACATATGCACGGGGAGAACATGTAAACTCCTTGCAGAAAGAACCCAGGTTGGTTTTTGAACCTGGAACGTTTTTGCTTTAAGGCAACGTTGCTAACTCTGTGCCACCGTGCAGGCTGCAGCTTACCAAGATTACTTTGAAAAGTAGTTGCAGGTTTACCATACTTTTTAGCATGATGTCCATGTTGCATGTTTTAAGGGATACTGTTAGTCCTATTTATGACAGTTGTGACATAGGACAGTAAAATATAGATGAAACTTGAGTGTGTGTGTGTGTGTGTTCTTAATGTTTTTTTTTCTGTGATGTTCATCATTGTGTCTTTTCACCTCACAGGTTTTTATTTAGTTCTATTTAGTGGGATGTCTTCTGTTTCTGTTGAAGCCTGTATTTGGGGTTAGGCCTGGGTTTGCATATGGGGCTGAGTTTGGATACCGCCGTGGGTTTGGACAATGGCCTTGTTTCGGATGATAGCCTGGGTTTGAATAGTGGCTTGGGTTTGGATAGAAACCTTGGTTTGTGTTAAACACTGGGTTTCCCTGGGGGCTTCTGTAAGGTGGAATTCTTTTGTTTCCATTCAGGCTCCCATTTGGGTGGTGGCCTTTGTGTTGCTGGGAGCCACTAACTGTATGAAGTTGTGGGTTTGCACGGTGGTTTGTTACGATGGACTCCGGTAATTGTGTAGAGGCCTCTGATGGCACAGAGACCTCTGATGGGGCGGAGATCTGTGATTTCGTGGAGAGCTCTGATGGTGTGGAGACCTCTGATCGATTAGAGCAGTCTTTTTGGACTTTGTAATCGTCGTCTTTTGAAGCAAGGTTAAGCTCCACAGTCAGATTTACAATGCAACTTTGCATAGATTGGATTTTTTTCTCCTGTTCCTTGCATTTGGTGTCAAGTCCAAGGTAAGTCTTGAGCTTGTCCTCACATTTCAGTCTCAGTTGGCGTTCTTCTACCAAAGTTTTTTCCAGCATTGCATTGTTCAGGTCATGTTTTTCAGCTTGCTTCTTTAGGACATTGAGCTCATTAAGAAGTTCCTCATAAACTGCTGCTTTGGGAATGTCCTCCACCACAGAGTTTTCTTGCTCCTCCTCTTTCTGGTCACCTTTGACTTTCATTTGGCGTTCATTCTCTAAAGCTTCCTCCAGCTCCATGATCTTTTTCAGGTAGGCTGTACATTCCACTTGAACTCTGATTCTCTGTTCTCTCTCCTCGTCAAGATCGGAAGTTTTAAGTTGGAGGTGCTTCTTGAGGTCAAACACCTGGCTCGTGAGACTGCTGATATGTTTGGTAGCCTGTTCAATGTACCTAGAATAGTGGTTAAGTGGTGAAATATTATTTCTGCTCTGCTTGGGATGTTGACAGTGGGAGGCTTCATATCTAGAAAAGGCCTCTGTCAACTCCCTGTTTGAGTAAGGAATAGGAGGAAAGACTGGAACTGGGTTGCATGCTTGGTCGATTTCCACTGAATTGACCGACAATGGGTCAGCAAAGGAATTTGAATTCTTCTGCTCTTCTACCGGGAGAGAACTCTCTAATTCGGCAGAAGATGTAACCTGTTGTGCTTCCCCTGATGGGGAAATCTCTAATCCAGCGGATAGCAACTGTTGTGCTTCTCCTGACGGAGAAATCTTTAACCCTGCAGATGCTACCTGTTGTGCTTCCCCTGAGGGGAAATCTCTAACCCGGCAGAAGAGTTACCTGTTGGCTCCCGAGGGGAAATCTCAAATCTGGCAGAAGATGTTCCTGTGACACTGTCCACTGGGAAAATAATGGCATCATAGTCAACTTGTATATTAAGTTCGACCATGTCTTCCCATGAAAGTTTTGCCTCAAATGCTTCAAAATCCGTCCTAATCTCCTGCTGCTGCATGTTTAATTCTTGACTGAGATCAACGTGTCTTTGGATTCAGTCAAAATTCAACAAACACTCTGAAAGGAGTCTTTCTCAATTGAATGTGAGAACGGTTATGAAAGGTCTGTTAGTCAAATGTTTTGTCAGAGGCCTATGATGTATTAGTGATGTCATCACCTCTGTTTCTTTTGATATTCAATGTTCCATTTCCACTCTGTGCAAACGGAACAGCACACAACAAATGTTCAAAATAGAGTTTGTATTGCATTTTAAATTATCTATTTATTTTGTTTATGCCAATATATTTATTTGCTCAGTGGAAGTATTTATTGGAAGGACAATGTGGAAAAAATAAGCTAAGAAAACTTTGTTACATAGATTGGGACATTTTTTTTCCTGTTATGAGATAATTTACAATGCTCAACTATTCTGTGATAACATTGTGTAATCTTTATGAAATATAGATTTATAAAGGTGAATTTTGTTGACTTTTATAATTTAAAAAAAAATATGTAATTTTTTATCACTATTTTTATTTTTATCATTTTATTGCTGATTTTATTGTTTTATCAGTTTCATCATAACTTTGCCATTTTTATCACTCAGTTCATCAAGCATGTCCCCACTGACCAATGTTAATTTTTCACTGAATATAAAACAAATAAAAATACCCAATAACTGCAAGTTATTTCTACTATTATAAACTTTTTTTTATCCAAAGATCATCATCAAGCTCAACTTTTCAACACCGTTACGCATGTAAATATGTTTTGTTATTTGGGGAAAAGTAAAGAATTCTCTTTGAAACATATAGTAATTTCTTGTTTTCATCAGAACATGTTGCTCCAGACCACGTTGCCATATTCTACTTTGTCCTCCTGCCAGGCTCCAGAGGTCACATCTGGGTTCATGGAAGAGGCGCCACAGTGACATCTAGTGGTAAGAAATATATTCCAGTACGTTTGAATCTGTTCATTTTGTTCTCGGGTTTTTAATGAGACGTGGGGTAATAACTGAAAACATTCATCGGTTATATCCACTTGAAAGCATTTAGACTTCTCATCTAGTCTCAAGATCTTTCTCTTTTTAGAGCTAAAGTCTGCAGTCTCAATCCATTTAGAGCCACTTTTGAATGGAATATGGTAAAATAAGACTTTTAGTTAATAAAGACTGGAAATCAGAAATATATCTTTTTATTTTCAAGGCTCCTCCAGATCTGGGAACTCCTTGTCTAGTTGGATGTGTGGAGCCTCCGCTTTGAGTTGACGGCAGCACGGAGAGAGAAATGACTTCCTGTCTGTAGAGACATTTTTCCTGTCAGAAGTTCACCTGTAGCAGCTCATTGGTTGCAGTGAAACTGCACTGGGAGTGAAAGTGAATGACACTTTCAAAAAAGAAACCCGATCATTATTTTAGGAATACTTTATTATAGCTGTGAACATTTTTGTTTCAATCAACAGGTTAAATCGCTATGGTTACATTTTGGATCAATATGTACAACAACAGTAACGTAAAATGTGAAACACTAAAACTGCTCCTTGCAGAGCCTGCTCTACATCGCCGAATGTGTCTAACAGTTAGTCCTCCATCGGGTCGGTACCGGTGAGCTTCTCTCCGTCTGAACAGTGATAAACAGAAGTTGTCTGGGAATGTCACTGGAGACCTGCAGGCAGCTTGAGATCAGTCATAGTACAAAGTGTTGCAAAGAGCAGAGATGAATGAGCCATCTGGAAAAAAATTAAAATGCTGTCCATTCACTGTATTTTGGATTCTGGTGGAAGGCGTCGGCCATTAAACACCGGCTTCTTTCCGAGCCAGCTGCGATCAGATCAGCAGTGACGTTGGCATCTTGTTGAATAAATATTTTAATGAGTGTCCTGTACAGCAGCTGCCATTAACTAACAACAAATCTGACCCCTACTGATCTGAGCATTTGTAGAAAATATAAAACGTCAGCATATGAAAAAGTGCCGCTCAATACAGGAAATGCACAGACAGGATCCATGGAGTAGTTCTGCCTCTGACAGAGACGATCCAGTCAAACAAAGTGAGTCACAATTTAAAACTAAAGTTAAACCGTAAAAAATAACACCTAGAGGTGTACAAACAAATTTTAAAAAAAAAATAAAAATTTTCTTAAATGATTCTGCAAAACTCAAAATTCAAAAAAAAAAAAAAACCCAGAAATGTCTACAATATGTGTGTGTGTTTGAAGCTGGTTCTGAGGGCACAACTGCTGCACTTAGTGGATGGAAGCAGCTGAAAAGCACAAAGCAAACATCACTGATGCAGCTCAGAGGGCTGAGGTAGAGCAGTAGCAACTTATTCTACTGATGTTTGATTATGTAGGATGTCAGACCAAGGCTTTGTTTTCACTTCTAGATATAAAATGCAACTTAAGGTCATTTCTCAAAGTAAAGTAGCCTTTATATTAAGATCCAATGTGTTGCTTCCAGCACTAAATACCATTAAACTCAAAATGAGACAGCTTACAAACAGGAAGACATGCCCACACACACACACAGTCACACACACACTCGACCATACAGCAGCAACAAGCACACAAAGAATAAGAGCCGTGTCCTTAAACTGAAAGTAACAGATCCCATGTGATCAGTCTTCAGATCAGCTCAGGTTCTCCTCTTCATGGCTTGACCTCAGCAGAATGAAAAACCTCAATCCAGTGACAGCAGACCGCTCCTGCTTCCATCTGTCCAGGTGTCTTCTGTTGTCCGTTTTTTTTTTGTCCGGTTTCTACTCAGGACTCCTGAAGTAGCTGGCGTGAAGATGCTGCAGAGAGCACCGACACCATCGCGTCTCTTCTGTCACAAATCGGTGACTTTGTTTTCCACAGCAGCAGCTATCTGCTGCAGCCGGTATCCCAGCTGCATCTTCTGGGCTGTCGTGTCCTCCTCCAGAGCCGTGATGATCTGCCGAGATCATGACAAGAGGGCAAACGATTAGCGACGCTCCGTCTGGGAGCAGGGTGACCGCAGACCAGGCGGAGCAACTTAAAATCTCTGGATTCTCGATCCACTGGATGCAGAACAAACATGTTTTAATCCACCAGACAGACACACAGCTGCAGTGTTTGTTGAAGGTTCACAAGTTTCTCTGTTGAAGGAAACTGATTTGGAAAAAATAAAATTCTTGCCTTGATTTTGTTACTTTTGTTTAATGAAAATGAATTTTCATTTTCATTAAATTGACTTTATGCAATATTGTAACTTTGAGAATATATAATAATTTTAGATTTTCATTATCTGTAAGCCGTACTCAACAGAAATAAATCTGTATTCAGGACTGAGTTTCAACTGTGGGAATGAAATCACCTAAATAACTCAACTCTTTTATAATATTCGATTTTAAAGCATTTTATAAATAATCCCAACATAAATAATCCACTGAAATGGAGCGTTTGTCTGAGCAGGATGTGTTTGAACAGCAAGATGTCTGACTGTAAAGGAGTTCAGTTCGATTCCACTGCGAACTGATTGGATGTTGGATAACATAAAGTCATTAGGGTTTTGTTTACTCCTTGTCTGATGTTCTTTTCTTTGACGATCTGAAACATGTAGATGTTACATAGAAGCAGAAACGCAGTCAGATGGGATGAATTACAATCTCTGGTTCTGATGAGATTTCGTTTCGTCAAGTGAAAGTAGCTTTTGAAAAAAAAAAAATCTGAGCAGGTATTAAACATACTTTTCATTAAGCCCACATTTCTGTATTTAAAAAAAAAAAAAGTAATTTTCTAATCTGAAATGAAGCGTTTTGCCGAGTAGAAACTCATTCTCAGCTGTGAGAAATGAGTTTCTCACAGCTGAGCTACTACGACCAAGTACCTGGTCGTAGTACTTGTTGATGTATTTGTAGAGCTCGTGCAGCGCCACCAGGTAGTTCAGCTCTCCGGAGTAGTTCTGAAACACAAAGCCTTCAGGTGAGTCGGCGCCGAGCAGCCGGCCGTCCTGCAAGACAGGAAGTGAGGCTCCACTCACCCTGGACAGCTCTGCCAGCGCCGAGTTCATCTCCTGGTCGCTGGCTGATATAGTCTGCCTGATGTCAGCATAGTACCTGCAGCAACCGACATCATGAAATCCAAGTTATTTCGTTCATAAGAAATATTCCTTTCCATCCGGATCTTTTTAATCAGGGAGCTGCTGCGAGCTAAAGCGGAAGCAAACCTTTCCACCATCTGTTTGTAGCGGGGAATGTCTCTGGCGTACAGCAGCTTGTTGATGGGAGAGTCCTGTTCCACAAGAGAGACAAACAGTCACATCCGCATCCAGGAACCATCTGAAGTGGGAGAGGGTCAGGGGAGTGAAGCCTCACCCGCCCCAGTTTGTGGTCAGCGATGGTGCAGGAGTCCATGAAGGTCTGAGCGATGACGGAGAGGACGGCGTCCACGTGGTCCGACACCTGGACGTCAAAGATGAACTGAGGGTTCTTGATGATGTTGATCCAGAAACGCAGAGGGAGGCTGGAGGCAAACAGAAATAAATGCTCGTTTTCAAAAAGGGAATTATTCCAACATCATAAAACGATGAAAGTTGCTTACAAAACACCAGCATAGTGAATATCAGGGTAAAAATGTGTTGAGTAATAATTTAACTTGTGTTGATGCTCAATCAGTTGCTCAAGGTGCAACTGATTCAAATTCAAAAGTACTTTATTGATCATAAAGGGAAATTAACTGTTGTTGTAACTCATATTAATTCAAATACTTCAAAGAGTTATTGTATATTGCAATGGCTGTTTGCAGGTAAGATTTTCTGTAGCGGTCTGTATTACTGTGAATCTGAAACAGCCTCTGACCGTTTGGTCATATTGGTCATGATTTTATTGATTTTATGAAGAATCCATCTCTGCACCACCAGCTGATGTTGCAACTAATTGTGCAGCTAATGGTGCTAACATGTGGCTCTGCTAAAGTTCAGACCTGCAGTTAAAAACGGCTTGGAAACAAACACCAGATGATCATGGAGATAAAATGTCAAACTGTTTTCATTGGCATATGTTAACCGTTATCAGGGTTCGGATCAGTAAGCAGTTGGTGTTGTGTGTCTCCTGTTTGAGCACTTTTCCTAAGCTAGCGGGTAAAACTCTGGGGTCAGCTGAGTTCAGCTCCAGTCTAAATCAACCAGGTTCCATCTTTTAAGATGAGCTTTTTTTTCTCTGCAACAACGTCAACACTACAGAATGTTCCGGTCAGCAGAACCTGCTGGCTCGGGCTTTTTAGATCCCACCAGGCCCCCCCACCAACCTGTTGGTCTTCCATATGTGGATGGTCTCCGGGTCGGTGATGCTGTGTTGTCCCGCCTGGTCGTCCAGCAGGTCAAAGAAGTATTTGACGGCTAGCGGGACGGGACGGCTGGTGCTGAGGATCACTGTGAACAGATCGTCCACAAACTTCTGTAACGTCCCCTGACAGACACAAAGGAGGGACAAACAGATTCAAAATCAAACCAGGTCATTATATTTAAGGACAACAATGGATCACAGGATCACATGGTGTTCTGGAAGATTACGCTGACAGTTAATATCGCCTGACATCGATATGTCGGTAGTCGTGTGACCTAGTGTAACTTGCCAACTAACAGACTAATGAGTCAACAGAAAACAAGCAACAGTCATTCTGAGGATCAAGTCACCGATTGGGATTATGAAGGTACGGGCATAACCAACGCTACCAGTACCAGGATCAGAGTCGGTTCTGCTGCTGATGCAGAACACAGTTTTCTTTGTTCTACAGTTACTGTCCCATCTGACTTCATGTCTGTACGTGCTGCAGCGTGTTGCAGATCTACCGTCCTGCAACATTCAGATGTAACCCCATTCCTACACGCCTGAATCAAATGAATGCCAGCAGCTTCTGCACATGGAAAAGAAGCTGGTGAGCTGCTTGGTTCAGGCGTGTTGGAGAGGGAGGAATCTGAAAGCTGGCTGCTAAGAAGACTTAAAGCTTCAACTGTGTGGCATAACAGAGTAGCTTCCATCTTTATTTATTGCCTTGTATTTTCTAACAAATGCTACGCTGTGGAGAGCAACTGCTTCTTATGGGGCCCAAAGCCGAGGCTCCATAAAAAGCAGTGCTGTTTCTGGGTTAGTGATTTCGATTAAGACTAGAGTACCGGGTTAGCGTTAGGGTTAGGCATGAACTGGTAACGATTAAGTTTACAGTATGGATTAAGGTTAGGCTGTAGAAATAAATGACAAATGAAAGGAAGTCAATGCAAAGAAATGAAACAAAATCTGACTTATACAGCACCTTTGAACCCTCAATGGACGCTCAAAGACGCTCCACAATGAAATCAGTCATCACATTCACACAGTGAATGTGATGACTACCAGAAGTGAGGTTGCCATTTCCAACACCAGCAGGCAAGGAAGGTGAGGTGTCTTGCCCAAGGACACAACAGAGGTGGACAGAGCGGGAACTGAAGCAGTGATTTCACAGACTACAGGACGAAATACCGCCATCGCCCCAAAGAGTGTGTGTGTATACCTTCATGGAGAGCAGGCGGGTGAGGTAGATCTCAGGGATGGCCTTGGCCCGCTCCCGCTCCCTTAAGCTCCCTCGGCGGTGTTTAGGAAGCTCCGGCTCCTCGCTGGCCTTCACCAGGTGCCACAGCTTCACGCCGCCCTCGTCTGCATCCTCCAGCATGGGAGTCTCTGTTCACACAACGGGATGCTTGTGATGAGCAGAGCGCCGCTGCAGCTGCTCCATCACCCAAATGATTTCTGCAGAGGAACTCACTCTCTCCGGCGATGTAATCATGGTTGTCATGGTGAATGGTTTTGGTGTGTCGCGGCACCAGTGCCACAGTTGCACCATCGGGGACCTGGAACGACACACAGCTGTGGTTAAGGCCTCTGTTTTGGCGGCCCAACAGGGCGGCTCCGGCCGAGGGGGCGTCACCTTGTAGTGCTGCAGGGTGTTGAGGCGCTTCCAGCTGCCCTGCACCACAGACGTCAGGTCCTCGTCCGACAGGATGAGGTGTCCCGCAACACCAGACCTCCACTCTGAACAGGAGCAGCAGGGTGTTGTTACACTCAACTCTCCCTCAAATGCAATATCAGCAAACATTGTTTAATTTCTATTCATGAATAAAGGTGCCATCAAATACGCAAAGGTGAACCAAGTTCACCAGTGAGCCGCTGGGTGTGTTTGGAGTGACGGGATGCCTTTTTGCGTATTACTGCCATTGTTTACACACAGACTGACATCAGTTAAAGGTGAATTAAAGACACCAGAAGAGAAAAAAACCATGAGTTACCGACGCAGATATCAGAAGAATCTTTCATGAGGCTTTTTATTATGAAATGTATCATATTTATGAAACTCGTCAACCAGATCTCAGTGTGATTGAGGTCAGTGGACGAACACTGAGGTCTCACTGCTGCCTCGTGCTGCGTCCTGCTGCAGAGTGAGGTGTGCTGCTGTTCAGACCCGGGTCTCAACAATTGTTTTCAGGTCAGATTTTCTCAGACTTGTGCCACTTCCACCGGTGCAACTAAATTGTTTCCGAAAGACATTTGCCTTTGAGATCCAGACTGTACATTTTATTTGCTCACTTTTCACAGCAAACTGGAATCAGGAGCAGGCGCAGAAACAGGGCGCAGGAAAAGAGCGACTGGACAGGCACTGATCATGTAATGCAGTTATGCTTCTTTTGCTGTAGGGGGCACCACAGCTCAACAGTTTGAAATTATGTGAACAGTTGAACTTCTGCTTATTCTTCCCCAGATACTGTTGGAGGGAAGCAGCAGATGTGTTCAGGACGAAGGGGCCAGCTGTTTGTGTGTGTGGGTGTATGTAGACACTCACCCAGGTCCAGGGAGTCGGCGTGTGGCCGATGGGAGAAGGAGGTGCTCTTGTACACCTGATCTAGGAGCTTTTCCTTCACCTGGGTGATGGTATCACAGTCCAGCACTTTGGAAGGCAGCGGTTGGGTCTCGCTCACTCCTCCACCCTGCACCAACACGTTCAGCGTCTGGAGGCCAAGAAAGCGGGAGGAAAATGGGAAGGATGGGGAAGGATTCAACCTGCTGAAGGTCATGGGAATGTTCCCCAGGATGACAGAGCTCGTTCTCACCAGGGTTTTGTACTCCACATCCTCCCGCAGCAGACGGTTATCATTCAGAGTGTACTTGGCCTTGCGAGTTACGGCATCCACCGGCCCTTTATCTACCTGGTGTTTTATGGCCTTGAACAGCATGTACAGAGACTCGCCAGCAGAGTCCTACACACACACGCGCGCACACACACACACAAAGATATTAGTATTGGCCAAACACACTCTGGAGGAGAGAGTGAAGGGCCCAGACAAGGACAAGCTGTTAAGGTTCTGGTTCGTTTTCAGCTGCTCCCTGAATTCAGGCACAGAGAGAAACCTGAACCAAACGTCCGAGTGAGTCGATGTCTAAAGACGCTGCTGCTCACAAGGTCCTGGTTCAGGTCGCCAGGGCAACACATGGACACCAAAAGGCGTTTAGGTCTACATCAGATGAAGTGCCTTGCACAACCCTTCTTGCCACTTAAAGAAAGTTGGGGTTGAATGTGACAGACAAGCACAAAGTAGTGCATCACTGAAAAGTGAAAGAAGGAGGATATATGACTGTTTTTTCCCCAGGCAGGTAACTGAAAATCCTGCTGAGTTTTTCATTCATCACTCCCTAAAAATTCTCTTTAAAAGTTTGATTTAAAAATCAAATCAAAGATCTAAACTTCTAAGTCGCTCTTCAGCTGTGGTTTTCTTGAGATACCCTTGAATCAATCCATCAATTCAATCATCCGTCCAAGATGTTTGATGGATCTGCAATTATAAACCAAACTTCTTTGGTCAAAGGATGAACCACTTTGACCTCCAGCATAACAACCAGCTGGTCATAAACTGACTCCCTGTCTCTACTTTATAACAAGGAATTTGAAAGTTATTCAAATGAAATGAGTTGGACATTCTAAGGTTCAGGAATGTCGTCTGGGCCTTCAGAGAAGACTAACTATTTCTACTAAATCAACAACAACAAATACGATAAGAATTTATGGCAGCTTCCAATTAATTCAAACGA
Organism: Poeciliopsis turneri; assembly: GCA_922788865.1. NCBI lineage: Eukaryota > Metazoa > Chordata > Actinopteri > Cyprinodontiformes > Poeciliidae > Poeciliopsis > Poeciliopsis turneri. The sequence goes on along the minus strand of CAKLNU010000555.1, from coordinate 292,907 downwards.
TCAATTCAAACTGTTTTTATAAATGTATCAACTTTGACACAAAAACATCAAAGTTTTCTCATTTTTGTAAGCGTCCTTCCTTCCTTTGGAGAAAAACAACTGGTCTAAAATTTGTGGCCTGAATGGTATAAAATCACACCATTTGTCTCAAGATCCCAACAAATTTCTCATCAACAATTTGACCAGAAACCTCTCTTCCTGCTCTTACTGACCCTGAGGAATGTGTAGAGACAGATGGACATCCAGTTGGTCAGCAGTTTCTCCACCACAGTCTCTGTCCTGCAGACACACACAGCCAAGATCTCAGAACTGCTTCAAAGGCTCAGCGGACTATGAGGTTTTCCCCCCTCTCCTCCTTTCTTACCTTCGCAGCATGAGTTTGGGGTTCTTGGCCACATACTGCTCCACCAGGTCGTTCAGCAGAGTTTTCAGGATGTCTGTGAAATACTCCAGCTTGCCATGAAGAGCCACGGTCAGCAGCGAGGCCACATAGGCTCGGTCTCTGGGGGAGAAGGTCCGCTGGCTCTCCAGAGTGTGAATGAACTGAAGGGCAGAAAGCAAAGGTGAGATGTAGTGAAAGAAAGAGGTTATTCATGGAACAATTCAGCTGTAAAGCTGGGATAGTTTAATAAATTCTCTGACTTGATTAGACATCATTTCTTGTTGTGTGAAGAGTTTCTTCTGCTGGTGGTCTAAATAAATTCTTTCATGAGAGACTGAGTTTGGATTACACTCTGACTAAGAAATTTTTATGTTATTGAAAATTACACGAGTTCATATTCCCAACAATTTTGATGCCACCATGTGAGGTTAGTACAATATTTTTGGCTTCCAGAATCCCGATTCCCAACACCGGCGTTGGGACCCGGCATTGGGACCCGGCATTGGGACCCGGCCACGGTTTTTAGCAGGGATGCTAACGGTGAGGATGAGTACCTTAGTGAGGAAGAGTTTGCTGTTGAGCAGGTTGGACAGCTGGACCAGGCCTTGCTCCACCGTCTGCCGCCGACACTCCTGCATGTCCAGGCCTCGCCTCAAGGGCGACTCCCGGTGGCCGGGGAAGAAAATGCGCTCTGCATACATGCGGTAGTCGAGGAAAGGGATACCTGAGCCCACCAGGTCGCTGGACATGTCCATCATCTCTGTCATCAGGTCTGGGTGGAGGCAGAAAGGTGGAAGTCGGCTCAATCATCAGCTTCTCATATTTTTTAGACACTCATGTTTTTATTCTTATACAGAAACAAGGAATTAGATGATTATCATTGTTTAAGCATTAGGCCCAGAAAATGTATCTGGTCTTTGTTGAACTCCAAAAACTGCATTGTAGCAACATGTTTGTAAGTGAAGTTCTTAATTTTGAACGTTACCTGTGAACTCCTTCTTGCATCGGTCCCTGACGCTGGTCTCCAGGTTCTCTAGCTGGATCTGGACCTTCTTGTAATCCCTGAGAGCCTGCTTACTCTTCCTCCTGACAGCCAGCAAAGAGAGAGCGAGGCAGAACATTTAGCACCGCGTTTCTGAGACGGTTCTCCAGATGAAGCCTGGATACGGGTTGGATCAGATCGCATGCATAATCCCAGAAACCAGCGGAACTTCAAGTGTCAGCACCGGGACGCCGCACCGGCACTTCGACATTTTCCCTCACCATATGGCCAAGAATAATAATAATAATAATGATAGATCTTAGATAATATTGGTAAAATGCTGCAGATCTGAGATGCCAGACCAGATACTAAGAAGAAATGTGTTTTACAAACTGTGATAATAAGTATGGCAGTGAGAGGAGAACTGGCCATTATAAACAACTGGAAACACAAAGAGCCAGGATCAGCATGAAATGGATGAACCCAACAAAAGGACACAAAACGCCATGGAAACACCTGGTTGAACAAAAACTACACATTTATCAGCCGAGTCTAAATAACAGAAATGTCCACCTTCCAGGGTTAGTTCTTCTACTGGGTTAAATGGTGCACAGCTGGCCCAGTACTGCCCCTCCATTAGAGCCAGATTACGACAGGAAGCCTCGCAGCTCACGACTGCAGGTTACTTCACTGTTTGAAATGGTTTGAAATGGTTCGCTCTTGAGACCTTAAGTCTCAAGAAATGTTCAGGTATAAATAAAGGTCAAAGCAATGGAATATTCACTACCATCCCAAACCCGACTATCAAATTAAGACTACAGAAATCCAACTGGAGCTCCTGGAAGGGGTGTTAGGGTTAGGGTTACTTTAGGGTTGTGGGTGTTTGAGGGTTGGGTGATATGACGGTGTACAAACCTGTAGATGAGGACAATCATGAGGACAATGAGGGCGACTATGGACGCCCCAACGCCCACTCCGATCTGGGCCTCCACTGGGAAGGGCGGCGAGCTGAGGTTGTCGTACTGAACCTTACCAAGAGAGATGTTCAGGTGGCCCATCTGAACCTGAAACACACACACACACACACACTCTCCTTTAAGCAGATGGTACTGAGGACAGACCGACCAGCTGAAGGAGCGTCTCCTCAGCAGGAGCTGAATGTAAAGCGGACTCACAGTGAATTCTGGGAGATTGTCAGAACCCTCACACTTCCTGCAGCTCGGCTGCTGAGGGGGCGGCTCACAGTACAGGTGGTTTCTGGTCAGGGTCTTCACAGCACACACACCCTCCCCTATCAGCACAACCACTTCTTCTTTGGTGATGGCCAGGTCCAGGTTGTCCCCCTGAAAACACACACAGACCCATCGCTTACCTTCAGATTCTAGCTATGTTTGGGAGCAGTTCTGATCACTAAGCAGATTTCCTGAAGCGTCTGGAATTGACCTTTCCAGTTTCGTGCTACACATTCCAGTAACGGCTTTAGAAAGCAGTTTCCTGGTTCCTGATGCTGGAACATGAAGCCTGAGGTGAGGAAAGAGGACTAGTTCTGACCTCCAGCTGGATGAAGCTGCCGGGGTTGTAACGGTATGCCTTCAGCGGCTCCTGTTGGTTCAGAGACTTCAGGACCGGGTTGGGCTGGTAGGTGAAGGCCTGGGAGCTCACACTGCTGAAGTTAAAGCACAGGCTGTCCAGCAAGAACTGGACAGAGATGCTGGCTTCCAAGATGGAGGAGTTGACGATGGGGGAGCGGCAGAGGATCAGGGAGGAGTTGGTCACCTCACAGAGCTCCAGGACCTGAGGAAGAGAGAAACAAGTCGCTTCTGGGTCTGGGCTGAAGCTAAGAGGTGACAGAGTATTTGCTGCTGTTGCTCCCAAGTTATGGAACAAGTCTCTTCCTGGTTTTAAATCTCTTTTAAGAACACGGTTTTATTCCCTGACTTTCAACACACTGACTTTTAATGTAAAGCACTTTGGTAACCCTACCATTTTTCAAATGTGCTACAGAAATAAAGTTGATCAATTGAGAACATAGACATTTGTATTTCTACTCAATCTATGACTTTGTATTGACTTCCATTCATTTTTGTAACTGCATTTATGCATAATCCAGTGCTAGTCTACTCCTAACCTTAACTAAAAGCTGATTCACATCACCCTGACCCTACACAAGGAGGTCCACTGTATTAGGACCAGGTTTTAGTCCCATAAGACGAGAAGATTAGTAAATGTGCCAGAGGATCGGTAGACAAGTACACACACACAAACACATATACACACCTGTGCAATGGGGCAGTGAGGCTCTCTACAACAGACTGGGTCCTGAAGCGTCCTGGGAACCTGCCCCGGCCCTGCTGTCCTCTTCTTCCTCCTGCTCTGGCTGACGAACGTGGTTGAGAAGACGTTCACCACCATGTATGGCTTCTGAACCACATCCAGGTTGTGGCCGGACACAGTGACGAGGCGGCCGCCGCTAACGGAGGGAGAACAAGAGCTTTAGAGCTGGTCTCAGGTTGAGCTGGGGGGCCACAGTGAGGCGTGGTCAGACTTACTCCAGGAAGCTCTTGGCTGGCCAGGCGCTGATGATGCTGGGGTTGTGGGTGTAGTTGTAGAGGGGGGTGTGGAGGTGCCGGGGGGTGCTGCCGTAATGCAGCGTAACCCGGAACCTTCCTGCCTCACTGCTGCTGCCGGTCACACACTGAACACTGGAGCTCTGCACCGCTGACACACTGAGGACGAGACAGAACGAAAGTTACGTATGTCGCTATGGCCCCATGAATCCCGGATGACCGTCACAGGGCAGTGCTGAAAACACTGAATGTTCCCTCCACGCATGCGCCGTTCGAGCAATAATATCAATATCAACATTTTGTTTGGACACGCCGACGACAACAACAACGAGCAGCCAAAGCTAACGGTTCAGACTTTAAACAATGAAAACTGTGCATCTCCTCACATTTTACAGGGGACCTCCCCCACTGTGATGGTGAGGTCAGAGGGCAAGCCTGTCAGCAGCTTCCGGCCGCTGATGGTCAGAGTGGTTCCTCCGGCCTTTGGACCTCTTTCAGGTGAGACGGCAGTGACAGATGGGTCCTGAACAGGACAGGGGGACAGATCAGAGGAGGGACAGCAGAATTTCCACCTCCATGAAGACCAAGCACAGAGCAGATAGAGGAAACAGAGAATTACAGAAACATTGTTTTGCCTAGTATAGATAGCCTGCCGATTCCCTTTTGTTTTGACTGAAATGTCGCTAAATATAAGAAAGTTGATGAGTCGGCAATGGTAGGGTGACAAACATGCAGACATGACTTGGTGGGCCGGTCTGTCAGTCAAACCTCTCTTATGGCAGAGCAGAAGAGGACAGTGGTTGATTTTTAGACCTTTGGTGAGGTAGATGAGATCAGCTTCACATGTAAGTATTGGCCAAAATTAAAGAAACTGGCGTTGATAAATCTTTGACCTATTCCACTAGTAGTTTTTATTTTATGTGAAAGAAATTTTATTTGAAATTAACAAAAAAAAGCAGCTAGCTGTACCTGGTAGCTGAAGAGCTGGCTGGAGCTGCGCAGGGCCCCTCCACTGACCGTCACAGACACGGGGCCGTCCTTCTCTCCGCCGCTGCTGCCGGTCCGGCACACTATCCTGAAGGACAGGTGTCACACACAGCTCACACACATCCTCAGCATCAGAACTTCCTGTCAGAGAGCAGCAGGCTGTGTGTAGAGCACCTGGAGGAGACCTCGTACAGGTTCAGCAGGACGGCACACGGCATCCCCGGCTACCGTCACCGAGTGGACGATGTCCTCAGCCTTCTGGCCCAGGTTGGACCCAGAAATAGTGACCAGGGTGCCCCCCTCCAACATGCCGGACAGCGGCTCGATCTGGAGGAAACATGGCACAGCTGCTCACCAATCATCATCACCGTGGAGACAGCTGATGGTTTTTAAAGACAGCTGACGCTACTCTACAGGTTAGTTGAGGTTGGGAGACGAAAGGAATCCAAAATCAACACTGAGATGATTTTGAGGAAAAAAGAGGTCCAGATTCTTCCCCAGGAGGATGTTCTGTCAGGATGCCGTTGGTCTGCCACAGCTACAGATTCAGGCGGCAACAGATGGACTCACCGAGTGGATGACGGGAGCCGGACACGTCTGCTGGACTTGTTCACCGCAGGAGTCTGAGTACAGGCATCTGGTGGTGTGGCCGCTGCACCACACACAGCCGTAGCGCTGGTCAGCGGTGTGGCAGCGGCTGCAGTCTGACCGGCCCACGGAGCAGTTGTACAGGGTCACTGACAGCAGAACAACAGAGCGGAGTCACACCAACGCAGGGTCTGCAGAACTCTCGAGAAAACTTGGATCTGAACCGCCTGCAGGTAGACGTGCCAAAATTTCTCTGCTGTAACCCAACAACAGCTCCACGGTTACATTTAAACCTAAAAAGCAACAAACGTTCCTGGTGCTGCTGTTAACATGTCGACTATAACTTTTGTTTTAGCAACAACGAGCTAAGGCTAGCATGAATCAACACCAAGTAGTTTCTAGGTGTTTTAGCTGCTTTGTTGTTTTTCTGCCTTCATCCACAAAAGTCAGGCAGTCTGCTCAGGTAGCCAGCCCACACAAATGCAGCTGTAACCATGACAACTGTAGTTTTAACTCAGAGGTCAGTGGCTCTCTTGGTTTCCATGATAGGGCTGGGATGCTTTAGAAGCGCAAATATTTCCAGACACTTAACCTATAGGTAACACTTTATTTGATGTGGTGTACACATTGTCATGAAAATGACATAAAACCAGTCATGAAAATGAAGGAGTCTTCATGAACATTTATGAATCTTTTCATGAAGTGTTAGTCAGTAAATAATGACACCTTTTATTGGCTTTTATTGCACGTTTTAATGTAACATTGCATTAAAAGTGTCGTTATTTACCGACACTTAATGACAACAGTCACAAATACTTGTGAAGACTCCTTCATGTATATAACAGGTGTTAGATTACGCTTTTGACGGTGTCAGTCTTATAAAGTGTTTCCAAGCTTTTTGTCTTTTTTGTTTGTGAGGAAATGTTGTTCCTTTCAGCCAGCTGACTGGCAGGATGCGGCAGACTGAGAAACTCTCCTCCCCTCGCATTGAACTTAACTGAAGCAGAACCGACTTCAACAAGCTGTGGTTTGAACACAGACCAGAGCAGGCGGGTCTCACAGAGCTCCTAATCTCACCGTGTAGATTAGGAGCGGTGTCCACATGAAACGTGTTCTTCCTCTTCACGTACACCATGGCGCTGTAGTCTTCCACCGCAGCCGAGTACGAGTACTGAACACACAGCAGGGTTGGGTTTAAAGAAAAGCGTTCCACACGTTCATTGTGCCTCAGGTGAGGCCAATCGATTTATTGGCCAGTCTATTTTTTTTGTTGACATTTCAGACAAGAGGATTGGTATTTTCCAAAATCAAAACCGGCAGGTTGGGCTTTCTAAAGATGGGGAATCGGCGATTGATCCTTCCCAGTAGCGGCGCACTACAATTTGTGCGCCGCTACTGGGAAGGGAAGTGTAAATGATCTCAAAACATTAAAATGGTTTTGCAGGTTTGGCTTTTTAAAGATAAATTTAGCACATTTCCTAGGTATAAAAAAAAAACAAAAAAAAAACAAAAAACAATTTTGTCATTTCTGATAAAATCATGATTTAGGTTAACTTGTCTTTAAAAATAGTTGCCATATTTAACTCTTAAAGCAAAACAAAAAAAGGACTCATCTGCAGGAACCCTGCTGCACGTAAACAGTGGAATGTGTTTCAAACCTTGTGTAGCTGACAGGTGATGTAGAAGCTGGATGGATTCATATCATCAGACTCCACAAAGGCTTCCACCACCACCGTCTGGCCCTCAATAACCAGCACACACTCATAGTCCAGCTCTGGATCCTTAACACACACACACATAAGTTTAACAAATGCATTTGGTTCCAGTCTGGTTGCACGGACGGATCGGGAGCGTTGCTCTGCACCTGATACAGGTGGAGGTTGCGTGCCAGTAGCGTGATCTTCCTCTCCACCTGGACGGGCAGCAGGGAGGAGCCCTGGACCTTTTCCACACAGGGACATGCGGAGGAGCCCCAGCTGATGTAGGGGCCCTCGTCGCCCTGCAGTGAGACACAGTCACACAACGTAACGACCCCGTAGTCCCCCAGCTCCCGCCTGCAGCATGGACTACTAGCTACGTGAGGACAGAGGAAGGCAGAGCAGCCAAACATTGTACTCAAGTAAGAGTAAAAATGTATTTGGTAAAACGTCTACTAAAGTACTGAGTAAAGGATTGCATTATCAATCATTTATTCAATCATTAAAAATGACATAATCAGATGAATCAGAGTATTAAATTATGTGGACATTTTGGTGTCTTAAAGACCAGAATGAAAATAATTTATATAGACACCACAATAATGAAATATTACAATCAGGCAATACAAACATTGTTCCAAGTTTTGTTTTTCCAATTCAAAATTAATGATGTGCCTGTCGACGTTTTGTTTTAATACTACATACTAAAAGTATTCAAGCGAAAGTAAAAAGTTTCCAAAAAGTTACTCAAGTAATTGAGTAAATGCAGCTAGCTGCTACCCAACTCTGTGTGAGGATGAATGCTTGGAAAAATGTGTTTTAATAAAGTATTAGACCAATTAATCCTCCTCCCCCATCGTATGTCGGACTCGTCTCCACGCACAGAAAGATCTTAAAAACACTCTGATCTGCAGAGAATATTTCTTTCTAACGTTGATCTTTTAAGCTAACCACGCTAAGGGACGGTGTGGCTAAGTTGCTACAGAAACCGACTGATCGACAGGATCAGGAAGGAAAGAAAGTGATGAGAAAAAAGGTCCAGAGTGGAGCAGAGCAGCTGGTGTTGTGCCGTCTAGACACAGCAGACAGACAGGAAGAGCAGCGGCAGAGGAGACGACTGGAGCATTTCAGTGGGATGTACAGTTTCCAGTTTGAATTCCAGTTAGACGCTGGGAGAAAAGGGAAGGACTGGTGAGCGGGTTAAGGAGGCACAGCAGGCGGACCGAGCGTCAACTCACCGGCAGGAAGGCATCAGCTGGATCATCCTGGTAATCCAGTGCAGAGTTTGAGTCCGTTTCCCTCAGCTGGGCGTATGAAGGGGGGTCACTGTCTTCGCCGTCACCTGACAGCCTGGCCGTGTCCTCTTCTGCCCCCTCACTCAGTGCGTCTGCTTCCTTTGACTTCCAGGTCTGGTCAGGGTCAAGGTCGAGGTCATGGTCTGGGTCTGTGCCTCCTTCTGGGCTCAATGAGGGACTGGAGGTGAGGTCCAGGGTGGGGGAAGGGTCAGTAATAGCAGCTCCACCCACAGAAGTGGTTGTGGGCTGGGGGTCATCATCAGGTGAGGTCACGCTCAACGTTTCCTCACTAGGGGGCGACTGTGTGACCCCACTCAGGGTGGAGGCGTCAGAGACGACCAGAGGCATCACGGCTTCCTGATCCCCACTAAGGCCGTCGGCCCCGGTGACGGGCACCACCATGGCAACTTGGTCAGATTCGCTTCGGGTGATGACTACGAGCCCCCCCACTGCAGTGGTCCTCTCCTCCCTGCTGGGCGGCGCAGGGGGCGGAGCTGAGCTGGAGGGTTGTGGGGGCTCAGTGCTGGGAGCGTGGGAGGTGGCTAACGCCTCGCTGGTTACTATGGCAACAGGAACAAAGCTTGTCGTGGCGGCAGTAGTAGCTGATGGCGTTATGAAAGGAGCGAAGGTTGTTATGGTGACTGTAGCCGCTGTGGTAGGTGGGATGGTTTTCATGGGTTTGGCGGTGGGGGGGGGAGATGTGGGGAGTTTAAACGAGGAGGGAGGAGGGGGGGGCACATAAAATAAGGGGGAACAAATCAAAAACTTACAGAAAAATGGAAACAGAACTGAATTTGCTGTGCTAAACGCATACATGGACACATTAGCTGCGACAAACATCCAGGTTAGCGTAGCCTGGAGGAACGCTGCCTGAAAACGAGCTCATAACGTCACACAAAGCACAAAATGGCTGCGAGTGAAATAGGCATCGTACGTCATTTTCACGACTCGCGGCGCTGCAAAGCGTTAAGGTGAAGTGTTTGTGCTGGCTGTGAGCTGAGAGAGGTCAGCTCGTGGCAGAGTGCCACAGAGTGCCGCGCTCTCCTCCGCTGTTACTGCGACTTACGTGCTGGTTGTAGATAATGGCGCCCTCCTCACACTCGGCCTTGTGGGTACAGGAGTGCTGGTGAACGCACCAGTTACAGCCCCATTTGCTCAGCACGCATCCACGGCAGCTGCACACAGACATGATACCAGAGACATTGGGGGAACCATCAGCACACAGCAGGAAATATGGCAACAAAAACACTCCAAGTGATGCTGCACAGCCTTTAAAACACGTTAACATCCTCGTTTGCGCCAGAAAGTGTGGAAAAGTAGAATCTGAAGATGAAACCAGGTTGGATAGTTCAGCAAGACAACGACCCCAAACACACCGCCACAGCCTGGTGGGGCTCATTTCTCCATACAGGAGTCATGTTGAAGTCTCCAGAACCAAAAGGTTCCACAACCAGTTTCTTCCTGTGGCGTTCTACGTTATTTCACATCGCAGCTGTTCACTGAACTCAGCTGTATCGACCACTTGTGCTGTTATTCAAATCTGGCCTGGATTTTAGGCTCATTGTAAATGTGTTTACATTGGAAAATGCTGACATGCTTAAAAGACATGAAGCTACATAAAAACAGGACAAAGTGTGAAGATCAGCGGCAGACAGACGAGACGAACGCTTAGCGGCGACTTACGGAGAGCTCCCAGACTGCTGCTTCACTGCCATGCAGTCGTAAAAGGTGAAGTCCCTGGCTGTTACCGTGACGTCCCCGAAACGGACAGACAAGGTGAGAGTGATGAAATCTGATGGCAGAACACACACACGCACAGAGAGACAGAGTGAAGATCATCTCTTAACCAGGAAATCAGGAAAGCTTCAGCCAGGCTCATCAACCCCGAGTCACAGAGTTTATATATATATCAGTACTATGATGGGAACGTCATTATCACTGATGATGATTCGTGTTTTAATTTCATAAAGCGCTTTAACAGCAGCCACAGCTGAAACAAAATGCTGAACATCAGTAATAAATAAATAACACAAAAGAAAGAATAAAAATAAAGCAACACAACTAAACACATAATAATGAATAAAAAACAAAATTCAAAACACAACCAGACGACACAGAAAAAAATCAATACCAATAAATAGCGGTGCTGATTTTTTTTTGGCCGATCTTTAAAAAGCTTGACGTGCCGATTCTGATTTGGGCTGTTTTTGATAAAGTAGCACAAAAGCTCAAATCAAACATCTTTATGATATTACTAAGACAAACATAACAAAACTCTTCATGTCTGTGAGACAGATTTTGGAAATGTGTTCTGATTTATAGGAGCTGCTTTATGTGGAGCTGCTTCTGTTGCTGCAATGTTTTTATCACAGCCTTAAAAGGTTGAATGAACAAATACGACACAAACAGAAATAAAAGCATACATGTGATTATGCAGTCGGCAGAACATAAACAGATTTAAGCAGAACTGTGCATATTAGGATGCAGATTAGTGGCCACTGTCCTGGCTGGTTTAGGTAAGATGAAGGGGGTTCGATCTGATTTAGCTGTGTGTGCACATGCAGCATGTGTCAATACAACCACAGCTACACACACACACACAGAGGTTAATCCCAACACAGCGGGGCTCCAAATCCCTTAGTCACAAAACCAAAAAGCTCATACCAATAATTAAAATCCCTCAGTCGGAGGTTCAAAGCGATCAGACTCAACAAGCAGCGAAAGCTGGTGAATAAAAGCAAACAACCTCAGGACTATAAACAGAACAAACCGGACCCACCCTGTCCAGGAGGCACCATGGGTATTCTGCTGGAATCCGGAGATTGGCAGGTGAGTCCGGCCTCGGTGACGGCGGCAGGGCTGCGGCTGTCCTGGAACAGGCAGGAGTACGACTCGCCCTGTTCCAACACGGGGAGGCCTGGGACGGACAGGGACACCTGAGGACATGGGGGCAGCGGCGCCGCAATTAGATTGTTACACATGATTCAAAGATGCAGAGGAGGAGGCTCGGTCGCTTTTCCACATGGAAATTACAAACAAATGTCTGGAGAGACGAAACTCAGCACCTGCGCTTCACTAAGCAAATAGCTGGGAGCCTCCCTTTGGAAAGCTGCAACTGTGTAAGCCTGGACAGGAGGGCGTGATGTTCCAACTACCGACAGCAGAACAAAGAGCTGACGACTCTATCAGAATCAGCCGGACTGGCCTGACTGTGTGCATAAAGACAAATACCACAAATACTACACTGCAAAAACACAAAACCTCAAGTACTTTTGGTCTTGTTTCTAGAGAAAATGTCTTCAGCACACTAGAAATAAGACAATAAACTAACTTACAAGCAAATTTTCAGCAAGAAATATGAGGTTGATTTAAGTAAATGATTCCTTAATATAATTTTTTTTTTTAAAGTTCTAGTCCCATTGGCACTTATGGGAAACATGTCTTGTTATAAGTGAAATAATCTGCCAATGGAACTAGAACTTTTTCATCAATATTAAGGAGTTACGGACTTACAACAAGATACTTTATTTTTTGAATGAAAGGTTACTTATAAGTTAGATTTGTCTTATTTTAAGTGAAGACATTTGCAGTAGAAACTAGAGAAAAATTACTTGGTAAGTTTTTGTTTTTAGCAGTGAACCTGAGAGAAGTGGCTGCTCCTTATGGGGTCCTGGCTTTGGGCCCCATAAGAGGAGGCACCGTTAGATTTAGAATTAAGCTGCAATTGAATTTAGATTCAGGGCTAGATATGTTCCGCTGCAGAAATGAACAAAAGTCGATGGAAAGCCCTGAAAATACAAAAAACATACGGTGTGTGTATGTGCGTGTGTGTAAGAATGTTTAATAGCGGGTGTAGGGACCCACATCCCCCCCGGCTCCCTGTTGGACCCGAGGACGACATGAGGACATCCAGAGCCAGAAAGAGTGCACATGTTCCAAACGAGCCAACCAATCAGAGCGGGCCCAGGGCGGAGCAGCTCCAACCCCCCAGTGAGCTCTAATCTCATCTCCACAGTCGTCCATGGAGTGTCGACTGCGGCTGGACGGAGGTCAAGGTCACGACTTCCAGCGATCATCTCCCAGATAAAATGACTTTTCCCCAGGCTGGTTAACTAAACAGCAACTTTAAAACGAGTCTCCTCTTTGATAAAATAAATAAATAAATAAAAGTTTTACCATGTAACGTAGTTAGTTACTTTGCTTTGTGAAAGTAAGTGAACCTACCATCCTGCTCTCCTCCCGGCTGATGTTGAACGGGTTCAGCTCCTGAACACTCAGACACTGCTGCTCGATGTCGAAGCTCCACAGCCACTGGCCGGCTCGGTCCCCACGACTGCACTGGGACCTCAGCGCACATCTGCAGAGGAAAGACAAACACAGCGTCACAACTCACTCTGGAGTCAGACTCTCCCTCACTGCACTGGTAAAAGAGCTACAGTAAACCGGACAAATTCAACGCATAAAACGGAAAAAAAGAGGTGGAAAAAATAAGAGGCACAATTAAAGCTGTCGGAGACAGGAAGATAAAACATTACAGTCCATCTGAGGGATGGAAATCTGTTTCCATGTCTCCAATGTTCTCCTTCCAGCTCTTTAAGAGCGGGAGTTCCTCCAAACACAAAATATTTCAAAAGAAAAATGAAGACTTAGATTACAGCGAGAAGGCTATTCATGTAAGAAAATTCTCCAACATGGTTGAATTAAAACTGCATCATTCACTTCACCTGAAAGAGCATGAAGCAACACACTGCAAAAACACAAACTCTCACCAAGTGTTTTTGTCTTGATTCTAGAACAAATATCTTCGTACAAGACAAAAACAACTTCTAAGAAACTTTACTTGTTTTAAGTAAATTTATAACATGGGGTAAATGCCTTGGTGAAAGTGAAAAAATCTAGAACTTATTCATCAATATTAAGGAATTATTGATAAAATAAACCCCTATGTCTTGCTGAAAAAACTTCTAATTAAGTCTTGTCTTATTTCAAGTTTCTAAAATGTTTGTTCTAGAAACTGGACCAAAATGACTTGGTAAGATTTTGTGTTTTTGCAATACAGCAGAAAGGAATGTATGAAGGAATGAATGAAGGATTCAAATTGTTATTTTCCCTTCATAGATAAAAACATTGCTTGAAAACTGCTTTCTAGTGTTTACCGAGGTTATCGCTTTCTGATGTTGATATTAGCTCAATCATCTGAAAGATTACATGTGAAGGGAGGGAAAAAAGTAAAAACCAAAAGTCGATGGAGATTTCTCCATTGTCTCTTTTCACAAGAGTGAGATGGAAAAAGACCTGCTTCCAAAATGTTTCGTGAAGAACACAAAAGTTGTGGATGAGGAAGAGGAGGACATGTCAAACATCAGACATGCTTCGACATGGAGCCTGACAGAGTAACAGAAGTTTGGGATAGGTTGTGTAACGATCGGTCTGGAGGTGACTGAACTGCTTTCATATTACAAAGAAAAAAAAACCATCTGAGTCATGGTGTAATCACGCTGCTCTTTCTGAATGAACATAATCACGTCAAATGGATGAGTAATTACTGGGTGATTATCGTTTCCTTGACTTGCTAGCTGCTAGCGGCTCTCTCACCTTCCCTCCAGGACGCACCAGCCACAGTAGGGGTCGTGGGCCAGCAGACAGGAGTGGCAGTCTGGGTGCTGCTGGCATTCGGCCACCGGCCTCTTCTGCAGCTGCAGCCAGGACAAAACAATCACTCTCATTTGTACAAATCAGCCACACTAAGCTCCTAAAAAAAAAAAAATCTGATTACAAACAATAGATGGCCGACATTCCCCTGCGCAACAATGAAAAATCGAGAATACGGTCGCTGGAATAATCCCAACTGCACGCACACACACTGCTGGAATAACTGGAGCAGAAAGCAAAGAGTCATTTCCCGCTTTGCTTTGTGCCGGCAGCGCGACCGATGGGTGGCATGGGACGAGAGCGCGGCCGGCGTTTGTACCATGTCGCGGGTCATGATGAAGAGGTGCTCCTCCTCCTGGTCCAGAACCAGGTCCGAGCTGATAGGCGTGTTCTTCTGGATGGAGACCACAGAGTACTCCTCCACCTCGCCGTTTGGCCCCAGGAAGACCTGAGGAGAGCCACAAGAGACCCGTTTGATCCATCTGTGGAGCAGCAACCTGTCTGCAGGTTGCAGAAGCCATGACTGGGCCAAACGGCATCAGAGCTTTGAGACACAGAAAAAAACACTACAAAGCAGGACAGGAAGGATTTCAGGCATGTGGTTGAGAAATGTACTTTCATCACTCATAACTGCTAAATAAGATTCCACTGATTTATCAGCGCTGATTCCCTCAATTTTGGGAGATCAGTGATCGGCCAATACTTGCATGTGAAGTCGATCTTATCCACCTCAGCAAAGGTCTAAAAATGAACCACTTTCCTCTTCTGCTCACCAATGAGAGAGGTTTGACTGATAGAGCCACCCACCAGGTCATGTCTGCATGCTTGCAATGAACAATATTCACTAAACTGTCGCCAACTCAGCAACTTTCTTGCTGTATTTAGCAACATTTCAGACACAAAAATTGGTATCGGCCAAAATCAGAATCAGCAAGTCAGGTTTTTTTTAAAGATTGGTAATTGGTGAAGGGCCAGAAAACTGCAATCAGTGCATCTGTACAACCAAACTTTACTATGAATTTTAGTGTTATTTCTCCACAGTAAAATTAAAACCATCTGAAAAAGACAGATTCGCAATCTCTTGATGAAATGAGAGAATCTTTTCCATCTCTCAGTTTTTTTTGTTTTTACTGGTCTCAACCAAATAAAACATCCAGAATAATGTGTGTGTGCGTGTGTATATGTGTGTGTGCACCAGGTTCTTATATCATTGTGGAGACTTATTCCTGTCTACAATGTGGCGTTGTAGGGACCACTGCTCATTGGGGGGCATTTTCTTGGTCTTCATGAGGGGAAATGCTCTTTATGGGTTAAGGGTTAGGTTTAGGGCTAAGGTGTGAATTGACCTTAGGTCAGTCTACCAGAAGCCTCTGGAAGACTTCTGGTACATTTTGACAATCCAGAGTCAATTAAATCTTTTTCGGGGCCAATTTGACAAAAAAAGAAATAAAATGAATTAGGTCAATTCACCTAAGGTGAATTGCCTGAAAGTCGATGTCAAGTTCCCCCAAATACAAAAACATGACTGCATGTGTGTGAGAAGGTGTGCAGCAATAACAGCGCACAACCCCAAGTACAGTATGCTGCTATGTACAAGAGATAAAGTCCCATACATGCTGAATCTGACGTAACTGCATAGAAACAGATTAATGGAGTCAGTGTTCCTTTTGTGATGCTCCTTCTCTACAGCTAGCCACTGAGGACAAAGACTGCAGTGTGTACAGGAGGTCTCTCAGCCTATAAAGTCCTCATGTCATCACTGGTACCCAGGTCCTTCCCTGACCTCCAAGCTGATGTTATTGAGGGAAGTTTCAGACACAGACTCATGGATTTATTGATGCCCTGAGGGGGAACTGTCCAGTCACAGCAGCAGAGGACAAGGGAGCTGAGCAAAGCACAATCTGCACGAACTCTTCATCTAAAAACAACTAAACACAGTAAATTCATCATGGCTAGGTAGAGTGTTGTGCATGTTCATGTGCTGTGCCTCCGGAAGAAATCACATTAAATCACAGTGCTGGACGTATTTGATGTACTCTGTCAAGAGTCAGTCTGATTTCATCCAGAATGTGAAGAATGTGTCATCAGATATGCCGTGCTCGCTTCAGGTGATGTTTTGTTCAGCCATGTCTCAGAGCTCTGAAAATCTTCAGCTACAGTCATGGAATATGACAGAACTGGAGGACAATGGCTTCCTGCTAGCTACAAGCATCATTCTAATCAAATCCTTGGCAGATAGTTTGCGTCGTTTTCTTGAAACCCCCTTGACAATTGGCAACGGGGTTGCCTCTGGAAGACTTCTGGTACATTTTGACAATCCAGAGTCAATTAAATCTTTTTCGGGGCCAATTTGACAAAAAAAGAAATAAAATGATGTAAGGTTGCAGTGATTGCAGTTTTCTAACCAATTGCCAATTATGATCTATATAAAACCTGACCTACCAATTCCAGTTTTGGCCGATAAAATTATTTTGTTTGAAATGTTGCTAAATACAAGAAGTCACTGATTTGACTTTCTTGTTATATTTGCTATCTGGATGAAGGTTAGCTGGGTCTCAAATCAGCATATCAACGTTCCCCATAAGAACCCGAATTCCACTAAGAGACGTCACTATATGCTTATTAGATGGACATTATATAGGCAATTGACGCCACAGTTCTTTGCTTCATATCCAACATAATCATTCCTCTGCAGGTCCATGTAGTGCTAGTGGCTGGACCGTCACCTTGTGGAGTTTCCCCTTGGAGTCTCCAAGGAAGGCGATGGTATATCCCTCCCTCATGCTCACAGCCACAGCAGTGAGCCGGGCAGACGGGCTGTCCAGTATGGTGTCCACCAGCACCGGGATCCGGCTGGCCATGGGGCTGGGAGTGTGGTCAGATCCACAGGGGTAAGCGTCCAGGGTGTTCTGAAATTCAGAACAGAACTATAAGAAGACGGTCGCATCGACAAGTCACTTAACAACAGCTGAAGACTGAAATAAGAGCATTCACTGAAACACAAAATACCTTCATACCTACCTATGTATCTATTTATACGCCCATCTACCCTCCTACCTTCTTACCCCCTTCCATCTCTCCCTCCCTCTTCCTCCCGGCTCATTTGGCTCCAAATAAAATCTTTGAACTAATTTGTCTTGAATTCCTCTGCTGCAACACCAAAAGCCAAAATGACTCCCAAAGTGTTCCTGATGGGGCCCATAAAACTCTGGCAGGACTTCTTGGGAACAGTTTGTGGTTTGAGGACAAAATAAAACTGGACACAGTCACTATAAAGCTGAAATAAGATTCGATTTTGCCTTCCCAGTTTGGAAAGAGGGAGACTTGACTCTTCCTGTTGCAGAAACTGTATTTTTAAACGAGATCACTCCGCATTGGGTTCATTGCCTCATCATTAGAGATGGAGGCAATGAACCCAAGAACTCTGGCTTCTGGAAGCAGCTTGTTTTGATGGATTCTATATTAAAATGGTGACAGGAACAGCTTTTGTGGTAGCACTACTCAGCTTTCATCAACAAAACAAATATAGTTTGAGTGCTTTACAGGAAAATTAGATTCCTGCTCTTTACTGCACAACTGAGCACATTCAGTAAAGCAGAATAGATCTCTAAAAAAACAGCAGAGCAGGCATCATAAAAGGAAAATGTATTATGGGATGTAAAAAAATAAAGAGCCAGGTCTGGGAATATGTCATAGCAGCTTAAGTGGTGCCTGGACACTAGTTGGTTTGGCTGATGGAAGCCTGTGATTACGCTGTAACGACTAATGAGTTCTGAGTAAATCCGGAGTACCTATACCCATAAATATCAAGGCCAGACCAGAGCCAAGATACATCTTGGTTATTCATTATCACTCTGAAACTTCACATTTCATCACCAAAAACAAATCTGCACTCTTAATGGCTTAAACCTTTTGTCCAAATCCACTCAGGGTGCAGATGGACCTTCCTGGCAAAAGCAGATTGTTTATTTGCAGGGATCAAGTAAAGATTTAACATTGTAATCATGTTGTAAATCTGTTTTTTTTTTTTGGCTTTAATTCTCAGAGGTTTCCTCCTTTCTGTAGTTTGCTATGGTTTTTGTATTACGATCTCTCTATTATGACAGAAACAATATTCTTCTCGATTCTCATCAAATGGTGACCTTATAAATATACATTTATCGTTGACGAGAAAACAAGCAAAGAGAAAGAAAACCCCAAGTAGTTGACTAAGTAAGAGTCGACTCAAGTTCAACTGTACAACAGTTATCTCATCCCAAAGGTCGCTACAGCTGACCCCTAGGTATTCATGGGGATTAGGGACTACAAGTAACTTTCTATTTTTGTAGTTCAAACACTAAATATACCTTAAAATGCTTTAATACACACAGAGGAAACCATATTAGTGGTCATGCAGTAACTTAACTTATCCTTATCTCTGAATTTGGGTGTTCATCCAATCAGCACCATGGAATCTGAATGGTGCTTCTAGATTGGCTGCTTTGTCAGTCAATATGAAACTTCAGTGATTTGGATTGAATGCATAGAAGAAGCCCACTTTCCCCTCAGACATTCCCCTTAATAGCTGAGTGTAGTCACAGAATAGCTTTATGGTGCATTGTGCTTACCCCTGGAAGGTTGGCGCAGTTGGACTTGACTTCATATTCGATGTATGCCGCCTCCGTTCCTCCTTCTCTACCCATTTGTGTATAGCACAGGTCTCTAGTTGAGTTAATCCTGCGGTCCACATCTTCCAGGTTAAACATGCACAGAGCGGAGTCCTCGCTTGGCCGAGACGATGAGGTCAGATGAGTTGAGAAGACGCCGAGAAGGATTTCTGAAACTTGACTCTTAGCCCTGTTCTTGGAGAACCCGAGCTGGACAGCTTGCAGGAGGTTGTACATTTTACCGGCCCTGGAGCGACACGTCAGTGGCACTTCTACATACGAGTAATAGGCCTGGTCATCCAAACATACACGCGAGACATATGTGCGGTACTCCCTTGACTGTGACTTCAGGTCCCTCCTGTAGAAGAAGAAGTACACATGGTGCCGGTGGGCGAACGTGGCCACAAAGTGGTGATCGTATTCTGAGAGACGACCGGCGACGGCCAGCTTGGCGGTCTCCTCATAGGAGAAGATGGGGGCTTGGGCTAGGTTTCGGGTTGAGATAGGTGGATGACTGCTGGTATAACCTCGTCCCACAAACAGAACCGGCTGTCTGCCAGGGTGAGAGCGAACCACAAGCCCGACGGTGCTAACATTGGGGTGGTTGGCTGCTACATACTGAGTGTCCACTGGCTTGTCTGTGGAATAAAGCACTTCATTGATATATGTCAGGTTACGCTTCTGGCATATTCCTTGGTTGACACTCCCACAGGTAATAAGTTCCATAGAGTAAGGGTCAACCAGCAGGAGCTTGTTGTGATTGCTGGTTTCCTTCGCTTGAGGGCAGTGGGTCTCTGTCACAGGGGGCAAACAGTCCGGGCTGTCGATAACGGGTCCAGTGTCGTTCCGGAGCTTAAGCTGAAGTAACGGATCTAGCTGGAACAGCTGATCTCGCGCCCCAATGTAGACCCATCCTACACTTGGGTCAGGATGCAGGGCCAGGTGCTCGAATATTGTGTTGTTCCATTTAAAAGTGGGATAAAGGCCGGTGTGGGAAGACACCAATCCCTGTGCAACACCTCTGGATGGCGAACTAAATGGCCGAGCAAAGACGGCAACAAGCAGGAGGCACCGCAGAGCGTGGAGCATTAACGCTGAAGCAGAACACGCCGTCCCAGGAAGCATGGCAGTAGAGCTGAGGGAAAGAAACAATTTCAAATATCAGAAAGCATGTCTACTTCCAGTACAACAGAACTGCTAGAGGTTTTTTCATTGTTTCCTGTGCACCTCTGGAATATTGACAGTGTTGCTCATACAGCTGGTTAGGCATGAAACGTTTGCTGTAATAGCACATTGCTGTAACAAGACACATTACGACTTGCAAAGATATTTGATCTGACAGATTCTGATGGCCTCCAAGACACAAGGACCTATTACAGACTTGGATCTATGTTCAGTAAGATGTGAGTTCTACTTATACTTTGGTTCTTTGCTTATAGTTATATTCTATAACCTACTCAAAGTCTACAGAGCAAAATGTTTTAGGGGTTCACTAAGGATGTGACCTCTGACACTACAGGACATATAACTTGCTCTTAAGCATTTTGTTGGCTCTGGTTTAAAACTCCACAATTAATTGTGTTAGTAGTTGAAGTTATGTCCGGTTCACTGCAAAAACACAAAATCTCACCAAGTAGTTTCTAGTGCAAATATCTTAGTACACTTGAAATGAGATACAATTAACTTACAATTAACTTTTTGGCAAGAAATATGAGCTTGATTTATGTCAATAACTCCTTAATACCGATGACAAAGTTGTTCCATTGGCAGATTATTTCACTTGCAAAAAGACTTTTCCCCCCCATGCTTTTAGTGAAATAATCTGCCAATGGAACTAGAACTATTCCATCAATATTAAGGAATTATTGACTTTAAAAAAGTTCATATATCTAGCTAAGAAGTTATTTGAAAGTTAATTGTGTGTTATTTCAAGCGTACTAAGATATTTACTTCAGAAACTGGGCCAAAAATACTTGGTAAGATGTGTTTTTGCAGTGTTTGCTGGTTTCAATTTGTTAAATAGATTAATCACACATTGATCATTAACAGGAAAGTAAACCTCTTGATCTTTTATCAGAAAAAGAATCCAGAAAAAGTAGACTTTAATCAGTTAAACAGCATCGGAGAAACTTTGCAAACTTAAAATTCTCTCTTTCTACACAACAATCTCACCATTTGTTTCCAGTGGTGCTTTACAGAGGTATGTTACCTCTTGACCTCCCAGATGCTCAGGCGGGGGTCATAAACGCATCCTTCTGGACAGCACCTGCAGCACAAAGAAAGACAAGATGAATCAGAGGTCTCAGTTCATAAACAAGCTGTGATTCACAACCAAAACCCAGAGTTATGTCAGCCTACACGGGGGGAGGGCAAGCCCGGAGCTCGTCATGGTTAAACTACTTCAGGTTTTTTTTTCTGGACTTCATTCATAGAATTTTCATACCCTGTCCAGACAAGATTTTAAATAGAGAAGGGGCAGGACACTACAACAAACAAAAACACAGTTTCCCATGATACCTCTTCAAGCACAGCAGCTCTGGATGAGATTATCTGGAGCCGTCTTTGTAGTCGTTTATGCTGCTACAGGCTTAGACTACTGGACAGTAAAGAAAACTAATCACTTTCCTCATTCTGCCTCATTTCTGCTCCTTCTCTCCAACCTGCATTATTTGCTGTTATTTCAGCTGTTGTTGAAGTTCCTCGAGACATCAACTGTAAAAATGCTGCTCAAGAAAAAGACTGAATTGACTTTAACGCACATCTGTCTTGCATGTGGAACTCATCCAAAGCAAACGCAGAGGGATGTCTCCCTTATACACAAACGGGAGTATAAAGAAACATGGACACTTACATTAGGAAGCAGGATTATAAGAAGCAACTGCAAGATTTTACAGTCGTCTAAAACTTGAGAGGCCACACACACATGCTGATAAAGAAGCCATTAAGACAATAGGTTTGGTCAAGCCAAACAGCAAAGACAACACAAAACACAGAGATTTCAATCAAGGATGTTCAGTTGTCAGATGGGAAATCTCGCTAAGCTGCTTGAGCTCAAACACGAGTTCAGAGTAAGTAACAATGACCGACAAGGAAGAAGCCAATGGATAGTTTGTGGACTATTGTTAGCAAAAAAACGCAAAAAACTACATGTTGGCAGTAAATGGGAGCAGTCCCATCTCAGATCCGGTCTGAACCAGATCACTCTCAACTCAAGTCAATGGAAGATCTCTTACGATTATCTCTAGAGCCATCACCATAATATTGGAGTCCTTCAGATTGTCAGATGTGGGAGATCGGGTCAAAAAGTCAGCATAACCATCTAGTTGTGTGAACCAAGCTTAACGCACTTCACTCTGACGGTTCAATGCATTGCATTTCCAGCTTTCTGCAGAGGAACTGCATTGTGGGAAGGTGGCCCTTTGGACAGGGTCCGTGATGTGTTAGAGCACACACACTCAGATCATGTACATGCAGCTGCTCGGCAAATGACAAACTATCTAGTATACACGTTTCTTTTGTGATATAAGTAATAAATGTCATTCATGATTGTCTCAAAAAGAAGTGGTGCACCGGTTGCAGTTTTCTGGCCAATCGCTGATTACCGATCTTCTAAAAAGCCCAATCAGCTGATTCTGATTTGGGCTGACACCAATTTTTTTTGTCTGAAATGTTGCTAAATATAGCAAGAAAGTTGCTGAGTTGCAACAGTGGGGTGACTATTGTTAACTGCAAATGTGCAGACATGATCTGGTGTCAGTGTGTCAGTCAAACGTCTTTCACTGTAGAATAGTGGCTGATTTTTAGACCTTTGTGGAGGTAGATAAGATCAGGGGAGAAGATAGGCTCCTCCTATTTTGGGAGCTGATCACCGCTCTCCCTAAATAAAGGGAATCGGCACCAATAAATCAGCTGGCCAATAAATCGGTGCACCCCTATTAAAAAGGTAATAAATTTCAGTTGATATGACCTGCAGAAACTGTGTGAAATCCTCCCACTGGATGGGTATTAGTTACAAACTAAATTATAGCGTTGGTGTCCCTGGAAAAGAACAAGAAGTAAATTAGAAGATTAGGGAGGGAAGCTGAAGAGATCATCTCTGTTTTGACACGTAAGTGTGCAGTTTCATGTTCACGCAGGGAAACGGCATGGAATGGTGCCTGGCTGTAACAACTAAATTACACTAAATTCTCCTTTTCTATCTAAACTAGACACATAGAGCATATCATCCCCCACCCAGTTTCCAACTTTTCCAATGTGATTTCCTTTGCCTTTCAGCATTCCATCACTTGCAAAATGGATCTCTTACAAGTTCAGGCAGATCTGCTGGAAGCTCATAGGATGAGGAGCTGGAAAAGTTGAAAACAGAAAAAAAAAATGTCTGAAAAGGACACCATTCATTCCAGCAGTGGAGAGCACACTCATTCAACACACACACATGCACGCATACACACACACGCACGCACGCACACACACACATGCACAGAGCTCTTTCTCTGCCACACAGGGCATTAGAATGCCTGCTTTGTTGGGGTAAATCTTCTGAATGTGGGAATCAGGGTAACAGCTTGGCAAGAGGCCAAAGGCCCCCGTCTCCCCAAACCCTGTCCGAAAAAAACTGAAAAGTATATGAGCGTCCAATCGCTGCATGAGCAAAGACAGGGAGCTGGAGCCTCCTGATTACCAGACAACATTCCAAAATAATGAAATCTGAACAGGAAGGTTCTTTTGATCCTTCTGGAAGAGGTATTAACGTCTGTTGTCAGAGGACGCCTCTTGTGGCAGCAGGGTCCGAGACTCTCAGGATTGGCCGTTTGGTTACGAGACAGAGAAGCTGAGAAAGCAGAGAGGAGCCTGACTGGAAAGTTAATTCACACAAGGGCTTTCCCCAAACAATCAAACCAAACAGTTTGGAATGGAAGGAAGTTGGAAAGGATTTTCAAAAGAATGAAAAACAAATATTCAGGTACTAATTATCCAAATATCATGGAGCTGTAGAATTGTAACCCAGCATCAGGAGCATGGATTTTTAACTTTCAGAGGGCATTCTGCTCTTCCTTCAAACTTTGCCCTCACACTTTAACAAAAGTCTTGCTTGCAGATGTGCTCTACTTCACACATCTACTGCACGTTTCAACAAATGAGCTAAAACTTTCTTCTCGTGTGTGGAAAAAATAGAACAAAACCTATTGTCCTTCTTGATGTCAGGGGTCAGAAACAGCCTGCAGTGGCCTCTACTACTAGTAGTGGAGTAAAATCTATGAGCGAAACGGATGAAAACATCACAGGCATCACTGTTTTTATGACAGACTTAGTGCCACTGAACTGTATGTTGTTGAAATGTGATCTGGGAATTTTAGAGGAACACCAGACATACAGTACATACTGGGGGACATGTCCCTGTGAAATGACTCCAGTTTCAGACGCCTTCGCTTCAAGCCTCCAGCTGTGAAGTGTGGCTCCATGCACTTGGTGGCAGACAGGTTTGACCGGCAGTGTAATGTCGAGCAAAAATCTGCCAAACGACACTAACAAGCATTCCTGGGAGGCACATTACACCGAGGCATCATCCACTTCACCGACTCCACCGGGTCAGGCTCTTTCAGCTTTCCCTCAAACTGACAGACAAACGAGAACATCTTCGGGGAGGGTGACCGACAACGGCCAAAGAGCCAAACACTCAGCAGAGTAATGGTCATGAAGACATTAAGAACTTTTTCAGAACCCATAGAAACAAGCGGCAGCAGGATTCAGAGGTCAGCGAGCACTGATGGAATGTGACTCCTGAAAAGGAGCCACAGAGAGGGAGAGGTAGCGAAGGAAGAGGAGGATGAGGGAGTCATTAATTACCTACAATTCAACACCCACTCAGAATGAGTTAGTTAGCAACATTACAGGGTACATATGTAATCCCATGAAGGGCCCTAGTCCTTATTGTAGAGGGAAAGCTGCCACACACACACACATGCACGCACACACACAATGTGGCCATAAGTAAACACAGACATTTCTAATCAGTCCTTTTATCAACAAACAGAGTTTATGCTTCAGTAGCTGTGAGCCCAAAGTGTACAGTTACACAGACACTAGTAATCAGCCTCCTGCGCTTTCTGCTCCACACAGATGTTGTGCTGAACTGCAGCAGCTGTTAGCTTCGCTGCGTAACCATTAGACACAACGCCACTCAGCTGACGGCGGTGGCTACATGCCGGTCCAAGAGGAGAAAAGGCTGCAAGTCAGGACTCCATGCAATCTGCCGGGTTTCCTCAGACAGAACCCCTGTTTAACCCGACTGCCTGGTTTGATAACTGATCAGCTGGAATATATGCAAGATGGAATTGAACTGACTTTTTGTTGCGAATTGTTGCGTTCCAAACAACAGGTCCCCTGTGACTGCCTGATTCAGTTCAGGCAGTCACAGGGGACTTGTCGCTGCTACAGTAATATCTGAGCTAACACTGTGTGCTCAAGCTAAGGCTCAGCAACGACAAAAAACAATAGCTACAAGCTTGAGTTCTATGGAGTTGGAGAGACGGAGGGAAGACCCTGAGATGACGGCTGCTGTGCTGGGATGGAAAGCCACCAGAAGTCGTTCCATCAAGCATGCAGGTTCTTCTGATTGGTAGTAAATGAGGTGAAAAACAACAGCAGCATTAAAATCCATCCTGAGCCATCGTATCACAGCTCCCACGGTCAGCTCAGCAGGAGGTCTCAATCCCGGACTTTACCTGAAGCGCTGCGGTGAGCGTCAAAACCGCTCAAATGTTAAAGGAAAATATAATGCACTCTGAAATTGCGAGTGACACTTTCACACAGAAATATTTTTTAAAAAAAAACAATGTTTCAAGAAAAACTGAATGAGAAAGTTAGATGCGGATACAATCAATGTGATGCTGTAGAAAACCAGAGGGTCAACGGTCCCAGACTCTGGGAACTGAAAACATCCTCGATGGCTGCACTGTGCATTGTTGGAGCACCAGTGTGTGCAATAGAAATAGAAATAGAAATAAATGTGTAAATATTTAAAGGGCTGTGAACGTGCATTATAGCATTACAGTATATTTAGCCAGTCAGAGTCTCATGACAGCAGAAATTTAAACACAAATGATTACAGGTAAAGATAGCTAGGTTTTTTTTTGTTTTGTTTTTGTAGGACAAACTCAAATCTTGATTGGTCCTAAAGAAATTATTGTTAATTTATGGGACCATTGTTCAAACAGACCACACTCCATCTCTGTATTATTGCTCATTTGGGGTTACTATGGTGAAACAAAGATGCGAAACAGCCTTTAATACCAGAACTGATTGATATTTGGGTCACCGAACAACAAAGCTTTGAGTGTGAGAATGCTTAAAATGTTGCTTCAATCCCTTCAGTCCCTCTCCTGAAGAGGGACTGAAAACACTGCAGCTTCACAGCAGGAACGGCACCAGAATGAGAGGCGCACCAGAGGAACGGTCCTATGCTCAGAGATGCACGGCTTCTGGTTACAGCTCCAAAGTGACGTCAGAGGAGTAAAGGTGGTATTAAAGCAACAGTTGGTATTTGTGAGCTGCTCAGCCTGACATTTGACCCCTGGGCAGAGATAATTGAAACAAAATGAGGTTAGTATTCAAGGATCCAAAACCAATCACTTAATGATAAAGACCCACTAGTGCATGAGTGAGGCATCAACTTCTGACGGGACGGTTACAGTGCAGCGTACAGTTAGGAGCTCCAGATAAACTTTTTATGCCCCCTGCCCCACTGCCATGTTTAAAGGTATTAGCAGGCGTTGCCATGCCAACGCTGAGCTGGTGTGGCTGCAGCATCAGTCAATCTGTTGGAGCTGGACAGGCGCTGCTGGCTGGCTGACAGCGACTTATTTATAGAGCCATGCTGAACAACTGCTGCTCATCTGAACGGCAACCGTTTTTACCCAGCTGATGAAGAGGAGGGAGAGGAGGAGGTGGAGTACAGCCATCTTGGGATCTGTTCAGAATACACGACTAAAACGCAAGGAGAACCAAGTGTTAGCCGTGGGACTGTCATGCCAGTGAGCTGCTGCTTCATAAGCTTCAGAGGCTTGAGGAGAGCCGCTCACCTCCGAGTGGGTAGGAAATTCCCACAGCTCTTAAACTTTATGGTCCTAAAGCGATCGCACTGGTGTGGCCGGCTGGGCCTGGACTCCTGACAGAACAGATCCACAGGACTTGCGGTCCGTCTCTGTCTTCTGACCTCATGCTTTTCCTCCCTCTGCAGCATCTTTACTCCCTGCTCACTTCCTGGATTGTTCAGACCAGAACGGGGCAAAAGACTTTTGAAGAAGTTTGGCTGCAGGATTTTGTTGTTATTGCTGCTCTTCGGGTTAATGTTACTTTTAAGAAAGAAATACAATAATACAGTTGAAAAAATTTAAGATTTAAGTTCTACAGTATTCTGCTTGCAATATTGCTTCTATTTGAGGTAATGGGACAAGACAAAAAGTAAACAACATTTTCCATTCAGTCAACCCAAAGGCTTCCAGCTTTACATCCATCATTGAAATCCACCATAAAGATAAATGATGAGCCAGATGTGACCAAAAAGTTTAAGAAGGATTTTATGTTTGTATGTTTGTGAAGCCCAACTAGCTGCTACCTCATTTGAGAGGCCTGGGCTGTACGATTAAAGAGTCAAATACTTCTACCCGAACCGCAGGAAGGGCCTGTAGGGTTCTCCTACAGGCTCAGTAAGTGGCGAGAGGGAATTCCCAATCTGACCATTGCAGGCCCTGGAGTCTCATGGCAGAGAAGGTCATCTGTAATACAATGCTAAGGCCATGGACAACAGGCATTAGGCTGCAAAGCCTCGTCCGGAGGGATAAGAAGAGAGGTAATGCCTGATTCCACAGCTGGCATCTGCCCCAAGCCAACTCTGGGCAACTCCTGCATGGCCAACAGGGCCCTGCCATTGCTCATCATATGTGAAAAAGCCTTGGTGTCCAACCAACGGGCATCCAGTTCCCGCATGTACTCCTCTGAGGGAGGATCCACAAAAGCAGAGTCAGACTTACTGTACAGAAAGAAGGAGCTAGCAACTGAAGACTTGGCCTGCCAAACATCTAGCTGCAAAAGAGCAAGACTCATTCAGCTGTAACTGACACCCCAGCTCCGTCCTCCGGGGGGGCATTGAACCGAGAACCAGAGGACCTGGAGTCCATCTCTGGAAGGTTCTCAAAGAAATCTATACAAGTGGCTGCCACTGAAATGGGATCATCACCGTTGACTGATGTTTCATCCTGCTCAGAAAGGAGAGCCACGCTGTGATCACCATCACACCATCATCCACCTGACAGGACTGGAGGAGGGCCTTCATAAGGGCAACTTAGTTGTGAGATGATCCACACTAATGAATAACTTCCCCGTACTGGTTCGTCTGGCCCACTTCACCGTGACCGAAGGTGCAGCCGCTTTCCACATATCGTCTGTTCCGGTGGCAACTGGCTTTGCTGTGCAGCTCCCACTCAGTCAAGCAACAAGCAGATAAGAAAACGGTGGTAAACACAGATGCTGCCAGCTTCGCATAACCACATCTGCGTGTGAAAAGAATAAAAGAGATTGAGCGCCAAGGATCATGTGACTAGTCAGATGGGTCACCGACAGGTCACATGTGACTCTGTTGTGATTAATACTCGACTTGCACATGAACAAGAATGATCATTCAATGCTTGAA
The DNA here is from genome assembly GCA_922788865.1 of Poeciliopsis turneri. Lineage (NCBI taxonomy): Eukaryota > Metazoa > Chordata > Actinopteri > Cyprinodontiformes > Poeciliidae > Poeciliopsis > Poeciliopsis turneri. The sequence goes on along the minus strand of CAKLNU010000555.1, from coordinate 264,420 downwards.
GCACTACCTCTGATGGTCAGTAGGAATGAAGTAGAACTGTACTTAGATGTTTGGGTTTCTGATCAGAATGAGTTGATTGGGTCTTCACGTAGATCCAGTCCTCAGTTCTGTGAGAGACAATCACATTGGATTTTTTTCTCGGATTGCATTTGCGCCAGAAATATAGACTGACAGCAACTATCATTAAACTTCAAACTTTGGCTTTCAGTTTTCCTTCTGAATGTTGTCAAATATGCCTATTATTCAATGACGATTGTTAAAAATTGTCAGTACATCAAACAAGAAGAAAATAAAGGAATAAATAGGATTGGTCTTTGAAGTCAAAAGCTCTTCTGATCCCCCACTGGCCCCAGTAGGCGGGTTGGCAGTTATGCTGGGGCAAATTGACTAAACACAACCTCTGACACTGGTTCGCTGTGTCCCACCAGCTCTGGTGCTGCCCACAGCAGATCTTAGAATAGTTGTGGCCACAGCTGTATGCTTCTAGTCTTGTTGGACCAAATGTGTTTCCAGATTGTTGGCCATCTTGTGCCCATGCAACGTGGGATTAAAGAAGACTTGGAGGACCAGCTGGCTGGTGCTGGCCATCAGTTTCCTGCTTTTAGCGGCGGATCAGTTGGTAGGACACTCATCCGGATCAGAGTTAATTTCACTGTTTCTAATAAACCATCTGCAGAGTAAACTCTGGTAGATGTTTACATATTTTTGAAATGCTTTAACTTAACAAAATTAGAAAGACTAAGTCAAACAAGGCCTGAAGGCAAACTTTAGTCCAGCCAGAGTGGAAAGCTTTCTGATCAAACAAGAGAAACTCAAGTCTGAGAACTTTTCTGAACCTTCAAGCTCATGAAAACAGTGCAGTGATGGGATGGGAGTAGGAGAATGAGTGTGTCTGAATGTGTGTGCATCCACACACACACGCACACACACACTTATCCTGGTGCATATTTAGGCTTTCATGAGGCAATGTCCTCACAGGCAAATTATAGCCTGTGTTTTCACATGCTTATTATGGGAAGCAGAACTATGCACACATTATCAGAATAAAGCCAGAGGTTTTTCAGACAAAGTACAAGGAGAAAGCTCAGATGCAGTTTTTATTTTATTGCTTCCCTTTTCCATCTGTGCAGTGAATAGCAGTATTATATTACTTTTGGTATCGGTATACCAAAAGTTTTCACTCTTTCCAGGCATTTCACACAACGAAAGCTAACAGGCACTTTGAGTCGCTGACGAGAAAAATTCCCCTTTTGGAAATGGGACAAGAAAATGTCTGGGAGTGTGGGACAGTGGCCAGTCACCCTGACGGACTAAAGGCCCTTCCATAATTCACACGAAGATGAACCGTCGACTCGCGGTCAATCATATTCTCACCCACGGCGCAGATCACCCGGGGACACACCTCCTGCTTCAGTGTACGTCATTCCCAAAGCATCAGGAAGCGGCCGCAAAGAGAGAGCCACACCTTTATGGAGACAACCACAAAATTTCCATCCAGGAGTTGATTTTTTTATTTTTTTTGTACTTGACATTTGTTTATCAAGTACAAATGTACATGATAAACACTCATCAAATGTATTCATGTTGTCACGACACATTAACCAGCAAGTGGAAGTGGACTAAATGAAGTGAAAGATCGACATGACTGTCCGAAGCTATTTCTGCATGAAACATATCAGCAAACTTCTGACCAATCAAACAAGCCGTCGGACAGAGCTCTGTCCAATTACTTCACCCGGTGACTAAGGGGAGGAATGACGCCTACCTGCGAACATAATAAGTAAATTTTGTTACTTATTACAAAATTAAGAAGAGACCATTTCTTAATTGTCTCTTAAGAAACAGAAGAGACAATTACGTTAAGAAGAGACAATTTCGATAGCTTGGATGAAGTCTGGGAGAGCCTTATTGTGGAACGGGTAGAAAGAAGGCAAAGACAGAGAGAGAAAACCCGAACAACAGAAAGTGGTGAGTGTCTAAGAATAGTTAGGCACCCACCAGAACTATGTGAGGTTCTTGAAAGGTTTTAAATTCAGGGTTTGATCTGGAAACTGGAGAATCTCTCTGGTGAGAGTTCATTTTGGGTCAGCTAAAAGCATTCCAGGTTGCCCTTGTGCATTTTGATAGGGGAAAACTGCTAATCATTGTTGAGCAGAGGTTTAGTGTGGCCTCATCAAGGCAGCCTTTGAAGATGCTGTGGTCCGACTTTAAGGAACTCATTTCTAGTTGATGCCGCAACCAGTTCCTTTCTCACACACAACCAGGTCTTTCCTCTTTAACATCGCCATTTGAAAACATTATTATTCCAGTCATCTTCATTTCAATTTGAAAATGACATTTGACCAAAAGTAAAAACCCTGAATCTGCAAGGTGGTAAATAATTGCCCCCAGTACTACGTAGTATAGATTTTCCACTCAGCGTATGAACGTCCTGAGCTCATGGTGCGGTTCAGGAATGTAAAGCCATGCTTTCTGTCTTTCACCTGCAGAAACTCAGGAGCTCTAATCCTCTTTTCCCTCACAACACCGGCCTCTTTCTGACAAACAGTCAGCTGCTGCTGCAAACGCACGAGCGGACCAAAGCTCCTTTCTGCCCTTCAGTCCCCGAATAGGTTATTTCAACTCTATGGAGATAGCAGCATGCTCTCGTGAAAAGCCTGCCCGAGCTTACACACACTCACACAAGATCCATACGCATGTAGATGTAAATAAAGGCTCCTTTCTGTGCCTGCTAGGGCAATAGCAAGGGCAATGCAGGGAGTGAAGGGTAAATGTTAGTCTGGCTTTGCTGTGTTGTCTGCCCCTCTCTGAAGGCTGTGTGTAAAAATCCACGGGAGCACAAAGAGTCCCTTTGTGGTCCGGCCAGCTTAATGCTGCTTTTCCATAGTGTTGCTTTCATAAAACATCAGGGGTGTGTTGCTTATGGAAGCAGGTTTGTTTCTGAACATGCGGAGGCGACACAAGTAAGCCGAGAAAGTATACGAAGGAGCTCGGCTGGAGTTCTTTTAACCGGGCGGCAAAGACGAATAAAAAACTAAAAAGATTCTGGAATAAACACTTCAATCATAAAAAATAATTGCCTCCAAACAACAGCATGCATGATCCAGGATCAAAGTAGTACAAAACACAGATCCTAGCATGACGAGCACAGAATAAAGTCAGTGCATCAGCAGGAGGGTTGAGTTGCATTCCTCAAATTGGCAGTGGTCCTCTGTAGGATTATGATTATTTAACATAGTTAAAACTGATTTGGATTTTATGTTACTTAAATGAATTATTGTTATTTTCATCCTTTAAACACCAACATTTCCACTTAACTGTATATTTTGGTCCATCGCATATGCAATGTTTAAATATACTACTACTTTTTCCTTTTCTTTGGGTAAGTCCTCCTCTTAGCACTTACTCAAATGTGGACTCTGCCCACATCTGGTGCGTGCCGAGGTTGCTTTAATCAAACTGCGTGAGCATTTCTCTGCTCGATCTTTTCAAGTTTCAAAGGAAGAACAGCTACATTAAGAAACAGCGGACTCTCCCTGCCCCCATTCGCTGCTTGCTGGTTCAGTTGGTGACGCATCAGGTGGTTCGTTACACCAGGTGGGGGTAGAGGACACTTTTGGGAAAGGCGCCAATACATTTGTGAATAAATTTGGATTTTTGCATACCGCTGTGCTTTTTAGAAAAAATCTGAGCTTCGCACAATTTCTAACAACTCCTTTTTTTCTTTTTTTTAAGAGGATCAGTCTCTCTGTTTATTCAGGCAAATTCATGTTTAGCTGCCAGGTGGTTAAGCACAGGTGCAGCAACTACAAAGGGTAATGTTTTCCTATTGCCTGTGGCGACATGTTAAGCGTCAGCAAGCTGAAGGCTCAGAACCTCACTTTTATCAAGAGAAAGGAAAATAAAGCATGTTAGCAGCAAGAAGAAAAGCATCCCCGTTTTTTTCTGCCCTTGTTGTGTTTCAGAGAATTGACCAGAGAGGAGAGCTGGGCAATCACAATAGCATCGAAATAGAAGAAAAACCATCTATTGTAGGAGGTGATACACTGAAATCCTGAACAACCCAGTCAGAAAAACAAGGACATCAAGGGCCATGAACGTGTTGTTCATAGAATGCATCGATAATGTTCCTAGAAAGACGGCCTGGAGGCATGAGAATCAGACCATCTCTACTAGATAACCATCTCAAGTTCTCAGGCTGAAGAACCAAGGTCTGCTTTCATCCAAACTTATCTTCTGCTGAATAGTTTTGCATGCAACACGGGGTAAATAAAAACAGTGTGTTTTGTTTAGCAATCCTGAAAGCAAGATGGAAATTGTGACATGGAACGTCAGAGATCAGAAATCCCACTTCGACGATGTTTTCCTGAAATGACGAACCCACAGGATCATGATGTATGGCTGCTTGGTCTTTGGTCTTTATGACAAAATTAGGCCTGTTACAGTAAGCATTAAATCAATTAATGAAGTGATAAATTAAAACGAGCTCAATCATTTCCATTTGCATGATTTATCTTTTTTCCATCAAAAACTGGATGATAAAAGTCTTCAGTCTGGTGGTTTGGTCTCAACTGGTCATTTTTTGATGGACAATATTGCTTACATAGACTTCATAATTCATTTTATTTGTTGTTTTGTTTATTTATTTGGAGTATTTTAAATGTCTTCCAGTTCCAGTAGTAAAATGTTCAACAGAATTTGAAGTTTATACGTTTTATTATAAATGTAAGAACATTTCCATCATATGACTTGAAAATGGTCTCAAAACAATAATATCATCGCTTATCGCAATAACTTGTGGGACAATTTATCGTGCGGCAAAATTTGTTATAGTGATGGGCTTGGACAGAATACCTTCAAACTGAAAAGTGTGTGAGTGGTGTATGCGTATTGGTGTGTGTGAAGCTCCAGTCACAGAACCCAACCACACCCTGACCCTTCCAGAGACTATCAACAAACATCACTGTTTGCTCCTGTCTGCAGAGTGTCTGTTTTTTTTTTTCACATCTGTCTCCCAGTTTCAGACCATAACACACACAGAGCATCATCAGCACAGCTACTGGCCCTGATGCAGAGGTAATCTAGAAATGCAGCACTTTATAATCCTAATATTATTCCCCAGAAGCTTTGATTATATAGAAAACAGCTGTAGCATCTTTGTGCTCCAGTTTAAATGTGTGTACATCTCTCAAGACAAACAAGGGTTTAAAAACATCACTATTCATATTCTGTAAGTTCACTACTTATTATTTTGATTCCTTTCTTACAAGTAGACAGCATAGGAGCCACCACTTTATCACTCCCTGTGGCACTTTACTGGAATGGAGTGTGTTCAGCTGAGCCAATAGTGAGGACGGGTACATCGCCGGTCTGCAATTCCCAAGTAGCTTTCGCATGCAGACACAGACACAAAGAGGTACGGCGAGACTTTAAGAGGCACGTTGAGGCCTTCTGTCCTCTGAGGCAGAGCTGCTTTTTCTTCACACTGAAAAAAAGTCAGAAGAGTTGGTTCAACTGACCACAATTAGGGCTCCTCAATTTCTTTCAGAAATTCAGGGCAGAGGAAGAGGGTTTACCCTTTCATTGTGTGTTCACAATGAAAGGGGAAAGTTGTGAGTTCAACTCTGTAACACGTGTGCTCATGTACCGCTAGGCAAATACACAAGTTTCAGTATCAACCCAAATCTGAATCGGCAGGTCAGGTTTTTTTAAAGGGCTTAATTGTCAGTCGGCCAGAAAACTTCAACCGGTGCATTAACACTATGGTGTTACTAGCAGAGTAACACCATAGAAGCTCATTCCATAAACTTTATGTCTCAGATTTGTGATGGTCATGTCAGATGTCCAAAAAAACCTAAAAGCAAAACACAAACCAAAGGAGTTTTGGCTTATACTGGTGTGTTAGACATGTAGCAAGACGATGCTAATGTAATAAAGCCAGATTTTGTTTTTCACCATGGTGAGGAGGGGATAAAACAATGACTCTCTCAGACAAGCTTTCATCAAAGAGCCGGGAAACTGAAGGTCAGACAGCGACTGAGATACCGGACTCTACAAAGGTCGTCATAAACGAATGTTTTCTTTGACATGGAAACGAGGACACAGACCGTCGTCTCTCAGATGGTTGCTTTTGTGTAAGTCATGTGAAGTTCAGCCATTGCTCATGCAGTTCAGACACAGAAAGGCAGTTCCAAAAGGACCAACGGTACAGGGAGCTAAACGACATGATTTGATTACATTGTTCTGCTTGCTGTGAGCGTAGCGGCTGTCTAGCTCCGTGAAGAGTCACCTTGTCTCAATGTGCATCCAGAGATAAGCAAGGTCAACTGCTCCAGGCTTTTCACGTACCTCATTTGGGTAATGTTCTGATGTAATATTAGACACCGGGAGGGAGGGAATAAAGAGAAACGGTGAATGTTAAGGGACACCTATAAAAGTAAATTCAAAACTGTTTGAGACAACGACTCAGGTTGAAGCTCAGATAAATTGCACAGCGTCTTATAGCATAGGAAGTTATCTTTGACTTTCACCATTTCAAATAAGTGTACCCTTGCAGATGCTGCTTTCATTCTTTTAAAAATGTTGCCTTGTGCTGACTTCACATTGATCTCATGATAAATCGTCGAAGCGTTGTTTTGTAGGAGAAGGGTCCATGTTTTGTCTGCATCATGTGGAGCGTGGTCACCTCACACAGCAGCCAACTCATTTCCCGACACTACTCAGTCTACAGTTCAAGTCTACAACCATCGTTAAGGAAAGCAACCAATCCGACGCCACTGTAAAACTCTCTCTACAATCGGCTGTTGTCTAAAACTGCACTTTGACACCAGACTGGTGATAGTGGCATAAAGTGATGAAGGCAGATAACCGGTTTAAACTTGTCGACAGAAATTCAACATACAGCAGGAGGAGGATTAAACATTTACCAGAGGAGACCTTAAGGTTGCCGTGAGATGGTGCCATGGTGACGATTTGGGTGTGAGAGGAAACAAATTAGTTCTTTTTTTAAAATAGACCAACTCAGAACCGGCTCAGACAGCGTACAAAAACCACTCCAAGTGCTTCTGCCCGGCAAAACACATCCACTGGTGCACACAAACAATCACACAGCACCTCACCAAGTTTTTCCTCCAACCAGTTTTGCCTTTTGAAAGTTATTTATTTGTTGCAGTTATGTTCATACTCTCTATCCTCACAACTGGATTACCTCAAAATTAAAGGGAAACAACATGAAAATAAAATCCACTTTTTCTACCCCTCGAGTACTGAGTGCAAAAAATAGAAATTTATTTCTCTCGCTCATCTCCACTATGACAAGCTTCTCCAGAGAATTGAAGAGACAAAAATGATAAGTCACTGACAAGTAAATATGGAACTAAACGGTATGACATTAGCATTGACTGAAAAATAAACGCTAAAGCCTCCAAATTGGGAAGGATGAACCCTGAGCATAGACAAATCAGGCTGGCCAGAAACATGGTCGTTCGTAGAACTAGCTAAATGCGACGGCAGTCAGACCTCTGTGTGAACGGTTTACGACCCCAACGCGACCCGCACGCGTAAAAGAATGTTTGTTCAGCAACGGGAACCGACAGGATTGTGAAAAGATCATAACGAGAAGAAGGAAGCCAAGAAGAGAAAGAACAGCTAATAGGCCTTTAGTGGAGCACTGACTGTAACGTCTGCAGAGAAAACCTGGAGTCTGAACCATGAGTGGCGGGACTGTGATGTGATACGCTTCACTGACGGACTGCTTTCTTAAGTTCATAATAATCATTTTCATTTGCTTGCATCCAGATGTACTCAGTCTGGCTTTTGCTGCTGCAGAATTACGACTTAACATCAGTGACTTAAAAGTTGCACAAAATTTAATATGATCGTTCAGGCAGCAGACTCTTTGAAAACAATCGGACATGCATCCGATTTAATCCCACATAGAGAAGTGGCACAGATTGGGTTTTATTTTGGGGGGGGGGTGAAAAGATCAGAATTGGGTCATTCAGCTTGCCTTGACAAACATCAGATATGGGGCGCATTTGCCTGTTGTGGGAACGCAGGCACATATCGTATTGAAATCATATCTTTGCCTGATGTGCCCTGAAATAAAGGTTATGAGAAGGCAGATCCTTCACAACAGCCACTCAAAGCTCCAGCAGCCTGGGAATATATCAGCCAGACCGAACTTTCACAGCATAATCAAAATTCTTCACTTTGTGGGGAGCTCTGAAAGGATAGCAGGCTGGCGAAGTGGTGGATTAGGAAAGCAAGGGGAGGGAGAGGGCAGAGACAAGAAACATGCAAGGGGGATCAAGTGTTAGTTTACGTAACCAAGGTCAGCGAAAAGGAAAAACACTATCCACACGGCGAAGAAAAAAAAAAAAAAAAAAAAGCAAGAACACAAAGGCAAGTATGAAAAAAATCAGCTCCTCGTCACAGCAGGGAGGCCTCGGTTCACCCGGCCTCAGCTCCTGGTTTGGCACAGGCGCAGTAGTATGGAACAGCCGCAGCCACTTTAAATAGCTGCTGAGTGTGGTGGGAAGTGGGCAGGCTGGGCGTGAAGGTGGGTGGGGGTGTTTGACTGTGCAGAAGAACAAAACTAAACTCCTTTATGACAACTGAAGAATAAAAGGCTGCTGGTTATTGTTTTCTTTGCAAATCGTTCTTGCAAATATTCCATTTAACGATCCAAATATTTGGCAAAGCTTTACTCAAAGCGGTGAGCACAAGCCTGACATGACACTGTCGTCAACATGAAGGAGTCTTCAGAAATGTTTATGACTATCATCAAAGTTGCGTTCAAAAAATTGCTTTAAAAGTGTCGTTATTTACCGAATGACACTTATGAACAACAGTCATGAAGACTCCGTGTTTACAACAGGTGTTATGTCAGGATTATACACACCCCTTCAAATGAAACGCTACCAAAGATTTGTATTATTTTATTATTCAGGAAGTCACATTGTTATTTTTTTTTATATTGGAGTAAAACTCATGCTTTTCATCTTCAACTTTCTTTTTTTCCCACAACAATAATAAAGCAAAGCCCACGTTTTGCAGGCTGGAGTTGGGTTTCCTACCTCTGGACGCTCAGTGCCCCTTTCCTGCCATTCCAGATCCATCCATGGCTGCCATTTTGTTTTGTCAAGACCTGCAAAAATACACAGCGTTAGGTAATTGAACAAACATGTCTTTCAAAGCTACTGTGACCATTCACCCCCCACACATACACACAATGTTAAGAGACCAGCTCAGTTCAGGCTCAAACTTTTCTGATCCATCCAAAATGAGTTTGAATTTCCCAAGAAGGAAGCGTGCGTGATAAAACATGATGCAGTTTGTTATCTGCAGAAACTTTTGTTTGTTTGTTTGTTTTTTGTGAGTCGGTGCCAAAGCTTTAGGTGGAAGACCGAGTGGAGGAAGCCTCCTCACAGCTGTCCTCCCGTCTAAAAAGCCTCTCTCCCCGCTGGGAGGCGGATTGAGCGGAGCTTATCCGAGCTTGATGCGGAGGCGGGTGATTGAGTTTGCTTGTTTGTCCGGAGGTTATCCCTCCAATCTTATTAAGATGCTGAGAAAGAGCGACGGTTTGTCCAGGAAGCGCCAGTTTTAGGGATGATTTTGCACAATCCACCGTGTTCAGGTTTACAAATGACCTCAAACAGACGCAAAGGAGATTCGTTGTGTTTTTCTTTTTTTTTTTTTTTCAGTTTCGTTTTAAAACTGTAAAATGGTATAGTTCCTGTCTTAATGCTGTTTCACCAATTAAACTAAAATACATCTCAGAAAACAGTAACTTCATTTGAAGGGGTGTGGATTAGACTGACATGACACTGTTGTAAACATGAAAGAGTCTTCATGAATGTTTATGACTGTTGCCATGAAGTGTTAGCAAATAACATTTTTAATGCAAAGTGGCATGAAAAGTTGTATTAACAGGCCATTAAAAGTGCATTAGCACTATTTGGTAAATGATAAGATTTTATGTAAAGTTGCATTAAACCTTACATTAAAAGAGTCCACTACCAATTGAGTAAAGTCGCATTATTTACCGAATGACACTTCATGACAACAGTCAGACATTTATGAAGACTCCTTCATGTTCATGACGGGCATCATGCTTTACAGTGCGATGTCAGTCTTATGCACACTTCTTCAAATAAAGAGTTACCGTAAAACCCAGTTCATTCTATCAAATTGAGCTGGTTTTCTTTGTTTGTTTCGTTTCTTTTCTAGGGTCCTACAGCTGCTTCTTTGTTCCACTGAAGCTATTCTGTATGTCCACTAGGTCTGCTGTTTGAAAAGAAACAACATGGAAGTTACCGATGGCCGTTTGGCAGGCATGATTTCATCATCATTAACATGTTTTTTGTGTTTTTCTGCAATTCTGACCTCAAGGTGCAATATGATGCCAAAAGGCGACTGTCGGACTCTTAATGCAGAGGAAAAGAAATTCCCTGTGTGAATATCAAAACGGCTGAACAACATGCAGCAACAACTACTACTACTACTACCAGTGCTACTACTGCTGCCAGATTCTGCAAGAACTAAATCACTTCCGGTCACATTAATAAGCATATTCAGCAACTGAACTTCATATTTCATATTAATCAAATGACCCAAACTAGGCTCAGAACCAATCAGTGGAATTATGACAAAAAGTCATAGCAATATGTGATTGTCTGTAGGTGTGCATGTATTTCAAACTTCTTTTAAAATATAACCATATTTAACATTTATCACAAATGATTACCAAGAAAAAAAGCACGATGTGACCTGGTTCATGCAAATGGCATATATGATGTTTTCTTAACCTATCAGTTGTTTCTAATGAAGATCATCATACGATGGTTCATCTGGTGGAACAAAAAAAGGTTGAAGATGATCATCCAATGGACAAAAACGTATTTTATTTGAAAATATGAGCAAATTCCATCAGAGGTATTGAAGTGGTGTCTCTTAACCCAGGACTTTGTACACACAACTACATGTAGAAAGCAGATGTGATCCACCAGCAGGTGTGGAAGACACAACAATCAAATCACGGTTTACTCTTGATTTGGTCAGCGCCACCTCAGCCACCTCAAATGCCCGTTTCATTTTTACTGAAATCTTTCTGTCTGTCCAGTGGCTTTGGACGCCTCACATGCCCAAGGCCACACATACCAACAACGCCACAGTTTCCTTGCTTACCAAGTCGTCCTTTTTGAAATCAACAGCGAGAGTGTGCCTTCGGGCAAAGCTGCTCTGTAATTAAACTACAGAAATGTCAAGTTTTCCTTTCTTCAGATACCTAAAATATACATTTGGTGGGAAGTGAATCAAGATTTTCTGCTTCATCTTTTAACCCACTTCAGCCAAAAGGTTTGGCACCATATTAACCTGGGTTTAATTCAATTCGGATCCCTCAAGCCTAAATTACCATTTCCCTCAAACATGTGTGTTGCTAAACTATAATGCCGACAGCATTTTATCACGTGATCTTTAATGACATCCCATTCTTTAACAAAAGACATCAATGTGGCTACAACAGCTTTGCTTCCTTTAAGAAGAAGCTCATGAAGTATGTCTAAAACAATACCACCCCTTCAGGAGAGAAGTATTAAGTTCTTGTACTGGACACGTTTTCACACCAACTCATCCCAACGATCTTCTATCAATTTGAGATCAGGACTCAGCCCAAACCTGCTCAATCATGTCTCTGAGGTGTTCTCCTCTACAGGTTCTTTTTCTGCCTGCATCTTCTTACCAGTGACATGTAGTGTTTAAAATGAAGCATGCATGACCTTTAAAGATGGACAGTAGATGTAAAGTTGGTGTGGTGACTGGTGGGATCAGTAAAATCCCACTAAAATAAACAGAAATATTTTAATGCTTTAGCTGCATAAATCGTGCTTGTTCACTGGGCACAAATGTAAATCAGGCCGCTTTTAATTATCCTCTACTATGTTGGGTACTAGGTCATGGGATTACTGTAGTGATCAATATGGAGCGCAATAAGCCTGTGATGGTTAGGGCTGTACTGATGATACTGCTGGCATAAACAATAACATCAGCAGACATTTAGAGTTTTGCCTAGTTTAGCATAAAGCTTTAGTATCAGTCAGTTGTGTTCATTTGTGTAGCACAATTCAGCGGCGAGGTGCTTCACTTAATAAAAGCAAAAAATTGCAAAATTATAAAGGAAAACGCCAAACAGTCAACAACTGAACAAACATCACATTTTGAGGAGTGCCATCACCAAAAATCATTCACATAAGTGTTTCATTTATCATGGTTGAAAAGCAACTCTGAACAGATGGGTTTATAGTCTAGATTTAAAGGAACTCTGTGTTTTGACTGTTTTGCAGATTTCTGTATGTCATGTCAAACAAAACGCACAATGTCTGTTCACACTCCTGTTTCCATAAATTAATATGGTTAAACTGCAGGCAGAACTCTGATGAAGGACGATCTAATCGTTTTTACCCAACATAACTGCAGAGTTTCAATTTAGCTGTTCTCAGGTGGATATGATCCTCTATTGCCAGTAAATATCAGTGTAAACAAAAATGTACATTTTCTTTTATTGGGGTATAAGGAGTGAACAATGTATGGAACAGAATGAACTATTTACCAAGTAAAAACTCTCAAAGAAATGAAAGAAACGGTAAGCTTATTAACAAAATGATTATTTTTTTTTTAAACAGATCTCATCCCATAGTGTGACAGTTGTAACAAGTACGTAAAAAAAAAACAAAAAAAAAAACGAATTATTGTAAAAGTTATAAACTGCAGCTTTGAGTATTGTCAACAATGTCTTACCATAGCATATAATTACCTTGTCATATTTTTTCATTTCCTATCAACTTTTAACTTTCTTTTTTCTGACACAAACCTATTGGGACACTGATGGATTCCCACAGGGTTTTCCGGGGAAACCCTGGTTGTTCAGGGTGGGGTCCAAACACGGTGAACTGTATCTGTTCTTTGTGTTCTGGCACCGTTCAAACTGGCAGCCCGTTTCAGCAGCCCTCAGCTTTCAGCATGCATTTTCTTGCGTTTTTAAATCTATTTTTACATGCATTTCTGCTCACTACTATTCTACTCAAAATTGTTGAGAACAAATCCTCTGTTTTTGTTCTTTAACCTCTTTTTTTTTTTTTATTTCATGCAGCGTGACCATTGTTTACACCAGGTATGATGGCGCTCAGTAGCTCCACTGCACCGCCTCCCACCGAGCGACCCGATATTCCCCCATGACCAGGGTATGGACTCGTCATCCAGTCCATCATCATGGAAAATGTGAGATCGCTTCCCAATAAAGTAGTGGAGCTAGCAGCTCTAACGGGCCATCAAAGGAGCTACCAGGAAATCAGCTTTGATGGCCCGTGGGAGCCGCTAGCTCCAACTCTGGATACAAAGTACAAAGATATTTAACATTGCAAGCCACTCGTTGAGTAAAGTTTATTTTCACTGCTTCATGACATTACTACAGGCTGAAAAAAGCTCATAACTGAGACATATGTAGTTTTTTTTCCCCCACAACCAAAAGCAGAGCTGAGTAGAGCATCCAGAAAATTGAGCTCAAGTAAGAACAGTGCTACTTCAACATATTTTTACTCAAGTAAAAGTAAAAGGAAGCCGTCCAAGAAATTAAAATTAAATTAAATTAATTAAATTAAAAATTCGACACAAGTACTGAGTAACTGATAAAATGCCCAAATATTTAAAAATCACATGATCAAATGGACCAAAATATAAAGTTAAGAGGAAACTTTGGCATTAAACTGATGGAAAGACAATAAGTCATAAAGTAACAAAAATAAAATCAGGCACAATTTTTTTTATTTCCTCCAAATCAGTTTCTTTCAGTATAAAAATTTAACACAAACTGCAGGTGTGTGTCTGATACATTTTTGGTTAAAACATGTTTGTTCTTCATTCATTGGGTAGAGAATCCAGAAATTTTACTCAAGTAAGAGTAGAAATACTTCATAATAAAAAAATTCAAGTAAAAGTGAAAAGTAGAGCGTAGTAAAAATACTCCTAAAAGTACAGTTTTTTCAAAAGAGTTGCTGAAGTGAATGCAACTGAGTAAATGTAACTAGTTGCTACCCAACTCTGACCAAAAGGCTGCATACTTTAAGCTAGGTAGGGCAGTCTTAGGCACCGTAGGCTGACTGCTGGGTCATTGGGGAGCCCACCAGCTGGTCTAAACTTATATGCCTTTCAAACATTCGTTCTTTTGCCCTCCATAGAAATTCTCCTCTTTTCCTTATAAAAGGAGTCCTCCCCCCAAAGCATTTAAAGGAAAGGGGTGGAGGATGTGCGAGGGGAGTCAAATTAGAGCGTGCTGTCGAGAGAAAAAGGGCGTTTCTAGGGAAACTGAGTGTTCACTCTTCTCCAGGAGCTTTCATGGTTGCCACTGGACGACATCTAACTGGCTGCATGTCAAAATGCTGCTTTTCATGTCTCTCCTCTGGCCATGAAAAGCCACACACATTCATGCTTGCATGACCAAGAGGGGAAGAAAAAAAAACAAGAAAACACCTTCCCGGTGTCACCACAGTACACTGCTACCTCTCATTTCACCGCCTCTGGGTGCAAAAGCCAGAACCAGCGAGCTGATTCCAGCCGGAGACGGTTTAGTTTCACGAAGGCCTCCCAAAACCAGTCTCAGAAATTCAAATCCAGGATTAATGGCAATCCTGCCGTCAACAATCAGCGAGATACGTCGCTGTAATTACAATGATCCAAATCCAATAACAAACCCTCAGGTTGCAGCATCGGTTTCACTAAGTTGACCGGGATTGGACGATGCCGCCTGGGACACAAATAGATGGCGAACATTACCTCTGCAGCCACACCCGCTCACCTGTGCTTTCTCTGAAGAGACTGACGGAAACACCAGCCGCTTTCCCACCGACAGACAGTTTTCGATCCTCCACCCCCGCCTGTCAGGACCCTGATTTGTTTCAGGGTTTGTTTATTTCTGCTTTCCTCAGTTTCTTATTTTCATCAGACCAGTCCTGTGTCTGCATTTACTTTAGCTCAGTTCTTTCTCAGTGATTCTCGTTTGTTTATTTCTTATGTCTAGTTATTCTTTGCAACTCTAGTTTAATTATGTTTCTTAACTTTAGTTATTCTTTACTGTTGGATTCATTGTGTGCTCTCGCTCGCCCTCTATGCCATTTGCTCCCTCTCTTTTCACATTCCAAATATTTATATTACCTTCCTCTCATTCGTGCTCCTTGTTTAGGCATGTCACGATGATCGATGAATCAAAATGATCAATTAATCGAATGATAAATCAAAACAAAATGCATTAATTTGCATGATTTATCGTTTTTCTCTCTTTCTACCAAACACTGGTTTGGTGCTCTGGTCTCAACTAGTCTGTTTTTTGTTCTTTAAAGATCAGTTTGTTTTCAGAGACTTCAGATAATTTATTATGTTTATTTTGTTTTTTTATTTGGGATATTTAAAATGTCTTCCGGTTCCAGTTAGGGTTAAGGTTAAATGCTCATTAGAATTTAAAGTTTATTGATCTTTGAGAATGTGTTCTTGAATTACCATGGCATTATTATTATTATTACTATTATTATACAACTTGAAAATGGTGTCAAAACAGCAACATTATCGTTTATTGCCATAACTTCTGGGACAATTTATCGTCCAGCAAAATTTGTCATTATTATTAAATACTTCATCAGCTCCACGCTTCTTTTCACACGCTTCCATAACCTCCAGCTAACGCGGCGCTCCTTCAGCGGCCGGTTCTTTTCAGCCTCCTCCACAACAAAAGAAACAAAGGAGAAGGGGCTGCTTTTCCTCGTCATCTCCCCACACCCACTCCCTTGTAGAGTTGACTGTGCACAGACAAAAGTAGCCTGTGGAAAGAAAATTCAAAAATAAATCCAGCCGAAAACATCCAAACAGTATTATCTGCATTCTCTGTGGAGGTTGCAGAGCTTCGTCCAGGTGCACGAAGGCAAAACACACACACCGGTAAAAATGTGTTGACTTCAGTTTGCATGTCTGTAGTTTAAATTCATCTAGGCAAAAAAATTGAGGGTTGAATACAATCGCTTCTAAATTCTAAATTTCCTCCTAAAATCTTACTTTTTTTTTTTTTTTTACAATTTTGTGTCTTTTTCACCTTTTTTTTATCCTGTTTTCAGCTCAATTTTATTGACAGAGAGGATTAGGGTTCCATACATTGTATATATTCTGCATTTTTTTCCTCAGCATTTACAAAAAAAATAAAAATAAAAAACTTGGCCATCCTGACTGAACTTTATGTAAAACTGAAAAATGTATGCAAGCTTCTTCAAGCTTATATAAGCTTTCCTCTAAAGATAAATTCAGGGACTTTGTCAGATGGATTGTATTCTATTTTCAAGCTGGTGGTATCCATTTTATGATTTCTAATAATACCCAATTTGCCTAAACATGTCAAAATATCCTTTGTCTCTGTTACTATTAAGTACAATTTAATTAAACATTATTTTGAGGGGTGTACATACTTATTAGTGCAACTGGTTCATTCTCTATTCTATCAAATAGCTCTGGCACAATATGAAAATTTACAGGACGATAATTGTTCCAGAAGTTATTGCGATAAAAAAATAATGTTTTGAGACCAGTTTCAAGTAATATAATGGTAACGGCATAATTATGAAAGAACATATTCTTACAGATTATGAATTCTAAAGAAGATTTAGCACTGGAACTGAAAAACATTTTAAATATCCAACATAAACAAAACAACAGAAACAACAAATAAAACAAATTATTAAGTTTCTAAACAAAACTGTCCTTCAAAATAAAGAACAAGCTGATGCCAAAGCACCAAACTGACCATTTTTGGTCACGTAAATGGAAATTATTGAGCTCGTTTTAATTTATCATGCGAATAATTGATTTATTGTTTATTGCGAGAGAACTAGTATCAATATTAAACCCGTCTACTTTATTGTGTTCCGACTGGTAGATGAAGAAAAATGATCTGTGCTTTTTTAAATTTTTGAGTTTTGTCATGACTTCCTGCCTTAAAATGGGATTGTTTAACCGGCTGATCATGAGCTCTTCATTACACTCCCAAACATATCTGAAGCAAACCATGACAAACAATCGCAACAGCAACAAGTCTAACACTTAATAACTTCAAACTTTGGGGAAGACCGTCTCCCCAAAACCCAGCTGGTGGGTGAAGGTGAAATCAAGGTTAAACAGGATAACCATTTTATTTGCCATCAGTCTATAATGTTACCTCTCATCTCCATTTATATATATCGTTCTGAGAAACTTCCAAGAGCTTCTCTCTGGCTCACTTCATTTTTAGTTGTGATGAAGTCACAATCAGTTAGTATTGTCATCAGTAGTGCTTAAAGTACCTGTTGGATTAAAAGAGGTTGCCATTACCATTATAATACTTTAAAATTACTTTAAATTAAACAATATCATAAGTTATGGCAATAACCTCCCCACTGCCAACTAAAATAAATAAATAAATAAAAAATAAAAAAATAAAAAAAAAACAATGGTTGAGGATTTCTTTTGGAATATTACAAAAAAGCAAAATATCAAATGGTAAATGGTTCTTCCCCAGCTTTACTCCATCTCACATGGAGATATATTCCATGTAAGATCTAAAGAAGAAGATAACATCAGCTTTAATCTTGTCCTAATCCGAGGTCTAATTAGGCTAAATTAAAACTGGATTAAGATTAGACCCTACTGTAAAACAGAAGAGCGGATTAGAGCTCAACTTGAAGGATTCTGCCTAAAAACCGTGTTCAAAACAACACAGAGAACAGAGTCTGCAACTTTGTGTGGGTAGGCCTGTTGCGATAAACAATAAATCAATTAATCGCCCAAGAAATTAAAACCATCAACCTCATTTTAATTATTGGCTTTATCGTTTCTTCAGACCTTTTTCTCTTTCTGTGGCTGACACTGGATGGAAAGCTGTAATTCCACTGGCAGATCATTTCACTTATAACAAGACATTTTTTCCAACGTTATAAGTGAAATAATCTGCCAGTGGAATTACAAATTTTTCCCATCTATATTAAGGAGTTATTTACTTAAAACAAGTTCCTTATATCTTGCTGGAAAGTAGCTTTTCTTATATCAAGTGTACTAAGATATTTGCACTAGAAACTAGAACACTAATACTCTGTAAGGTTTATTGATTTTGCAGTGCGAATATTATGCAGGTCACTATTCTGATACACCAGACCAGCTGTCCCACCATTTGTAGCTCTTATGATAAGCCTATGTTTTGTCAGACAGAACCTGCCGCTTTACCTGGCCTGGCTTCATGTCGGACTAACATTTGTGTGGTTCTAAACTAAGTTCTCAGCATCTCGCTACAAAATAAATGTCTCTCATTGCTACAAACACACTGGCTTTGCAACAGGGAGACTTAAAGAGCCTTTGGACTGCAAAGTGAAGATGTGGATTCTACCAAAGACTGAATGCTTAAATTCAATCAAAACATTTGCTACAACAAAGTAGTTCAGCTCCGGTGCTGCACTTTTTGAGTTTTTTTTCCTTCCAACAGATTTGCTTGGTTTTCAGTGTGGAACAAGTTTCGAAATGATTCATCGCGGCGTCATTTTATTTTTCATCCTGAGTGCCTGGCAGTTTGACAAAGGTGTGGACAACTTTTCAGAACCGCTGCAGGACTTGAACCATGCACCCTGTTCTCAGAGCAGAAAGGGTTCGGTGTTTAAGTCACCAGTTTCAGTTTCATCCAGGGCTATTCATACACCAAGTAAAGGTAAATTCAAGTCATTTCAGGAAATTTCGCCATCAGTTTCAGGTTTTCACATCAACACAGAGCAGCACAGAGAGTGGTGAATGAAGCGTAAAAGCAGAAAACCTTCGACAAAACTGAGGCGGCAAAAGGCATCCTTCAGGCCCAAACAGCTGAACTCGTAAAAAAGCAGCTCACTGCAAAAACCACTAAATCTTACTAAGTATTTTTGTCTAGTTTCTAGTGCAAATGTCTTAGCACATTGAAATAAGACAAACATAACTTAGAAGTAACTTTTCTGGAATATATATAGGCACTTGTTTTAAGTCAATAATTCTTCAATATTGATTAAAAAAAAGTTCCAGTTTCACTGGCAAATTATTTTACTTATAGGAAAAATATCTTATTATAAGTGAAATAATCTGCCAATGGAACGAGAACTTTTTCATCAATATTAAGGAATTATTGTCTGAAAAATTACTTGCGAGTTAGCTTTGTCTTAAGTTTACTAAGACGTTTGGACTAAAAGCGAGACAAAAATTAGTTTGTAAGATTTTGAGTTTTTTGCTGTGTTTACAGCAGTGTTGCCTGTTCTCCTCAAGGTGTTCACAAACATCAAACAAACCGCTTCTTGAAACCAAAAGCACACCAACCTAGTTTAGTACATACACTCCGAAACGTTTATTCATTCCCACACAACCTCCAAAACGTGCACACAGGCCTCCTTCGGGTTTTAAGCGGTTCAAGCTCTTCAAACCCGTTTCAGCACCGGCTTCACACAGCCGCACCTGCTGCTTCCTGGAGATCGCAGTGCCAACGCTGAAATGCCATGACCGTCAAGGCGTGGGAGCATGCAGCAGGCCCTTGCAAGTTAATAATTCACATGCTTGGAGAGCACTTGATCTTTCAAAGATCTCAAATCTCCTCCACATTCCACAGCAGAGGTGCGTGCGTCTCGGTCGCTTTATTTTCGCTGGGAGAGTCATCATCAGTCTCCCTGATTTCACAGGAAATTCTCAACTCTTCCTCTGCCGGTCTGGCAACCTGAACATCAGGTGAAAAAAATAAATAAAAAACTACACTAAGCAGAGTAATAAATTTCAATAGTAAGACTGTGGGAGTTGAGCAGAGCACACTTTCAATTTGATTATTTCTTATTATTAGGCCATTATTGTCACAGCAGGGCTTCCATTACCTGGCATATGGCCTGTTTTGGTTAGGCAGGTGTCTTGGGAGATTAATGGCCGTCTACTAGGTTGAGTTTCCAGTTTCTGCAAAGGCCCAGTGGCAGGGATTATGTCTGAATAGCGCTGAATATCTGCGTCTCATTTTAAGGCACAAAAGAACGGGAAGAGTTCAGTTATGCTGCTTTAGTCCAAAGAATGGCGAACTTTAAGGCGTTAGCAAATTTTCACACCTGCAACCAGGATCCCACGGACTCTCCTGACAACACCGGAAAAAAGTAGCTCCGGGTACGGTCGTTCCTAAGCAACAACTAATTTAGGTCATTTCTGGAAAGCTGGCGAGGTTAAAAACCTCAACCAGCACTATGCAGTGAACAAAGAAAGATTTTCCACTGATCTTCTTCACCCATCTTATTTTAGATTCTAGAATCGCACCGCTGATGGTGGCAGCATGTTGGGACAGAGTTTGCTACGCGAGTTCTGATTTGTTCTTTTTGAGACGACATACATTTTTTCGTTGAGGAATCGAATTGGGACAGTTATTCACTGGTTCTGGACAGATTTTTGTTCCTGCTTTTTTACTTTCAGACAGTTGCTACGGTGCAAAGACATGGAACAATGTTATTTTTTGGGGGCTTTTCTTTTTACAATTAATTAGCATCTCGAAAGCTCAACTAATACCTGAACTATGACCCTAAATCCAAGAGGAGGTAGGGGTAAAGCAGGACCAGAAAGCAGAGAGACAAGGAGGAAGTTCACACCATCTCTTAGAATCTCTTAGAATGGTCAAGGATCATATCCCCTACTCCAACGTCTTCTCTGCTCAGCTTCCTCTTAGCCAAACTGCCAGACAGATATTTGAAGAGAAACATGACTCATTTCATTTCAGAGCTCAGACTTTGTCGGTGCTAAAGATTTCCAGGCTCTTCAACTTTAACCCATCGAAACACAAAAAGTCTTCACGAAATCCCAGGTCATACATCAACGTCTGAGAAGCAGAGACATTTTCCAGTAACAAAGATGTCGGCCCACTAGTGGTCAGAAGGTGGGGTCGCCGGCTTAGCTGACGCAGGCACAAACGAGGCGTCACCATCACCATGTTCTCTTACACTCTCAAATAACGTGTGGCCTCGCTTGTGCTGGAGAGACCAGGTGAGTACATTTTGCATAGGCTGGTTTGTTTGTGGAAAGCAGCGCGGTGACGAAAAGGCTCTGTGACATCCGTGCAGCTGCCGACACCCTTTGTCACCTTCACTGACAATACATGAGCTGGCTGTTGTTTATTGTAGACAGAGGTGGGCAGGGGAGTCAATGATTGTACTGAAGTAAGAGCAGCACTACTTCAACACATCTTTACTCTGAATCTCCGATTGAAACGTGTTTGTTCTTCATCCGGTGAAGTTACAGTGGGTAGAGGATCCATTTACTCAAGTCAAACTAACAGCACTTCATAATATGATCACCCAAGTGGATGTAAAAAGCACACATTTTCGAAATGTAAATGGAAGCGAGTAGATGCAACTAGTTACAAACCAACTCTGAGTCACTGCCTTTTCACGTCGTCAACCGAGAAAAACCACAAGTAGTCGTTGACCCACAAATAATCATATTTGGAAAAACAATATTTGTTTGGTATTGACATATTAAAAAGTATTAATATAATAAGTACAAACAAAAAGAATGTAATAAAGCCTTGCAGGTCAGTTTAAAGATAAACTTAAACCTTTTTTTTATACTTTGAAAAGAAATTTACTCTTTAAATTTACTGGTTTTCTCTTAACGAGTTACTTTTTTTCTTAAAAGGTTTTCTTTTAAAGTTAAAAGGCAAAAAGCAACCATATTTTCTGCTTATCTTGAAGCACTTAAGAGGATAAGAACATCTTTTTTGTATTAAAGTGTAAAAGGTTTGTGTCTGTATTGAATTTCAACAATGAAATGCAGTTGGTCTGTCTGACCCACAAGGAGTTAATTCATTCTATAAGCATTATTACTAAATGTCTATGTGGATCAAGTACTGAATAATAAAACTATGGGCCCCACCTGTTTCAGTCAGTGCACAGGACCAACTGACTCATACATGTAAAAAAATAATAATAAAAATTATATTACCTTCATAATACACAATATTTTTGATGGAGTAAATAATGGAACCACAGGAGAAAACTGCTGGTTCACAAACAATAGAGCTGAATCTTCTTTAAATTCGGATTTTCATTATTAAATTCCTGAACAATACCTTCGGCACGTGGAGCTCAGACATGCTCCAAACAGCAAATGTAACATTTTCATAAATGTTCTAAACCTCACCTCACTCTTTCTATTAAAAAAAAACAAAAAGCAAAAACACAGACCCCTGAAATCACATCTCTGGCTAATCGGAGATTATTGTAATGGAGGCCTTCATCATTTGCTTTGTATTTTGGTAATACCGGTAAGTGGTTTAGAACCAGAACCGCCAGAGTGGTTTGCTCACCCAAAAGCAACAACCGCCAGCTGAAAGTACTTTCTTCACCCAATCACAGAGGACGACGCACATCCTCGTAATACCTGTCTCACAGACAGAAAGACTGACTCTGGTGGAAACGTCCTATTCTCAAGGGACGCTGCCAGGACTTAAACATCCCAAACATGTTTCACCACGGGCCGTATCGTCAAAAAGAACACAGTTTCACAAGACCAGTTTCATCTCCCTGTTGGAAATTTGTGATCAATAAAATCACAAAGAATTTGCTTTATTTAAAAAAAAAAATTAAAAAAAAATACAAATTTAAAAACTAGCTGACTTCTGACATTTAGTGGTTGGGTGACAGACATGTCATGGTTCTTTTCATTCGGCTGAAAAGTATTGTTTGTTAATGGAATATGATGTTTTCCCTATCAAAATAGCAACAAATAATAATGATATGTCTGAAAGCGAAACAATGATCTAATTCAGAGGTTTCCGAAGTGTGGTCTGAGGACCACTCGTGGCTCTTGGAACCGTTTTGTGTGGCCCCCCCAACTGCAGCTACAGATTGATACAAATTTGTCATTTTTAGCGTCAGAATTTAAATGACAGATGGAAATCTTCTTTACGCACAACATGTTTTTCTTTATTAGCCGTGTTTTAGTGTCACAGCAGTTTATAAATTAAATTGAGCTAAAACGCCAAAGCAAGCTGACATACTAATGATAGCATCTAGGCCAGGGGTGTCAAACTCCAGTCCTCGAGGGCCACTGTCCTGCAGTTTTTTGATGTCCCAAGGTACAAAACACAGGAATGAAATGGATTAATTACCTCCTCCTTGTGTAGATCTGTTCTCCAGAGCCTTGCTAATGACCTAATTATTCTATTCAGGTGTGGTGCAGCAGAGTCACATCTAAAAGTTGCAGGACACCGGCCCTCAAGGACTGGATGTTGACACCCCTGACCTAGGCTGTCATTAGCAAGTTGACCCACCGTAAAATACGCCATGCAGGGTGAAGAAAACTCATGTGAAAGCTATAATTAGGTACAAAGCTAAAACTAGCTGAAATAGTAATGATAGCATCTAGGCTAGCACTGACCCAAAACAACTGCCTGTTATTATGGGTCTCACACCCATTTACTCCAAGTATCATGCTTACAACAGCCTAGTTGATGAAGTTTATGAAAAGACGCTTAAAAACGAAGATTATTAATATCTGATTAATGACAAGTGGGGTGTTGATTAACTCTGATCTGGATAAAGTTTTATTACTTTCTCATTATTTCAGCTTTTTCTGCCACTAGATTGTAATGTTTCTGTTGAGCTTATTTATCGAGTTGTGCTTTTATCATGTCAAGCACTTTGAATTACCTCGTTCCACACTAAAAAGACCTGACATTAATTACAACATATTAAAAATCAAAGTACAAAAGTAACATTTGTATTTGAGAAAAAGATTCATCTCTGGTGGTAAATTCTGACCTGTTTGTTCGGTTTTGATGGTTTGCACCAAACATGTGTGAAATCAGAACAAAAAATAAATGATAATCCAATGTCACCATACAGGATGAGTCCTACTTCTGTACCACAGTCCTCATTGCTACCTTTCATTCAATACTTGAATGAAACTTATTTGTTTCCTGACTTTAACACCACTTAAGTCTCTGTGAGTCTTCATTTTCCCACCACCAAATGGTTCCACATGAGCACCATAAAAGGCTTTGCGCTTTGGGCACCCAAATGGCTAGCACCGGCCCTGCATTTGGGTGCTTAGCAAACGTTCTGCTGGAAAATACAAACCAAAGAAAGGCCAACAAATTCCACAAAACTATAACCAAAAAAAACAAAAACACACACACAAGACGTGGTTCATGCTGGGAAACAAGTGGGAAAACACGGAGGGTTGTTTTGTGAATTGATGTCTAAACACACACACACAGTTGAGAGGAGCGCGGGGTTAATTCAACACACACACACACACACACACACACACACAGCCAGCCACTCACCTTACTCGAGTTCAACTTTCTCCTCACTAATAATGCTTCTTTATCCCAGCTCAGGTCAAGTTCCAGTAGTTCCTTAAGACTTTCCAGTGTTGCTGCTGCTGCGCGCAGAGACCAGCAGCGTTTTCTCTTTTTTTGTTTTTTGTTTTCACCCCCCCTCCGAAGTAACAACAGAATATCCCACAGTCCGGTCCAGCACCGACCACTCTTCACACACTAAAGCGCTTCATGAAGGAAACACCGCTTTTTCCTTCTCCGTGCGGCGCTCAGAGGAAAGTCTGACGAAGTAAAGCGGGCTCCCTGCGGCTCCCCCTCGGCGAGCTTCGACCCCCTACAGCCGGTGAATGGTGCCTTGAAATGCTTGGAGTCGCTCCGAGTGCCCAGATTTCCACCGGCGTCAAAAGGGGATGGGCAGAGGGGAAGGGACAATGGTGCTTTCAGGTACCCGTGGGATTCTCTACGACGAGGCGCTATTGAATTCATCCCGGGGGATGGGGGGGAGAAAAACACTAGGAGTGAGATGTCCCGTCCTGTGGGTTGGGCTAGAAAAAAACATTAAGAGATATTTTTTCAGGTATTTTTGCTGCAGATTCAGCCCGGTTTGTAAATATGATCTAACATCGAAAGCCAGCGCTTAAATCACAATAAAAACTGGTAATAATGATGATAATGAGAACATTAGAAATATGTCCCATCCTGTGGTTTAACATCGAAAGTGATTAATCGAATAAGAAACTGTGAACAGGGAAAAGAAATTGTACTCAAATAAGAGTAGCACTACTTCAAATTGTCAATCATTTAATAATTGTCAAATACATTAATTGGAAGGACGAAAATACAAAGCTAAGTGGAAATTTTGGTATTTTAAGAATAAAAATGACAATAATTTATATAGTAACAAAAAAAAACAGCAAAATCAGAAAAAACATAAACTTTCAAAATCAGTTTCTTTCAATAAAAAAAAAAACCTTATGAAATTCTAACACAAACTGCAGCTGTGTGTCTGACTTTTTTTGTTAAAACGTGTTTGTTCCTCATTAGAGAGACCAGACATTTTACTCAATACTTCAAAATAAAATTACTCAAGTAAAAGTAAAAAAGTACAGCGTGGTAAAAACCTCCTAGAAACCCTCCCCCTCCCCTTTAACCAAAGTTAATCAAGTAAATCTAATTGAGTAAATGCAACACGTTACTTTCCAACTTTCCAACGAATAAATTTGATCATCTTTACCTTAGTGTCATTTTTCACCACATTCAAAGGTTTTCAAGCAGTAGCTTCAAAAACAACATAAAAAATCATAACAGCATCATGGATGCCCTCTCACTAAGGTGCAACATGAAATAGTGAAATGCAGCAGCAGATGGTGGTGGAGAAATGGCTGAAGCGGCTTCCCCCTAGTGGCCGACCAGGAACATGCACCTGATTCCTGGGCCAAGGTTTGACCTCCTGGTCAGATTGCTTGGACAAATGGATGAGTGTAGATCAGGAATCCACAGTGTGTGGCTCTTTGGACCTTCCACAATGGCTCCGGATTACTTTGATTCAAACTTAAAAGGAACCAGTTCATTATTTACTGATATCATAACAGGTGATTTTTTTTAAAATTAAAAATATTTAACTGCAACATTTGAACTAACTGTTCACAAAGAATGTCACTAAAATTGCCAGTAGCATATTTTCATATCTGTTTTTTCTTGTCATTAGGTTGGCATCTATGTGATTTTATTAAAAAAATATATATATATATATATATATATATATATATATATATATATATATATATATATATATATATATATATATATATATATATATATCCTCTTTTATGTTTCGAATCCTAAAATTAGAAATAAAATGCTGGTTCTTTAAAAATGACAAGAAACTTCCTAAACACATTTAATTTGAGCAAAATGTCTCTGAGCCCACAACCTTTAGAACGGGAACAATAAACACCACGGCATGTTTTAGTCAAACTCTTTTATTTTTACTCTGAATTCACACAGCGGCCTAGAAACGATTCTGGGAAACGGGGGAAGGTTTTGGGGTGGGGGCGCTAGCATTCATAGCAGGGTGTCAGGGAGAAGTCGGAGAAAGTAAAAAACGGAGTGTGAATGAGTGAGCCTGTCTGTCAGAGGGCAACGCTCTGCATTCACATCCCCGTGAAAAACACTGAGCCATTCATCGCCAAAGCGCTCGGCAAAGAGAGAGGCCGGCCAGCCGGCGATTGGATGTGATGGGGGATGGAGGGTCAGGAGGCTGGCTTCCAGAGCAATGGGAGCATGCATGGGGGGAGGTGTGGCGCAGAGGGGCAGAGGGGCAGAGGGGCATCTCTTTCCTCTGCCTGATGTCTCATCACCACGGACAAACCTCTGTCAAACACCGAATTATGCGGTCACCTCTAACCTGCAGCCATTGTCTGTTCCTGCTTGTATTCACAAGGTTGGTGGCAGGTTGAATATCGTATAAAAAATAATAATAAAATGTGAGGTGAATATATTAATATTTTCCTAAGCCTAACTCTGACATCTGGTGGATTTTGACAAATAGCCTGGTAATAACTAACAATGATCTACTGATAACACCTGCAGTTATAATTGAAATCCAGATTCAGAAATACTTTATTGATCCCAAAGGGGGGGGGGAAATGTTTTTTGTTGTCGCTCATATTAATTCAAACAAAATTTTAAAAAGTTATTGTAGATAGTGATGGCTATTAGAAGGAAAGATCTTCTGTTTTTCTAAGACAGACTCAAGAAGAGGATGGTCAGGGTTGTCCAGAATTGTTTTAATTTTGCGTCATAATCTCCAGGGAATCCTCAGTTGTCTCCAGAACAGAACCAGACCCACTCTACTTTTACAGACCTGTTGTCATGGCAACAGGCAGGCGTCCAAGCGCATCAGGAGGAATGAGCACCGGAAAAAAAAAAAAAAAAACAAACAAAAATGTTTCCAATCAATGCTAAACAAAAGAGAGACGTAAAAACAACAAAACCAGAGCATTCAGCCCTTTACCGTTTGGTAACATCTGTTGCTCAGGCGTGTAATTGACCTGTCGGTGTGTGTGTGTGTGTGTGTGTGTGTGTGTGTGTGTGTGTGTGTGTGTGTTATTTTAACTGAACCGAAACACACGGGACTGTGTGGGGCATGTTCATCTTTAACAGGCACGTGTTACAGATGTCAAAGTCAAGTTGTAGCATAACTGACCTACTTCCCATTTCACTGACCTGTGAAATGTGATAGTCTTGGACCTGTTGTTATCTGGCTGTCGTAGTGTTGACAACTAACAACAAAACATTGCGTCCTTCTTTTAGATTTATTGCCTGACCCGAATCCCGACGGGAACGCATGTGGGGCGCACTATGTAGGTCACGTGACGTCCAATTCAGTGATATCAGTAAATATGAATGGTGCTGCCTTCTGTCCTGGCACTTCGCTCCCGCGACACGCTCAGAACGTCCCCAGCAAGCTGGAGTCAAGTTACATCGAGTTGCATTCAATGTTGTCGGAAAAAAGAGCTTCTCGTTCTTATTATCTGATTTGCTTGAACTTTTTCCTGCATTCAGTCACCAGCGAGGGTGGCAAATCAATAGGGTCGCAAGGCTTTATGTCTGGGGAGCAACTGTTACCCCAGGGGTTCCCGTACCGCCCTTTCGGTAATGCGTTTACATTAACTTGCTAACCGCCAATAAAATCAAAACAAGCAACGGGGTGTACGTAAGCGGGAACGAGCACTGTACGTGCGCGCTATCTCAGCACAGTGACAAATATGGCGGCCGCCGCCGGATCAGGTAATCATTCTTTCTGCCTTCACCGACAGTTTTTAGCAGTACGTTGGCAAATATTTTCCTTCCCGGTGCAGTTTGTAAGGCGCACCAGTTATCCCTTCATTGGTTGTCGACTTTATTAGAGTCCAGCAGCCCTGAAGTCAGATTTTGTCCGTGGTTGAATGTGGCAGGATGCTGTCACCGATGGTGCTCATAGCTAGCTAGCAGGTCGAACCGGTCCAGTGTCTCAGCAGCTGCTACCTCGCTCCGTTAGTCTCATTGTCCTGGTCCATCTCAGCGCTCGGAGGGAAGGCTGAAATATTCCACCGTTTAAATCAGGGTTTTTTGCGGTTTATGTGGCCTCCGAGTGGTGACGCCCCCTGTTATCTGAGGCGGCAGCTGTATCAGTGGGCTCCTCAGAGATGAGCCTACTGGAGCCACGACGTTACACCTAAAACTTGATGCACATGTTTATCCTTTTAAAAGCTCTAACAACATCTGTACCCGAGTTAAAACTTTCGTTACTCCCAGTTGGACCACTTTAAAGTCTGTATAAACACCGAGCCTCTGCTTAGATGCGTCTGTGTGCCTCTATCGCGTTTAAAATATTTATTAAATTCTACCACCTGCGCAGCTTTGTCATTGCCAGCAGAGGGCGCACGCACCATTAAACGAAGCGGAGTCTATTGAAATGCGACCAGGAAGAAGATGTCTGGCGCAAGCCCGTCAAACGAGGGAGAAGATAACAATAGTAGTGGTAGAGATATGGTTTTAATGAGTCGCCGAATCTGTGGCGTTCTAATTGAAAAGCTACGAGCTTAAAAAAGAAAGCGGGAAGTATTTTGTTAATGAAGACGAGTACATCTTTATCCGCACACAGCAGCAACTCTTTTAGACAGGTTACATCGGATTCGCGTATACTAAAAATGTTTTCACATATTCTGCTCTCTGACATGAAAACACATCGAAATCAAGCCACACAAACGTAAGATTTGAAGCATGAGGATTTGTGTAAATTTGTATGCTTTGAGCCCAGTGAACGTGCCTCATTTTAGACATAGTTCCTTAGTAAAGAAGGAAATGTGGAAACCATTAGTTGAGACTGGGACCATATAATAGCAGAAAAATCATCTGGTTAAAATATTATGATTCAGTATTGATATTGGTGATATTGGCATTGTGCAGCTGTGGTTTGAGACGAAGCTTCCTTCTCTGAAGGCTCTGAAAAAGCGACACCTGCAGGTGTTATCTACAGAGATGTTTCTCTTCATCAGAGGCCTGGGTTTGTGTCAGCCAGTGTCTATCGTTTCACGTTCGGATTTTCTGCTTTGACGCACCTGAGGTTCAGCCATCAGTTTTTATCAGGTGTGCTGAAACTTGTAAAGCAAAACATCAGAGACATGCAGGTTCAAGTGTGTCAAGAACTGGAGTTGAAAAGTAGTGATGTATTCATTTTTCAGTGTGTTTCTCTTGTGTTTTTCTGTGTGTGTGCGTGTGTGCGTGTGTGTGTGTGTGTGTAAAAGGCGTTGTTGTTCCTCGCAGCTTTCGGCTGCTGGAGGAGTTGGAAGAAGGTCAGAAAGGTGGTGGAGACGGTACGGTGAGCTGGGGCCTTGCTGACGATGACGACATGATGCTAACTCACTGGAACGGCATGATTATCGGCCCTGCTAAGGTGAGCCCCCTCCTGGCACACACACCACTCATATACACACACAGAACACGTTTTTAAAATGGAACAAAGTGTTTT
Source organism: Poeciliopsis turneri (assembly GCA_922788865.1). Lineage (NCBI taxonomy): Eukaryota > Metazoa > Chordata > Actinopteri > Cyprinodontiformes > Poeciliidae > Poeciliopsis > Poeciliopsis turneri. The sequence continues at coordinate 234,532 of CAKLNU010000555.1, read as the reverse complement.
AAGTCTCAATAAATAGGTGATCAAACCATCGTCGTAGCTACAGAGTTACTACATCTAAAGGTTTTTGGCTGCCAGCACATTTTTGTCTAAACATGAACTTTATGCTGGTGAACTTGTAACTTGTATCAGCTGAGCCCACTTGGCTGAAAATCTAAGCAATGTACCAATCAGAAACATTTTCACTTGTCCCCTGCACTGGAGGTTCCTAAAAATAACTTTTCAGGCTGGTTCTGGTGGAAACCCAACTCCAGAAATTCCTGCTCTCTCTCATTTTTTGCTCTGCTGGACCATGCTACGGCGTGAAGCTTTGTGAATAATCACGTGTAGAACCAACATATAAGTGTGATCGTTTTGGCAACTACGAGGCTTAATGTCAGGAATGAGACTCTTGAGTTCAAAGGCTTCTGACTCTTGAAGCCTTTGAACGCGGTCCGAAGCAAAGCTGGACCCAGTCAGAGGTTCATTTCCGGTTTTTTTCTCCTTGTTGTATTCATGTGTACTTTTTTTTTGTCCGGTTTGCATTTCAGACTGTTTATGAAGGCAGAATATACAGTCTGAAAATAGACTGTGGTCACAGGTACCCAGAATACCCGCCTATGGTTCGCTTTGTTAACAAAATCAACTTGACTGGTGTTAACAGTTCAACTGGTGTGGTGAGTGTCACATTTTTGCTTTTCTGATTGCACAATAATCTTCGATGATAGCCCATGTGACTTATGGGTAGTGTTTGGTGAAAAGTTACTTATTTGAAATATTTCAGTAATGGAAAAGCACATCTTCCCTCATTTGTAAGGTGATGCATGTAGGGATGCACAACATTATCGGCATATTAGCTGTAAATTTTAATATTGTGCATCGGCCATTCCGTCAAAATAACTCACTGGTGTAAAAAGAGTTGCTTTTATGACAAACCAGTGACGATATCGGCTGCACAGCACAACGTCATAAGAAGCTGTTAAGTATTAATCCACGACTGATGTGCTTTTCACTTGTTGCTTGTGAACAGGCTGCGTTTAGTTTTGTGAAGATTTACAAATTTGCACTTTGTGTTGTCACTGTCTAAGAGAGCAGATGTCATGAATACATTTGTCATTAAAAATAATGCGAATTGAAAGTTTTGCATCATTTTCAGTTTCCTTTTTATCATTTTGCATTTGGTATCAGATGCAAAAATAATGACAAAAATAATGCAGTATAGAAAAGCCATTTAGTTTCAGTAAGTAGGTATAGGAAAATATATCAGTATTGGTATTGGTTATCCATCGGATGGAAATTAAATGCAATTTCCACGAAATCAGTTGTAACGACAAACCCCAAGTAAATTAAATATTCGACGCTGAAGTAAAACACGTGAAACGAAGGGAGCGTTTCTTCCCTCAGGTGGACCTAAAGTCTGTGTCGGCGCTGTCCCGGTGGAAGAACTCCTACAACATCAAGATGGTGCTGCAGGAGCTCAGACAGCACATGATGATGAAAGAGAACAGCAGGCTCTCCCAGCCGCCTGAAGGCCAGGTCTACAGCAACTGAAGCTGCTGCTACTGTCAACACTCTCTCGCACACACACACATACACAGATATATATATATAGATATATATCTATATCTATATATATATATATGCGCACACACTCTCGAAGCTGTTCAACCATCATGTTATCCAAGACTGTCAGCCCCAACTTCTTCCTTTCAGAGCCTTCCGTTGCCCGGAGAACCCAGCCGCCTCGTCCGCTGCCCGGCCGTCTGTCATGCTGACCAGTGGTATAAAACAAAAAAAAGAAAGAAAAGTCTTAGTCAGCTTTTATTTTTCCCTCTTTGCATCCAGATCGCGGCCTACCAAATGGTCTTGACGGAATGTACGGGTGCATTCTGGGATCATGTGAGGCTGTTGACATTTTGTGCATGACGAACCACAATCTGCTGCAAACGATCCCCAGCAAAAAGGCGGAAAAACCAACAGTTTACCACTTCGCTTCAGTTACCGTCACATTTCCAACTGTTCCCGTTTCTTCCTGGTGTAAACTTCTCGGGACCTTTCTTGAACTAAGCATGTCCAATACAAGGAGATGAACGTCTTCTTGACGCTATGTATCCGAAAGCCAGAGTGTTGCTGCTTTGTTCGAACTTGTTTTGACTTTCTTTTGCCAAAACGTCTGTGCCATATGTTTCATAGTGCTTTGTGCTAATTGTTAGCAACCACTGGGAAAGGGGGCCAAATGGGGGTTTTGGGGAAGTTTCTGTGAGGATCACCACTGGAGAACGTTTTCGTTCAGCTTTGTTGTTTTTGGTTTTTTTTGTTTGTTTGTTTTTTCCTGTGTATTCCATGGAACTGTCTCTTCTTTCCGTCGTTCAGTGAACGCTCACTGAAGACGACGTACGGCTTTGGATGTTTATTTTGTAATGGGGTAGAGCCTAATCAGGGTGACGGTCACCTGTTGCATGGTTTTATTTGAATTAAACATTATTACTTTTGCACACGGTTGTATTTTGTATGACTGTCTATACACTTTGTGTGGTTAAAATTTCCTTTAAAATTATATATGATTGGAGGCATAAACGGAGAAAAGAATGTGACTGGAATAAATCTTGGTGGATTCAATATTGTCACCGAAATGAACTGACTTTACTTGGATTAATAGCAGAACTAAATAAATTTGGGCGTCACGTCTTGAGCAAAAATGAACAAGTTGGGAAAATGTTAAAACAGTCATTTAGACGAAGTGTTAGACTTCCACTCAATATTTTTCCATAGTGACGCCTCCTTGATTTGCTCTTGGGGTCTGGCCCGGTCAATATGATCAATATGAATGTTCTCAGTGGCCAGTTGTACCAGAACATGTTGCTAAACCCCATCAAACAGTTAAAATATTAATAAATAGCTGTTTCTGCAGTCAACAAATAAAATGAAATAATATTGAACGTCTTTTAATATTAATTTTTTCCTTCATTATTTTGTGATTTTTAATTTTTTTTTTTTTAATATATCTACAATCAAAACCACAGATTTGTGGAGCTAACTTATAAATATAAATATTAGCAAGGAGTCTTCAATACTTGTGCTTTTATATGACAGTAAATGTGACTTCTTTTTTTTTTCCTTTCCACATCGATAACTAACGATAACTTGACCGCAAGTGAAAATGTATTTCTACAGCACCTTTAGAAATAGATCACAAAAGTGATTAACAAAAGCAAAAAACAACTATCTAATTAAAAAAAAATACCTTTAGTTGTTTCCTAAAAGACTGTAACATTTGACTCTTAGACCTCAACCATGAAAGTTCAAACCACACTTAAAATAAGTCCTGATGTGCAGGAAGCCGGTAGCAAGAACAGGAGTTATCAGAATCACTATTGCTATTGAAAGTAAAAAGGTTTGATGTAGTGATGAATAGATAAATAAAAGAAGATATGAATATTTATCAAAAAGAAAAATGTACGACATTGATGCACCTGTAGAGCAGCAGGTGGATGAAGTGGTTGTGTGATGTCACCGCCTCCTGGCTGAAGAACACGTCGCCATGCAAGCTTTTCATATCAAGTCGGTTTTAATCAGACTCCTAGTAGTCGATTGCCCCTACTTTTGTTTTTGACGAAATGCTGAAATCGCTTTCCACGAGTCAGCAAGTCTCAGGATGGCAGAGTGACGCTCTAAGCAGATGAGGTGTTTAACCCACAAGCCGATCACACTGAACCGCAGGGTTTCAGAGCGGGAGCGGACGGCAGACTGAAGCAGCTCCATTCAGTCCACAGCCCAAAGGAAAACCTTCCTGTGAGGGAGAGTGAGGATGTAACTGGAACCAGACCGCTGAGACAGCGTGCCGGTTATGGGGGCTCAGCAGGGGATCTGCATCTTCACAAGCTGTGTGAGTATTTTCTCCTGTCGTGTTAGATGGTGTCATTGCTGATTTTTACGGCTGGTAATGGTGCTGGAGTCAGTGTTTTACTGTAAAATCAAATGTTTTAATAAAATGAACACGAAAACAACCTATAAAAGGAACGCACAAATGCAAAATGTACAGACTACTGTTAAATTGTTTTATAGTTTACAGACATTTCCTGTCAATTTTCACTCTTAAACAGATTTTTCTCTTTCTTTCTTTGTTTTGTTTCACAATGCTCCATCATCTTATGTGGACTTTCATGTGACAAATGAAAAGCAAATGAGATTGTTTTGGCCGGCGTGATTATGTTTCATATGAGAAACTGAGAATAATAATTCAATAGTCCTCATTTAGATTGGCACTAGATCTAACACAGAGAACCTTATTTAAGTGTAGGTCACATATATTTAATCTATCTTTTTATCATTCTTGAACGACACTCTTCAAAAATTACAGCTGTAAATCAAAGTAATCCATTGCATCCATAGCAAATATTCAAACTAATGATACTAATATCAAAAAGAGGAAATATTAGTACTCTAGATGACTGAACCTAATATAATAGCAGTAGCTCTCTGTCCAGAGTCTTGCTTTGTGGTCAGAGAGGGATTAACTGTCTTCCAAAAATGTCTCTCTGGTTCTGTCATGGTTGTTTGGTTGTTGTCACGTGAACCTCCTTTAAATTGCCGTGGCCCAGTTTGTAAGAAGATTAGGCTGACTTTGTTTACCTGCCAGGGGTATTAACATGTTGACAATCCTCTGGTGCCTTCCTTCCACTCTGCTCAGCTGTTGCTGCATTGAAGAAAAAATAAAAATCCCATGTGCAGAACATGTTTGTTGGCTGCTAAGTTGTGCTACCTGCGCAAGATTTTCCCAGTCCAACAAATGCCAATAGGCGATAAATTCACGCATGTGATGTTTGAACCTTTTTCTTTCAGAAAGTACCAATGATGTTGAGAAGCCACCCTCTTAAATGGTGTAGTAAAATGTTCTTGTTAAATAATAGCGAAACACGGAGTCAATCAGAAATGCGCATTTATCTTTAGATGTTTTATTTCGAAAATCAGAGTGAAAGAAAAGCAATTGGATTCTCTGAAGATCAAATCCAGAGAATAAAACTTGAAAAACGTACATTTCTGTATGTTTTTGCTGATGTGACCAAAGGGAAATGCAGTCAATTTGTCATGTATGTATGGAATTTTACATCATCTTCTCTCCTTTGGGATTTTACCCATCAGAGAAAAAAACAAAGAAACTTTTTTCTTTTTTTCTTTTTTCACATCTCCGGCTTGCACCTGTGTCCTTGGACAGAGCGGGTTCAGTAAGATCAACAAACGATAACAGCTTCTCAGAAATCTTTTATTATCGGCTCCCGCTTCCCCAGTAAATAAAACAAGGTTTTCTATTCCCACCACAATTGTCATACATCTCAAGTAAGTAATTTCGAGAGTCAATGGCGTTTAAGAAGAAGAGAAAATGCGGTTCCTAGAAATGAAACAAATCTATCTTCAGACACATGTAGAGAGTCCTCCTGTCTTTATAAGGAAATGATTTGTACCTTACCGTTAACCACTCCTAGACAATTCGTTTGTTTCCCCAGATGTGCAGCAATGCTACGTGTCCAGTCTGCGGCTGCTGTCCAAGCAGCAGGAACTCCACAGTGACCAGAATCATCTACGCCTCCATCCTGTTGTTGGGTACCTTTGTTGCCTGCATAATGCTCTCACCAGGAATGGAGCAGCAACTCAGAAGGGTACGAATAAATTACGCAGTCTAATCGTTGATGGAGTGGCTATGTTTCTGAATAAAAAGGTGACGATGGCGCCCAGGACTTTCAGCTTCCCACGCTGCCTTTTCCTTGGAATATTTATTCCAAAGAATCAGCGGATTTTTAGCTAATAATAGAGTTATGTTCCAAACAAAAAACATGTACAGGTGAATCTGCAAATACTGAACCACGATGAGACGCATGTCCACTGTTACCGTTCCTCTGAATTGATCTATTTAAGGAAAACCCCTGGCAAGACCTAAATTGGTTTTAGATACTGTGTAGGGTCAGGTGTCAGCCTTGTTTAAATGTGAAGCGCAATGCTCAGATTGTTCCTCTCTTTTTTGTTTTTGTTGTTTTTGTCAGGTTCCAGGCTTCTGTGATGACACGGAAGGCTTCTTCATTCCAGCCCATCAGGCGTACCTGAAGTGTGAGATGTTGGTGGGCTACAAAGCAGTGTACCGCTTCTGCTTCGGCATGAGCATGTGGTTCCTGAGCTTCTCCATTTTTACACTGAACATCAAGACCAGCAGAGACCCTCGTGCTTCCATACACAACGGGTGAGGACTGAAATAGCGGCAGGAATATTCAACCTACCGGCTTGACATTCACATTCACTTCAGCCGAACTGAGACCTTTGGTTTGTAGGCTTGTAGGTTTGACAAGAGTTTTGCATTTTTGGAGTTTGATTGTGGTTTCGTACCTCCCCAAATGAACCAGACTTTCCGGAAAAAACAAACTAGAGTTTGATTAAAGCGGAATAAACGGGGCTGGTTAGAGCACAACTTTGATTGTGGTGAATTTACCACACAATTATAACCGTCTTATTATCTAACTGAAACTCATCATATTCATTTTCAGATACTGGTTCTACAAGTTTGTTGCCTTGGTGGCAAGTACAGTCGGTGCCTTTTATATTCCAGACGGGCCTTTCACCTACAGTAAGACCTTTATAGTTTTGCTCATTACAGTGTCTGTCAGATGACTAACTGATTGACCGGTGTGGCTTTCTGTTGTTGCAGCTTGGTTTGTCATTGGCTCTGGAGGAGCTTTCTTTTTCATTCTCATCCAGCTGGTGCTGCTGGTGGACTTTGCTCACTCATGGAATGAGTCTTGGGTGGAAAACATGGAGAAAGGCAATTCCAGAGGCTGGTACACGGGTCTGTGTCTGCAACTGCAACTCTGTTCAGTAGTGTCCTTTCAAAGACGTCAGTTGTTTCTGCAACGCAATTTGTTTCGTGCCGTCTTGTTTTCAGTCCTGCTGGCCGTCATGACCCTTAACTACGTCACCGCGTTCGCTGCGGTTGTATTGTGCTTCATCTTCTACGCCAAACCTGACGCTTGCTTCATCAACAAGTTCTTCATCAGCTTCAATGTGATGCTGTGCGTCGTGGCCTCTGTTGTTTCCGTGCTACGCAAAGTCCAGGTACGAGAGATGTGGGCCTCGTCAAACATATTTCAGTGTCACTGAAGCCCTAATATGGGAGGTTCTTAAAATGTACAGACGATATTTAGGTATTGCTTACTTAAATAACTAGAAACATTCAAATGAATGTAATAATTATGCTCTTAAATCAGCATAATGCAAAATTACAATATGTTTCACTCTGGACTGGTTTAGTCCTGGCCATAGCCCCGCCCCTCAACACAAAAATTAATGGCTAAAATAAGCTTTGTTGTCATTTTAGCGTTATCTGGAGCTCACGGCTTTGCTGCGTCTATCGTTTTGGTAGAGAGAAGGAACGGACACCTCAGTCACACAAAGTCTTTCGGAAAATCCCTCTTGATACTGGCAGACGTTGCTGAAGCAGTGGTCCATTAAGTTCTCCCAAAATTGACACGATGTGGGTACATTCCTGAGAAAAAAAGAATTAAATTTAACCAGAGACTTCAAAGAGGCTCTGATGCTGGGAGACGACATAAGGAATACACGCTAGAACCGAACATTTGGACTTGCTTACGTGTAACTTCAGTTGGAGGACCTGAAGCATTTGAGTCATTCCCAAAATCACTGGCTCGGTTGTGACTTGTAATGTTTTTGAGCAGGATCCTCTTTGACTGTTGCACAGTCTCATGATAAAAATAATAGATTTTTCTAATAATGAGATTTCAGAACAAAACGACTGGTTTAGCTCACGAATGTAAACTACAAGTCCGTCCGGGGCCCCTCAACAAAGTGGGTACCAATCCTGCCAAGCAGTCCAAAGTCAACACTTTTTCTTGTATTCAAAATTTTTTTTAATCACATTTTTTAACTCTTTTTTTTCGTTAGTTTTTTTTAACAAAAAACAAACACATGAGACCTGCCTAGTAAGTGCAGGATTAATAGATTCATGTTCTTTCCATTTGTATTCACAGGAATTTCAGCCTCATTCAGGACTATTACAGTCGTCCTTCATCACCCTGTACACAATGTTCTTGACCTGGTCTGCTATGACCAATGAGCCTGGTGAGAATATACATTTATATATATGTTTTAGTACGGAGATTGCTCCAGATATGGACTTATAGATTCCAGACTTTAACAACGCTGACACCATTTATTGAATTTTGCAGAAAGCATGCGTCATGATTGAGTTGTGTTGGGTTTATAGTTTTGATACATTTACTATGTGTTCTCCATATTATTCTTATTTTGTTTACATCGGTCTTGTTGGGAGGCATTTCAGCTGACTGTTCAGGTTCAAAGTTGTTGTTTTCAGAAAAATATGGCCATGTTCCTTCAGGTCTTCTACCATGTTGATGGTATTTCTTTATTTGCTTCTGAAATACGACTTTGTCTTTCTTATCTCTCATGGGAACTCAAATCGGAAGCAAGAAAGCCGCATTTTGCTCATGCGGAAATGCGGCCACGACAATAGGAGTAGAACCGTTACCATAGCAACAGAACACTGAGGAGAGCAGAGATGTAGAGAACCATAGAGATGGCAGAACACTAAGTTCCTCCAGAGGAAGGCAGAGCTTCCAGTTCAAACTACAGAGACGCCACGATGGCGGAACAATTAGTCCAGACGAGTATATATGTTTATGATACACTTACCACCAATAACACAATAAAAGAAAAATAGTCATTTCACTTTTCTACCAAATTTACTAACAGCACAATTCTTGTTAAGTGGTAAGTAGTGTAAGTTGTAGTATTTCAATCGAGCAGAAAAAGTTTGATGTTTTTTGAACAACAACATTATATGTTGTTCATCTGTTGCTAAGAGACTATTAATCTGTTGCTAAGAGACTAGTATGTTTTCTGGTAGCCAAGTTTCATAAAATAAACATCTGATTTTTACTTTTGCAAAATGTACCAACTCTAAATTCCCTGTGTCTAAGCAGATAAGAAGTATTTCAAAAGAGCTTATTTTATATAAACAACAATATTACCTTATCAATTAAGAGATGATAGTTGTTTTTCTGGTAACGAACCGCCACAAAGTATAAATCAGAATTTTGTTATTTGTTGAATGTCTGTTTTATTGGTTTATTTATCATCAATGACAAAAAGAAAAACGAAAATCATTTTCACTTTTCTGCCAAATTCACCAGCTGCACAGTAATGTGAAGTAGTACGTAGAGGAAGATGAGCAGAATTTCAAAAGAGCAGAAGAAATCTTTGTTGTCAGGGGCGATTCTATATCTTAGAAATCTTAGAATTTAGATTATGTTCAATTTGTTCTTATTTTTCCATTGTTTATTATTAGTTCTTTTAAATATTCATTCTGTTATTTATTCTGTTTAGTATTATTCATGTTAATGATTCATGATGGTTATTACCATTTATTCAGTTGATTATTTATTTAACCTGTTTCTTCTTTATAGCATTTCATTCTTACTTTGCTGAAGTGTTATAAATTGTCATATTAGTTCCATTCCCTTTAGATGAGTATATAAGTTCTAGAGACATTGAAAACTGTTGCCTATTTATATTTAGTTTTATTTTGAATATTATAGTGTATTTATTACTTACATATTGAACTGTTATATTTCTGTTGGAATATTCTGTATATTACATATAGTTGTCGATACCCCGGATTATCTGAGCTGCTGGACCGTCTGCAGAGTCGGCTACCATGGTGTCAGGCACAGGATCATCGTTGGTCTGGATATTTGATTCCATTGTTTGATCACTGTGTACTGAAGATTATCCCTATTTTAATACCCTTCATGCTCTTCTTAGCTTCCCTCTACATCATGATGACACTCACCAACTGGTACAGGTCAGTGACCTCTGCACTCTAGAACATTCAGTTTTCATTGGGGACAGTTTGTTGTAGAAACACGTCTCATTCGGAAAATGAGTTGTTTGTGTGCGATTTTCCATTTCACAGCCCAGATGCAGACTACACCATAACAAGCAAGTGGCCAACAGTGTGGGTAAAGGTCTCCTCCAGCTGGTTGTGTTTGGCCCTTTACATTTGGACCCTTGTGGCCCCTATGATTTTCCCCAACCGAGACTTCAGCTGATGCTGTGACGAGGGACAGAATCGTTTCTTGGACCTGGAAGTGCTGATCTGTCTGACCAGGATCTGTTTCTGTGAGGTTAAATGTGCCAAAACATAACGTGCAGACGACAACGCTACTTGGACACGCGGCGACGGGCCTCTGCTGCACGCAGGCAACGCCCGATACGTTCACAGCCTTGAGATGTTCACTCACGGCCGTGGGACTGAGTCTCCTCCCTCGCTCCCGTCCTTCCAGGCTGCTTCTAACTATTTAACGAAATCAGAAACACGCGGGAGTTTCTGAGAACAGAAACATGCAGCGCACAAAAGATTCTACCCCAGACATGAGAACGAGTTTATCAGCCGCCCGGTGCATTCCACAGAGCTCTCGCTCCGAAACCGCCTGAGTCTGACCGCACAGAGCTCTCGCTGACCGCACAGAGCTCTCGCTCCGAAACCGCCTGAGTCTGACCGCACAGAGCTCTCCCCACCTCTATTATGCTATGACCCCTCACAGAGTTAAAATAGGCAGTTTTATGAGATTGGGACACGTCCCATACAATATATTTTTTGACTCAAACATGGTCAGTTAGAAGATTAATACTTGAGCACCAACTATAAAGCCTTAAAAATACAAAGATTTTAAAAAACTTTAAAAAGTAAGCTATGTTTAGCCTGGTAGGGGGACAAGTAAAGCCTGGTGGCCCGCCAGGCTTATAATGCACCGGCGGGAAACCCTGATATGCTCAAGATCTTTCTGATTAGTTTTCATTTATATATATATATATATATATATATATATAATGATCTAGAAACATTTTCAAATGAGTGTATGTGGGGTACAGACTTTTAAGAATGTGATCTAACACAAAACACTACTAATTAGACTAATTTTGATTCAATTGTGGAAAGTTGCATTTAACTTAAAATGCTCTACCAAGTAGACGATACGTCGATTAAATCGCGAGTGCGAAACAAATTCAGTTGAAGCCTACTAAAATCAGTGATACTCAATCTAAAATTTCCACTGAACAGACGGGAGTGTTCGGAGTCAACTGCTGTACTTTTAGGTTTGTGAGATGAGAAAACCGTTTGCATAGATGTTGAGAAGAGAAAATCTATTTTCATTAACGGCTTTATGTTTTTCCAGGGTTTATAATTTAAACGAGTCCTTTATGTATCCAACGGCCGTGTTAACAGATATGGGGTCTTACGGAGAAACCCTAACAGGAGCGATATTTATTATTTGTATGATTATTATCAATAATAGTAATAATAGAAATGATGGTGATATCAGTTTTTTGTCAACTATCTGTGAATGATATTTTGACAACTGTTCCTCATTAAGTTAAAACACAAGAATAATGCTTCATTAAAAAAATGTTTTGATATTCCGGTGTTTATGGAGTGATCTTTGATAAATGATTTTTCCTTTTCAGTGCTTGGATTGTCAGTTGTTTGACTTGAAGCTGTCTAAAGATCCTATATATCTCTGTAGATATGATAAAGTTTAACTAATAAATGCCAGGGGAAACTATTAGTGAGTAAAGTTTATCTACGAAGCGCCTTTCACAGATATAAAATCACAAAGCGCTGAACAATAAAAATCAATTTTAAGTTTTTATTTTTAACCTTTATTTTACCAGATAAAAAAAAAAAAAAATTTTTTAAACAAAAGATACAAGAACGGTAAATCTCTCTAATGTACAATTAACCAAAATTAGTACTTCAGATGCTTCATCTGAAAATTACCATGGTAATGTTATTACCGTGGTAATTACCATGTTGTTACTTTTCGGTTTTCACTAATAGACCAAAATCAATACATGGAAAGTTTTCATGCAATGCTAAATTAGAACTCAATAACCTTTTGGATTGATTATCCGATTGCAGTGATGGATCTAGTAGTATTTTGTACTACCAAGATGGCAGCCTAAAACCCATCACCCTCACTGGATGTTAGCTTACAACGGACATACAGAAGCTAGCAAGCTTTTGGTTTAAAACCATCTTTTAAGTCTTTAAACACCTTCCTTCTGTGTTGATATCTGTATTCCTGACAAGTTCCTACTTTCTGTTAAATTATGAAAAATAATATCACTGTTGCCGATTCTTTTCTCAACCTCATTCCATTAGTTTTCCGTGGTTTCTGAGGTTCTGTGGGAAATTTGAACACTTCTTTAACAAAAACAGAACAAATAGATTTTGATGCTTTTGAAGCACTCTGGACCAGGAACTTGACTTTAAGACTTGTTGACCACGCAGACTTTATTCCATGCTAATCAAATGTATGTTCTTTGAGGATGAGCCTGATCTCTACACTGTAATTGGATCAAAAGGTGTGGAAACTTTATCCACGGTCTTAAAACACACATCCTATCAATTCTTTGGAACAATAAACAGAGGGAACCTACATTTGGAATATAACATTCAGTACCAATAAAAAAGAAGCATCAACAACTTTCAACATTTTATTAACAAGTCAGTTTATTTCATACAGATTAATAACTTCACCCTGTCCAGTCGTCTGAAGCTCACACTAAGTGTTCGTCCGTCCACGTCATGATCACCCCACCATGGACCTCTTCCTCCCTCTCAGCCGTACCTCGTCAAGCTTTTTGATGACTGCCGCCGACATCTTGGAAGTGGCGGCGTAGCTCTTTAGCAGCTTCTCGAACAACACGTCTGTGTTGGGGTGAGTACTGAGAAAAGCCCTCTCCAGGACAAACAGATCCACGCCCTTGTCCTCGGCCAAAGCCGAGATGTAACTCAGGCCGAAGTCGATGAAGACGAGCTCCAGTTCCGCGGCCGCCGTCCGGCGCCACAGCAGCATGTTGGAGGTGGTCAGGTCGCCGTGGACGACGTTCTCGTCGTGCATTTTGGCCAAGACCTGACCGACTCTCTCCGCCAGCTGGTGCAGGCCTCCCTCTGCGGAGGAGTCGCATCGCTGGGCGGAGTTGATGTGGTCATGCAGAGTTGAGGAGCCAACAATGTCCTCCAAGAAGATGCAGTGGTGCTTGTAGTCCACGAAGTAAACGGCCGGAACCGGAATACCTGATGAGGAAAAACGAAACATGGTCAAGTAAATTACATCGGACTGTTAAAAAAAAACAAAAAAAACAATATCTTCTAAACAAAATTTCTATTTTGAAAGTTTCTTTTGTAAAACTATTTCAAAAATCTTAATTCAATCTGAATATAGAACTCTAAATATTGGACAAAATTGAGCAAACAAAAACTTGCAGTGAATTTTCTTCAGAAAAGTTTATATATGAAAGACGGCAACCAAAGAGGTTTATGTGTTGCTGTATTTCACACATGTCCAAGTTTAAAAAGGTGAGAGAAGAAATTCAATTATGTGTTGTTTTTAATTGAGCATAAAAAAACATTTACCCCTAAATGCTATGGAAAGACAGTCTGCCATCTTGATACAATAGAAAACCCGGGTTCATAGGAGAATGGCCGCTTATCGATTAATCGGTAGTCAATAGACAAGATCAATCAACTTTAGATTAACTGAATCGATGTTTACTTGGAAGTTACTGTTTTTGTTGTTCATCTACTTGTTTCGACTAACTGTTACGCTATTTATTTATTTATTTATTTATTTGGGCAGAGATCAAGTAGATCTCATTAACCCTTTCAGAGAAGAGATGCTGTGATGGTACCAGGTTATGGGGGAAACACACATTTACCTCCCGCAGTGAGATCATGCAGATCTCACTAAAATCAAGCACAAACTACATACCTTCATCAGTCATGAGTACAAATCTGCTTATTTAACGGACATATCATCTAGAACTTTGTTGACGGTCCATAACGCGTGACGTGGAAAAGCCGCTGCATGTTAGTGTAAATGGATCAATGAGCAGTGGCTCAGCGTCTGTCGCGCTTCCCACCTGCTTTCCTGCAGCGCAGGATGGACCGGACCTCGTGGGCTGTCCTGCGGGAGTTCAGCTTGTCGTCCAGCTCTGGGTGTCGGTAGAGTTTCGGGAACCTTTCTTTGATTATTGTCGGCTTTCCCAAGAACTCTGCCCGGTACACGCGAGCTTCCGCTCCTTGTGTGAGCAACTCCGCCTTGGAGAGAAACTGCGGGATCGCCATGTCGACAGAGAATGTTTTTCTTCTTCTTCTTCGGTTTTCATGGCGGTTGGCGAGCAACGCTGAGATGCGCATTACCGCCACCCACTGGGATGGAGTTTGTTTCGCCTACAAGCGTGTTAATGCAGTTACCTGCTGTGTGAATGTAGCCTCAAATAATCTTACAGTTTGGCTGCATGGTGTAAGTTGTGATTAGTCTATCAATAATTAGTGATTAGTTTTTTGGGGGGTTTTTTTTGCTTTAATTATCTGAAATCCTACCAAAATGTTTCCTCTCCACCCCGTTGTTGTTTTTTATACATGTATATATATACTGCTCAAAAACATAAAGGGAACACTCAAACAACACAATATAACTCAAAGTACATCAAACTTCTGTGAAATCAAACTGTCCACTTAGGAAGCAACACTGATTGACAATCAGCAATGATTTTGTCATCAGCACATTCAACTTTGCACAGGACAAAGTATTCAATGAGAATATTTCATTCATTCAGATCTAGGATGTGTTATTTGAGTGTTCCCTTTATTTTTTTTAGCAGTGTATATATTTTAATCAGTTTTGAGGCACTGAGTGGAAACTTGAAACTGCTGCTGTTCCAGTTACTCAGCAGGTCATTGCTAGGCAACCAAAGCTGCAAGTTCCACCAACTCGCAGCTTCCGTTGTGTTCCAGTCGTCCGACCAAACGACATAAAGGAGTTTTGACCGGCGGTCAGCAGAAAAGGATCAATTCCAGCCGACGGTAAACTTTGGTTACGTCTCGACGGGAATCAAGTTAAAGTCGCTCGAAGTCGTTCAACGAGTCGAAAGCAGCAGGTTTAAGAAGGAGGTCGTTTGAAAACGCTGAAGAAGCGAGGATTATTGGGAGAGAAGAATAAACCTTGAATGGTTTGCGTACCACTGGATCATATATTTTAATTGATTGTTGGAAAAGATCATTAATAACAAAACATTTAATGATTCATTTTCACGCAAGATTAAAAAAATAAATAAAAATACAACACGTCGAGGATCATAGTTTGTATAATCCTAAATATCAGGAATAAATACAATTTTATAAATGAGTATTATGAGTTAGAAAGATACGAGTCGTTTTAAAGTTGAGACGATCAGTTGGAAAAGACTGCTTCTCTCGGGAATTAAAGAAACACGGGAAAAATAAAACAGTAATTGGCCTATTTATTTTCTCCACTTCACTTTCTGATCATTTGGCGTCTCTCTACTGGCGAATCGGTCAGAAAGTCAACACCCAAAAAAACATTTGTTACTGTATTTGTTGAATCTCAAGAGGAAATGCGTAATAAATAATTCATTTTTAATGTTCATCAATTTAAAAAAAAACAAAAAAAAAACAACTGAATGAAAGGTACATGGACACGTTATACACCTGCTCCATCTCATTGTTTCATGTCAAACTCAAAGAAATGGACTATATGGCAGCGGTTCCCAAAGTGTGGGCCGCGCCCCCTAGTGGGACGCAGTGCCATTGCAGGGGGGATGAGTGAAACAGTATGGATGGGAAAAAAAAGTTACACAAAAGTGTTTTTGCTGTAAAGATGGTTTGTATTGTGTTTTGTTGCAACACACTACAAACCTGAAGTGTGAAATAAACTTCAGTGGAGTTTGAAAACAAAATATGTGTATGTGTTTATGTCTGGTTGAACGATGTGTGCCCAGTTGAATTTTTTTGTTTTGTTTTGGGGCGGGGTTGTAAAGTTATCCATAGGGGGGCCCAGAGAATCTTTGGGAACCACTGCTGTATGACACGGTGATTCTCCTTAGTTGTGGAATTAAATAATGTGCATTATTAATTAAACTGCTCCGAATGGCAACTAGCTGGTCCTAAAAGCGCTTCCGGTCACCGCTGGTCTTTTTGACCAACCCAGACTCATAACAAAGGTCTCAGTCAGAACTGTTGAGGTGTTAGAAACAACACATGCTCTTGGACTCAACGTTCTGAATGTCAAAAATAATCCTACGGAGGTACTAATGTACATTTTTTGAGACAGAATTTCATTTCAGATATAAAGTTAACATTTTTGATCTTACTGGAGAAGTACAAAAAAAAATGAACCTAAACAAAAAATAAAAAAAGAAAGGTGGCCTCCTGTTCGAAGGGTTATGTGGCACCATCCTAGCAGGGTTTGTGGAGCAGCAGCTGTCCGCTCTGGCCCTTTCTGCATTCGGCCAGAGTCATGCTGGACTGGCGGTGGAGAGGTCACGCAGGCTGTCATTGCGGAGCACCGGCAGCGGCCACCGGGCTGCTCATGGAGTTTGTGTTAGCCGATAAGACGGTGGAGCCGCTGAGAGGGCAGAGGGCAGTGGAGGCTGGCAAGGCAGAGATTCCTAACGTGGAGACAAGCAGGTGAAAAGTGGGCAAAATGACAAGAGATGACATCATGGCGGACGAGAAGCTGTTGATAGTCTGCTAAACCAAAAACAGGAGCTGCACAAATCTTTGTCTCTATTCTGCTAACATAAAAAAAAACAGAATTGAAGGGTTTTCGTTAAATAAGAATTGAAATTAAAATCAGACTTCATTTGTTTTCAGAATTTCAATTTGTGCAGTTCTGTTCTTAACAGAAACGCAGCTACTGTGGTTTGTGAGTAGAAAACTTCCTGTTCATTGTCTTTCCTGTTGTTTTTGCACCGAGTCATTTTCCATCTTCTTCCTTCGCTGCACAGACTGGCTGTGCAGCGAAGGTCAAATTTCTCACAGTTTAAAAAAAATGTAAAGCATCTTTGTCAGATTCCACCTGTTCTACTTGAAACAAAGTCAAACTTGAAGATATATTGAACCGGAATAATTAAACATGCAGCAATTAGAAAACTCCTCAACTTTTCATCCCCCAGTCAGGTCGTGGCAGACGGCCGCTCATACTCAACTGTATTCAACTGTGGTTTGAAGCGGCAAAATTAGGAAAGCCTTTTTCAGAAATGCGACAATAAGCGTGAAGCATGAGTCCTCACCGGTGACCATGCTGGCTGCAGGGACAGCGGGGTTGTCGCCTGGCAGGTTGGCTGATCCAGCCATACGAGACTGCTCCTTCACGATGGAGACTGTGTGAACGACAAGCAGTAGAAATAAAGAAATAGTTGCCGTTTTATTTTAATTCTGCCCTCGTCGTGGATTAAAACCGCACTCTGGGGCTCTTACAGAAGTACGGGTGGTCCATTGCCTCGCGGGCGGTCACTCGGGCCTGGTGGTCGTAGCGCAGGAGTTTGTCGAGGAAATCCAGAGCCTCGGCGCTGACCAGGTGCTGATTCTCGCTGTGGACGAAGCGCTCCCATCGCTTACGAGAATGTCTGCAGGGAAACGGAAGTGGCTTTCAAACAGGCTGACATTAAACTATCTGAAGGAAACTGCTTTTAAACACAAAATTTTACAAAGTACTTTTGGTCTAGTTTTTAGTGCAACTGTTCTCGTCCACTTGAAATAAGACAAAGTTTTATTTTGTCTTATTCCAGCAAGATGTAGAGGCTTGTTTTAAATCAATATATTCTTAATACTGATGAAAGAATAGCAGATGAATTAACTTATAATCTGAGAAATTATAATCTGCCACTGGAACTAGGACTTTTTCATCGTTATTAATGAATCGTTTACTTAAATCAACCCTCTATATCGTTCTGGAAAGTTACTTGTAAGTTATTTTCATCTTATTTCAAATGCACCAAAATATTTGAACTGAAAACTAGACCAAAATTACTGGGTGAGATTGTGTGTTTTTGCAGTGTAGCTCCAGCTTTACCAGTGAAAGTCATGGTCAGAAAAGGCCGGCGGTAACCGGCGGTAACCGGCAGGCCGTCTTTAATGTCCCGTCTCTGAGGTAAACAACTCGTACCTTCCCAGGATGTCATTGAAGCGAGGTTCCAGCTCGATGCTGTACTTGTCGATATAATCGTAGAGGTCTTCTGTTCCCAAAACTTTGGCTATTCTCACCAACTGCGGGAGCACAAAACAGGAACAATCTTGTCAGCAATGTCAAAGACGCACTGAAATAGTAAAGACAAAAACTTTTTGATGAGAAAGAAAAGCTTCTTGGCACATCTGACGATTACAAGATTCAAAGGTGACGAAGAGGCAGAAAGGAAAACGCAGATAAATGCTGCATGCGTAGTTCTCACTGAGGGCAGGGGCTGAAGCAGTGGAAAAGAAATGTGATGCACTTCACCTGATCGTAATTGTCATGACCATGGAAAAACGGCTCCTTCCTGAAGATCATGCTTGCCAACATGCAGCCCAAGCTCCACATGTCCAGACTGTAGTCATACATCTGCAACACAGAGTGGAAGAGGTAAAAAAAACCTGAACTGTTTAAAACATGAAACAAACCCAAACATTTCCAACATCGCTTCACAATCATTTCAAAATGCCCATTTTTAAACTTGCTTATTTGGTAGACAACAAGAAGTGATGGTAGTTTAAAATTCAAACAATTCAAGCCTGGAATAATTCTCAAAGTTTAGCTCAGTATCTGCTTTAGTTGTCCTCCCATCAAAGGGAGAGCAGAACTAACACCTCAGTCAAACAGAATCCAGGCACCAGTGATGCTTGATGCCACCAATTTCCTTTCCGATCCAGTACTGAGTAAAATCAAAGCTGGTATCGACAATACCGATCCGATACTTTGTGCAAAAACACTTAATTTGCCTGTTAAATCTAAAATAAAAAAAATAAAATAAACATGTTGTAATTCAAATCCTGGCTTCATAAAAAGAACACAAGACATCACTCTGATGTATTCATTTTAAACTTAGAAGCACTTTGAGATAGCAGCATCATTTATTATAGCTAAGCTATTTCAACAGCAGCAGAAAATCATACAAAATATGTGAAAATGTTTCCAGCTTAAAAAAAAAGAAAAGAAAATTATTTACTTAAATAAATCCTTGTGTAATTTTTAAGAACTACTTTAAAATGAAAGCTGAAACATCTCCATGTCTGACGCCGCGTTTGGGCATTTCAGACTAACCAGGCGGAAGAAAAAGTAGTTCCACGTCAACCCTGTGTCATTTAGGCAAAATCTCAATAATTTAGTCTCTTTTTAATGTGCTCTTATTCAGCTACATTATCTCAAATGACTGGAGCATTGAAAGTGTTGATACTTGGATTGGAGAATTGATCTTTAGGCTTAAAGGTTTGATTTGAGAAGTATTGATATTCCAGTATCGATCAGGCCAACCAGCTTCTCTGTCATCCAAAAGAAGCAACAAACGGCGCTTCACTCAATATTGTTCATTTCAAACCTCTGATTATTAGTTTTTGGGTTCTAGTACTACTCAACAGGAAACAGTTTAAATTCTCATTTTTATTGGCTAAAAGTTTTGTTCTAGTTTAACCATGTATGCATATGAATTGCTTTCCAGGCGTCGCATGATGCAGCGTAGGGCTCAGTGGGTATCTAGCTGCTGGCTGGCTGATACGAGCCAACATGAAATCCCTCCCACAGCCGTACCTGGTAGTCCACCAACAGCTCAGGTCCTTTGAAGTAGCGCGAGGCGACTCTCACATTGTACTCCTGTCCTGGATGGTAAAACTCTGCCAGGCCCCAGTCAATAAGCCGCAGCTGGGAGAGCAAAAACACGACGTTACGATCCATCATGACGGACCCGTTGGGTTTTTTTACTGGCCGGCAATGATTTCTGTTCATCCTCGATGTCTGATTGTTCAGGTTTTTCTTTAGCGCATGCAAAGCGTTTCTGTTTCACTCAGCAATTCAATGAAACCGTCATAAAACAGAAGCACATGAAAGAAAACGCTGGTGTCGATCACGCGTTATGGAGTGGTTTTGGTGTTCTTGTCGACCTTTCGATGCTCGTGATCGATCATGACGTTATGTGGCTTCACATCTCTGTGCATGATTCCCATGCTGTGGCAGTAATCGAGTGCCTGCAGACAACATGAGATAAACATGACGTTTACACACACACACCCACACACACAGGATAACGGACAAAAGGTAAATGGAAAAAATCAATAAAATTCAGCCAGATGTTTTCACTGAGTAACTGATCAAATTATATTCATCTAATGTTTAAAACTTACATCATCAGAAAAGTGAAAACATATAGTTAAGTGGGAATTTTGGTATTTTAAAGACCCAAATTATATAATGATTTATAAAAGGAATATAAAATAAGAAAGCATGCAAAAGAACATTTTTCAAATTAGGTTTCTTTCAATAAAAAACAAACTTACAGAACTTTAACAAAAACATCAGCTGTGTATCTGGTGAATTTTTGGTTAAAACGTGTTTGTTCTTCATTCAGTGGGTAGAAAATCCAGAAAATTTCACTCAAATAAGAGCCGTAATACAACAAGGCCACTGGCATTTAAAAGGCTAGACATAAGGCAGATACATTTGACATTAAGTTCTGTTAGGTTGTTTGAAACGTCCGTTTTTATCTGAGCGATTAAAGGCAGTCGTCGCCATCGCAGCTATTGCTTACGGTTCTAATGGAAATTTGATTTTACACGCTGTAGGAATCTCATCATGGTAGTCAATAAAATCAATAACCGTTTCTTTCCTAGAGTGAATGATTCAAGGTTCAACGCTCAGTGTTGTTAATGGTTGTTTGATTGCGTCATTTTCCAAGCAAACAAATCGAGGCGCTCACCTTGAGGATCTCGTACATGTAGAAGCGGATGTCGTAGTCTGTCAGCGTTTGGTACAGTTGCTACAGATCAAAACAGCCATTAAATTAGCCGTTTTAAACTGATTACACACATTCATAAAGCACGTACAACAACAACACTCTGCATCACGACAGCTGAACGTAACAAAAAATGAAGTCAAAAGACAGACACACACACACATCAGAGAGCAGTGGATGAAAGGCAAAAAAAGATGACTTACGACGCCATGCACCACAATAAAAAAACAGTTACGTTAGAGTTCTGTTCTTACCTTAAAGTCTGTGTTGTTTACATGCTCAAAGACCAAAGCAGGTGTCCGGGACTTAAAAGAAAAAAAAAAAATCCAGAATGAGACTGGTTTGTATTTGACTTTTGTCAATTTGAAACAATTGTATCTACGTCGTCAAAGCCTCTGCGTCAACTGAAACAGGAAGGAAAGCTGCAGACACTAACAGCACTGGATGCAAATCTACTGGAATGTTTTTAAGGTTCATTATATTGACAAGCAAGGTCAGCCGTTTCCTGGGTGACTAATAATGATAACAGGGCTCTCTCCGGGAAACATGCAACATGACAGAAAGAGGTCAAAACGCATCACGACCTGTTGCACTTTATGAAACCATTTGTGTTTGAGACTCTCTTCTTGATTTGATCCCATTTCTGCGTCTTGAGACCTTACTGGTTTATTCTACCACATTAACACGTTAAAAACATTTCCTGTTGCTGCATTTCCTTTATGGTGGTGACGGTGATAGGAGTTTGTCCCGTAATCAGTGGGTTTGAACCCTGGCTCTGTCTGTCACGGTCATCGTGTCTTTGGGCAAGGCACTTCACCTGACTTGACTGAATGTAGTGCGAAGCACCTTTCAGTGCTCTGGACTTGATAAAGTCTGTGTAAAGTGACCAGAGCTCTACTTCTCAATCAATTAAATTGGGGAGGGTTACCTATTTTGCAAATGTACTTCTTATGAGAGAGCCCAGGAACATTAAGACCAGCGGTGTCCAAACTTTTTTTGGCTTCGGGGCCACAAATTTAAAGTTGTAAGTTACTTGGGTGGGAAACAATATTTTTTTTATTCATTCATTTTTGGTTTTTTTTATTATTGAAATTGCAAAATGTATTTAAATGTTTTCATGCTGATGATCATCGACAAACTAAAGAAATTATTATATTATTTTAATGAAACAAGCAGAGTAGTTTGATTTCTGTAGAAGAGTGTTTTGTGGATTATTGTATAATAGAAACTTTACAAAAAAAATGGAAGGTTTGGCCAATTAAATGAAAACAAAAAACAAAACAGTAAACATCATAAATTTATTGGGTTGATCATTTTTTTCTTCACGATGATAATAATTTTTCAGCTACAGAAGGTAACATAACTTTTTGACTGTGCTATAAAATGATACTGTGTTGCTGGAAAACACAGCACTGCCCCTTTAAAAACATGTCTCTGCACATTGTCCGAGCTGGCGAACCAAATTTAGCTTGTTTTGGAAATGTCATCGAGGACCGCCTGCAATTGTTCAGAGGACCGCAAACAGCCCCTGGGGCCACACTTTGGACACCTCTGATTTAAAGCTACTTGGATTGCAACCACATAAATCTATCCATAGCCAGGACTCACTTTACCATATACTTACAAACACACATTTCCCAAGACCCACAGAAAACGATAAGCTGGTACAAGGGGTGGGTTGGCAGCTCTATTGGTACAGCAGTGACATTTCAGAACCCAAACAATAATTACTGTCGTAAACAGAAAAAAAAACACAACTAAGTGTGTTATATGTACTTACTACAGGGTCCTTTACGATGTCGATGAGAGAAATAATATTAGGACCTCCACGCAGGTTTTCTAAAATCTTGATCTCGCGTTTGATTTTCTTCTTCTTCACCGGCTAAAAGAAAAATTGTTAAGCAGCGTTAGAAAAATCAGCCGAGTGACCTTCCACCTTGTTAAGGCATTGTCCCAGGAGGGCTTACCTTTAGGATCTTTACCACTACCTTCTCGTTGTTGGTGATGTTGATTGCCTCGAACACTTCGCTGTACTTGCCACGTCCCAACTTGCGCACCAACTGAAAGTCATCTTGATTTCTTCGAAGAAAGAACAAGAGGAAATGTCACTTTTCTAGATGAGGACTTTGAAAGTGTTGATCATAAATTGCCCCGCATCATTTACCCCCATTCCACAACATGCGACTCATAGTCCCAGTATTCCCTCGGGCGATGAGTGTTGACCTCTGTGTACACTCGCGCCCGGCTTGGCAAAGGCCCTGACATGTCTGACAGCTTGGCAGTGGCAGCTTTGGCTTAGGTACGGCTGGAAAGAAGAAAAACGGGGGTTGAGGTGGGTGACGGATTTGCCTGAGGGGTGGGGGGAGGGGGTGAGGCCCCCCTAAGGTCCGGTGAAGTAGCTGACAAAAGACGAGATAAAAGAGATGGAGCAAAATATTAGATTTTACTGTAAGAGACAATCAGTTCACTTACATAGCACCAACACACAATAAACATCAAACAAGTCGTTTTAATTTTATAATTCAATCATATACACAAATGATCCTAATCATCATAAAGTTCAGTTCATTATTCAAATGACATTAAAAAGTTTTCAACCAAAGAAAACCCAGCAGTTGGCATCAAGTCAAAGACACTCATTTCTGTACAGCATAAAAATATATATACTATTCAAATACATCCCACACTGCACCCTACCCATCCCACACTGCACCCTACCCATCCCACACTGCACCCTACCCATCCCACACTGCACCCTACCCATCCCACACTGCACCCTACCCATCCCACATTGCACCCTACCCATACCACACTGCACCCTACCCATCCCACACTGCAGGTAACCATCCCACACTGCACCCTATCCCAACAGTCACAAACTTTGGGTAGTGACCGAAAGAATGAGGTCACGGATACAAGCGGCCTAAATTAGTTTCCCCCGCAAAGGCGTCTGTACTCTCCCTTTGGGAAGCTCGGCCATCAAGCAGGGACTCAGAGTAGAGCTGCTGCTTCTCCACATCGAGAGGCTCCGACATCAGCAGGATGAAACTGGACAACCTTATTTGACGTAGAGTCCGTGTCTATTCAGGCGGCTTGTGTTTTTTGAAATCTTCTATGCCTATTTGTTTTCAGTTATCTACCAAGCACGCATAATAAAGAACCGTGTTTTAAAAAAAGGTGCCAGTGAGAACCTTATATAGACATACATTGATGACATTTTGGGAACTTGTACATCAGAAAGACGAAGCTAATGAAATGGTTGCGGACACACTGAAAAACCAACAACCAAGATTAAGTAGAGGGAGTATGACATGTTTGTGTGTTTGGTATACTAAAAATGTGTTTGGGTGGAAACATTGACAGACTGAGGCGGTGTGTTGAATCTTGTCTTTGTGTTTTAGTGCTCTTGTTTGTTATTTAGTTCTGCTTTTCTATTAGTTTGCTTCGCGGCATATGACGACACATCTGTATTTAATGTGAAAATAAAAGCCGCGTGCTCCTTCAAACCAATGGGAACAACACGAGGACAAAATACCTCAACACCGCCGGAAGTGTTTTCTTTTCAGGTTTCCTCCCAGTTCCAGCAAAGCTCCACGTGTAGTAATAAGCGAACAGCGCCATCTCGTGTTCGCGACAGTTCTTTTTAAAGCAAACTTTAAAATAGCGGGCCTCTCGGCATCGCTGCGTGCTTTAAAGAGACACTAGATACAAGGTAGTAGTTATTGCGATAATGGATCATCTGTGAACACGCAGGAACAAAAGCAACATTCACTAAAACTTCCACTTCCACGGAGAAGGGCATCATTATTAGTAATATAATAACTTGGTGTACTTCAGTTCCACGTTGTCCGGGATATGCCTGTGCTGACACCCGACGCAGCACACCGAGAAAAGCGCATTTGTAATTTGAACGCGAATAATGTGTTTCCTTCTCGCGCATGTTAAGGTGAGCAGCAGATTATCGGCTGGAAGCGGCGGCCCTATTGCAGCCGCTGCTAATCACTGGGACACATCTGACGCTCATTTCCAGTCACCCTGTTACGTACAAGCGAATATTTACCCTTTTTGTCAAACCGCCGAGCGAAGTCGATGCCGACGAGCCATCAGTCCTGGCCACAGTTCGGTCCAATGGACCCGGGTCGGGTTTCTGCCGTATCAAAGACAAATCTGGAGTTCCTAAATCTCGTAACGGAGGCCGAGGAGGGACAACCTCGTTCTCCGTGGCGAATCGTCTCCTTTTTTTGTGTTTCACATTTACCTATTCGTGCTAAGAAACAAGTAAGCGACTATTAAATTGTTTAATTGGCTTTTATTAAGAAATCACCATCCCCATGCAGTGTGTCAATACTTTACAGTGTTTTTGAGCCTTTTTTGGGGGTCATAATTGTAATTTTGCTTCTTTGTTTTAAGCTCTGCTGATTGAATATTCTATGCAAATGTGTCAAATTCGAGACCCGCGGGCCAAAAGCAGCCCACCATATCGGTTTTCGTGGCTTTCTGAGGCACGGAGGGCAACACAATAAATACAGGCTCAAGATAACAGTTGTGTGCTTGAATATTACTTTATCAATAAAATAAAATAAGGTTTTTTTTTGTTTGTTTTTTTTGTGTGTGTACAAGATCAAATAAATGTGAGAAGATGTTATAAATTATTTATTAACATTTACCAACTGAATCCATAGAAAGCTATAGCTTAATAATTTATTAATAAGTAGTTTTATCTCTATTTTCTCTCACAACTGGCCCCATGAGGAGATTCATGATGTAAATGTGGCTCAAAATGAAATGGGTTTGATACTCTGTCTTGGACTCAATAAGCTCACATTTTAAATGTATAGCATCAACAGTCACTTGCATTATGGCTACCCAGCTAACAAATCATAGCTTTGTGACACTGTCAGTCGTTTACAGGAGCAGTGTGGAAAATGTGTTTTGATTGATAATGGTATTTTTGTCCCCTAAAGGGACACATACATACACAAAAATATACAATGGCATTACATCACTTGATCATTTATGATACCTTTTTACTGTTTAATGATTTAACTGCTTGAGGTATGAAAGAAAACGTTATCTTGTTTCTTGATAATAAGGAAGCAGCTCAAATGAGGATTTCAAGGGATGTGTATTGTCTGCTATAATCTTCCTCATAATTCTGTTTCTGGTGTATTTTACTTATTAGAATAAATCAGGGTAATGAGTCAAATCTAATTTATCTACAAGATTAATGCAGACGTGGACATAAAACACTCGGGATAAAAAGAGACAAAATCTTGATGAAAGCATTTCATTTTTTTATTTACTCAAGTTATTTTCCTTGAATTGTCCAGGAAAATCCGTGGAAGCTTCTGACGTCATTATGAGAATATCACTCCATCCGCCAGGGGGCAGCATACGATACGCAGAGACTAAAGGCCTCAAAATGGAAGAATGGAGTAAAATAACACAGAACACGGAGAGAGCGTCATCGAAAGCGATTTTATAAATAACTTCATTTTTATGTGTGTTGTGTAATATTAAAGCTTCGGGGAAACTTAATCAGCGCTGCTGTTGCTGTAGACCAAGCTGTGATAAACAGGTAACAACAGGCCATTAGCTAGGCTAGGTTCTGCCTCAGGCTAGTGCTAGCTCTCAAGAAAAATTGCTATTTAGCTACTTGTTAGGAAAAAGCGTTGTGAGAAATATCCTGAAACGGTATAAACAGAGGCTAGCAAACGTAAACATGAAAACTAAAATGTTACTGGCGGTAACTTCAAGTTGTGAGCGAACAGGGGCTAAGTGCGCAAAGCGCTGCAGCTAACCTAATGTAGCCTACAGGAGCTAGCTTCGTGCTTAACGCTTCCATTCATTGGAAGTGTGCTGAACATCCCGTTCACATTTTAAAAGTCAATTCACAACGCTTTATTAGGGAGATTATATTAGCGTTTACTCATAACATTTTTTAAACTTGTCTTTAAGACGTCACGCAGTTGACCGTTAATTACTGATTTCGTCAACTGGCAATTATATTTTAGATAAAACGTTTCATCAGTGATGAACAGATTGACACTTATTAGCTCTTTCAAGCAGATGTGGACAATTTTCAGATACCCCTCCACATAGCTTAGGGAAGACATTCCAGTCAATTTGCGCAGCTGTTCACACTAGAACTCTGTTTCTGCAGTTAATGATGGAGCCATCAGAGGACACTGGATCACAATGGGCTTCCCAGGAGGTCAACCCTGTGTTCCTGCAGCAGCTCAGAGAGCTGGACATCCCTGAGGAGGCAGCAAAACAGGTGGGGCAGCACTGCTGATGTGCGGACTTCGCCGAATAATAGCTACATACAGTTTTTCCTGATCTTTCTTATTCCTCCTCCTCGCTCCAGGCACTACTGCACACTCGGAACGTGTCGGCTGAGGAGGCGGCCATGTACTACTTCAACAAACTGGAGAATGAGGTGCCCATAAGCTAGCCTTAGTCCCCTGCAGGTACACATTGGTACGTTAGACCCAGCAGAGTTTGTCCAAAACCAAATCTGAGTGTGTGTCTGTCTTTGGTCTAACACACAGGAGGAGGGGGACGAGGACCTCTTGTTCAAGATGGTGTTTGTGGTCAACATGGACCTCGGGATGGGTGTTGGAAAGGTAATGGCGAAAAAAAAGCACACCTTCTGCCAGTTAAGCAGGTTTTTGTCTAAAATGGCTGTTTCTGAGCTCTGAAATGGTTTGAGTCTAACATTAAGTCTCCACAGCACAGATTCCAACAGGAAATTATTTATTACATAAAGATGAGGGCAAAAAATGCCCTCATTTGGGAGCTACTGAAGTCGGTGCTGATTGTGTGTGCAGATTGCTGCCCAGGTGGGCCATGCGGCAGTGGGTTTGTACCAGGCTCTACAAGAGAAGAACAGCTGGCGGGAGATGGCCTGGAAGTGGGACCAGAGCGGGTAATACCCATGCTTATTTAAAACCACAACTTCATAGATTTTTTTCATCCTGCTAATATTTGTTTCATTCTTTTTGTGCATTGAGATAATTAGCTTGTAACTCGTACGATGTAGGATTCATATCTTTCTGTAAAAGCTGTCTTTTTTTTCTGTCAGGGTAGCATTAATATGTTTTTGTGATTCTCTACCCGTCATTTCTGTTTCCCCGTGCCACCATGACTTTTGGCTCCCCACGTTGGTTTGGTTTGCAAAAGATGGAAATGACATCAGCAGCAGACTTGTGTTTAAAGTGTCATTTTATTTAACAATTGCAAAAGTGTCCTTGGTGAAATTCTAAGTGAGTTTGGTGTTTACACAGGGCCAAGAAGGTGGTGCTCCAAGGCACTAACGTGGCCCACCTGCTGGAGCTGCAGGCCCTGGCTCTGAGCCTCAACCTGCCCACCTACCTGGTCCAGGACGCAGGTCTCACCCAGGTAGATCAGCATACACTATCAGATCGTCATACACTTAGCATGAAGTATCTGTCAGACAAGTATACACTGTCATTACCATCTGATTTGATTTAATCATCAACATAGAATCGTGATGTCGATCGTCATACTGATTGAACACAGTCTAAGAAAAAGTTGTGTAAACATCGCAGCGCGTCTGTCCCCGTACACGTTGGAGTAACAACGGTCTCTGCAGGTGGAGTCCGGCTCCCGCACCGTCCTGGCCATCATGGGAGCAGAAGAGATGGTGAACAACGTCACCGGCAGTCTGAAGCTGCTTTGAGTTGTTTGGAGACAAGTATCTGCAGTGGCACACAACCACCAGGAGGGGGCAGTCTTTCTTAGCAGTAGGAGAACTGCAGTCAAGCATGAGCTAAAAACCTTTAAGAATAATAATAAAAAAAAATAAAAAAAAACAGAAAACACCTCCTCCCCTTGCTCCATTCCTCTTTCCGTCACTTTTCCCCTCAGCTGCTTAATCAGACATTCCTGGGAGACCACCTACTAGCAAAACAGTTGGTTCCTTTGGTTCATTTTTCTCCCTCAAATGGTAACAGTTTAATACAAAGTAACTGATGGGGATGTTCACATGAAGATTTTAATGGTGGTGTTCGTGTACAGCTGAAGTTCCCTGTTAATATCATTTCTGGTGTTATGGTTGTGTACATGTTTTGGGTTTTTTTCTTTTTCATGGCCATGTGATGTGCCATTTTTATCAAAATAAGAAGTAAATCTTCCATTCTGTTTTCCACCTCCCGCTCCAGCTTAACGTTTAAAGAAGCCACAACCTGGCACCAAAGCTTACCCTGCAAACATTTGGACTTGCTCTAAATACTGCTGCCATGAATGGTGTGTTTAGGTTCTTGGGGGGTGGGGGAAAAAAAAAAAGTGTATTTGTTGGGTGTAAAAATATAATTTATGGGTTGCCAGGCCCATGTTGTTGATTATAGTGTCACAATGTACATTGAAACTACAATGTTTGTTCTGCAGTGTTAAAATGCATGAGATACAAAATGTTACAATATGAATGATAAAGTTGACAGACATTTGAAGACCGTGGTGTACTATTCATAGCTTTGTTGTGTCAGACAGGTGATCATTAAAACACCTCAACATTACAGCCACTCTGGACTTTGTGCTTATTTTACACCCATAGACTACACTGATGAGCCATTGGCATTGCGGGGATGGAAAGATTGTGGGAAGGAAATAACTATGTTGCAGTGCCAGATTTTTTTGTTTTTTTCCCACCCCTTCCTGCAACAGGCCGGTTGTGATGGGAGTATTGTTAGTTTTTTTTTTGTTTTTGTTTTTTTACATGTACATTCGAGGCCTTAAATTCAGAAAAGCGTTGACTAGAAAGTCTTTGTCTTCCCCGTGTAACCGGTAAACGGCTTTATTTATGTAAAGCACGTTTCAATTTGCACGTTAACGACACCGGTCCGGTTCTTCGCTGTTCAATCTGATCACAGATTCTGCAGCCAGGCTCGGTTCAATGCGCTGACGACACGTGACAGTTTCACAGTACAGCCAACGCCTCTGCAACAAATGACGTCGGCATTTTTCAGCGTGTCCAATCCGAAGCTATCTCCGAGTCTCATGACATGACAAAAATCCAATCGCGTCACCACGACGATTTACATAAGACCGCTGATAAATTTTGACGGGCGTCGGTTCGGTGGTCTGGTTATTGTGTCGCCTTTCTTTCTACAGTGTGCGAGTATGTAAGATGGAACACTTCATAGCTCCTTTTCTGTAATTTAGAGCCGAAGGACACCATGTTCCTCGGCCAACCTCAGAAAATCCCTCTAAAATCTCACTGAGCCATTCGTTTCCGTCCTGTTTATTTCTGCAACGGGGTTACAAACGAGAGTCCAAAACAGGAAAGATGGCCACTTTCATCGTCCAGCCACTCAATAAACGCACACAACGCCACATGTAATAGACTCCGTTGAACTGACAAACCGGTAGGTGGGGCTGACCTAGTGGGCGAACCCTGCCTCTTGTAGCCCTGAAACTGAGCCCAAGAGACCCCGTATGGCTAACCATTACCATTATGTATCAACGAGAGCGATCCTTCCAAAAGAAATATATCTTATCAACAAAAAGAAGTAATCCCACTATAGAAATGAAGTTAGCTCCATTGGAATGTTATTATTATAAAGAAAACGTCCCATATCGTGGTAGATATAAATCCTTTGCTGAGCAGAAATCTGCCTTGCGAATCCAGTTACTCATGCTCCTCTCCGTGTGCTTCACTACTCTAATACAAGAGAAAACAAGTTCCTCACTGAAGCCGTACTCGCCCTATTTTACTCCGCAAATGGAAATAAGTAACCGACAGCTTCATTCGCCAATGGCTTCAAGGTATTTCGGGTAAAACAAATGAGCCCCATATTACTGTCGAATCAATGGCAAGAGGCGGGCCATCTGGAAGGGCCGCCCAAACAGCATACCCCTGCACGGCCGCCTGGGAAGCCCCGTGGCTTGATTGTGTGTCAGTTTCGATGGTGCCTGTGGTGAATGCCGGCGAGGAGGGGGATGGGCGCTTCGGTGAGCGTAAGGACCCGACACAGAATCGGAGCCCCGTATCACATACAGCAGTGTATACCCCATAATAAACAGCAACTGTAAATATACAAGACACTAACATTATTGGAATTGTTCACCGGGGATTTATAAAAGACACCAATGGATGTAGCGCACCCGAACAAGACAGGGGATTTAACTTTCCGACATTTTTTGGGAGATACTGAGAACTTTGTTTCTTACCCTTGAAGAGGGAGCTACTTGTAAGGGCAAAGGATACAGGAGACTCCGAGGCGGATATCCAGGCCTACTGGTCTAATTGGAATTAATGTTGGGATACTCCAAGGACTTCGATAGTACACTATCGTTGCCTTGTTTTTAAGGATTTTGGAATGACTCTTTAGGTAAGCACTTTGAATATGTAATATCTTAATGTACATACAATAGTTTTTAGCAAGATCTGAAACAAATCAACCATGTTTTCTGTGCCAATACTACACGGCTAACCAACTTAGCAAGCAAATAACCTGCGTCCACTGAAGTTTCTTCAAGCAAGTTGCTTGTCTTCGCAGTATGTCGAGCATTTCTCGAGTATTTCTATATTAATGTGGAGTGTTTAGCCAGCTGAAATGGGAAGTAAAATAGATGTTATGCCTTCCAGGGGCGCTTTGGGCTGTGACTGGAATGGTCCTCTCTTGGCTGTTTGATCAGTCCCTCGTGTTGTTTTCTAGTTTGCTTCCATCGTCACAAATTAATTCTTTTTGCCAGTTTTTCCAAATACTCAGCGTTTAAATATTTTGAGCAATCGCGGTACGGACGTCACATTCAAATTATACAACTTTTATGCCTTTAGACATTTTTGGTTAAAATATGTTTGTGTGGGTTTTTTTTTTTCCAAACCTAAAATCAAAATGAGCAGTGTTAGTCGAGCGAATTGTCCGTGTTTGAATTTACAGCCAGTAAAACTCAAAATTAGTGCAAACTTATATCATAATATTGCTTTTTTTTTCAGTGAGTTTCCTCACTGTTTCCACAAAGGGACGAGGCATTACACCATTACAGAGTCCAAACAGCGTTTGGTTGACAGTGGCTAACCTGTTTGTATCTTTGTAATATTAATGTAAAGCTTTAGGATGTTGGATGTGTATCGTGTTTATTTTGTTTGCTAGTTCACAAACAGGCGACGCAGGTTAAACACTAAGAAGGCTCCCAAAGTAGCATTTAATGTCCCTGGGTCTTGACCACAGGGTGTTAAATGTTCTTTAGGTGTTCAATATGTCGGAGTTTTAGGAAAGAATCATTGACCCGATCTGCTGTTGGGTCTTTCTCGACGACTCTTAGCCTAGCTGCTAACTGCATCTAGCACAGCAGCAGGGGCAACAAATGTTGCTAGCCCTTAGCTAACTTGGTGGATGTTCTTCCGCTGCGTGTGCGCCAACGTTCAGTCCTTTCCCAGCACACAGCGTGCATCGCTATCCTTATTTTTCTACTTTATCTGTGCAGTGACAGAAGAGGTGTAAGGTTCAGTGCGGCCTCGTCGTGGTGTTTCGCTACATGATGTGAATCTGTCTTTGGCAACACAGTCGGTTTCAAAGTCAACTATTTGCCACATTTGTAGTTTTTTTTTTCACCTAGTTAATTGTCTTTTTAGAACGCATGTGTTTAGCGTTGAGAAGGCCAGAGCTTTTGGTTTATTTGCTCTGCTTCACCTCCCCCACCAACCAGCCAACCCCACAGCCTCTGTGGCGGTTAGGAGAGCTGGCTGATATTATAGTGGAGAGCTCCGTATTCCATTATTAAGCCTCCATATTTGTTGTTTCAGAGTGAGGAAATATTGCAGGGCTGCTGCTTCTGGGTCCAAAGCCAGCCACGGGATGTTTTTACCTCGAGCTTTGCTGAAGAAGTGCGCAAACACGTTCTTTAATTATACATTTTATCGATCTCAGCTTAAAGGAAAACATCCCCCTTTTGAAACTCTTCATGACTAACTGCAGCAGGCATGTTAGCAAAACCATAAAACAAATATTTTCATGATGCTGACGTTGGACTGTGTAGTTAGGTGATAATCTAAATATTCTTCACATAATAATGCGTTGAGATGTTTTTAATGAACGTTCCTAAATGTTGAATGCTTTTGAGAAATGTTGAGCAGTTTACTCCTGCCAGAAAAAATATGAAAGTCATAATGAACAAACCCTTAGATTTTTCTGGGTTCAACTTCAAGCACTTGGTGCTTGAAGTTGAAGTTCTTCTGTTTCCAGGCCACAAAGTGGAAGCAGAAAATGTGCATGTATCAAAATTCTTATTTGTGCATTCCATTACCATCAGCCTGATACAATTATTTCATATTTGGAATACAAATCATTGGGAATCATTGGAAAGGAAGTTCCTGTTTGGGCTTTTTTTTTTTTTTTTTTTCTTTTTCTTTTGGTTGAGGATCTTTTGTGATGTAATGTCCAACCCAGCCGCGGCCTGTGTGCCAGGGCCTCGCTGGATTTTACTCCACGTAGGCTTGTATTACTCGTCCTCAGCGGTGTACACGTCAAACGTGCCGCTGTTATCTTTTAGACTAAAACTGGAAGCATGGCTATCTGGCCTCGGTTTAATTTTTGTTTGCTCTGTCATTAACTCAATAGGTCATATTCAGCTTATCGTTGTGAAAACATTTGTGTCGGTGCTTCAGGATCAAAAGACAATGTCAAGTTGAATCTTTAAGTCACCCTTGTTGCTTCGTCGCGTGGTTGTTTTCCTTCCATCCGAGATCAAGAATAACAATCAAAGCCTCCCAGAACGGCGTTGTCCTCGTTGGCTTTTACTTTGTAAGTGGAAAAACGACAACCTTCCCCTGACAGGGTGTTGAGTTGGGACTTTGCCAAGTATCTGGTTTGATCTTGATGTGTGTTGAGGACCTGATTGGCGTGTCTGGAGCTGAGCTGTAATTGGTTGGAGCTGACATTCTCTGAATATGTTTCACATCTTTTAATAGACTGGGTGGGCTGAAGCTTTCCAACCTGGCCACTTGGAATCAGTGGTAACATGGGCCTCTAAAACGGTTCCCCCCAAGCCCTTGTACCTTCTTGTTATCTTGAATAAACATTGTGTTCACTGACGGAGACAAAGGAAATGTA
This sequence comes from Poeciliopsis turneri, assembly GCA_922788865.1. NCBI lineage: Eukaryota > Metazoa > Chordata > Actinopteri > Cyprinodontiformes > Poeciliidae > Poeciliopsis > Poeciliopsis turneri. The sequence goes on along the minus strand of CAKLNU010000555.1, from coordinate 200,612 downwards.
CTCCTCTCTGTATTTATTGTGGTTAGTTTGGGGTACAGACAAGCCTATACAGCTGGAAGTCTACTGAAGTCATCCAGCCACAACAGGAAATCTCAGAAAGCTCGTTCTCTCTGAACAGACCTGAGCCTCTCTGCCCATTTTGGCATTTTATCAGCCTGTACTAGTTTTTATCAACACGTTGGACACTTCTCATATGATCAGCAAGCTAATTTGAATGAAGCAAGGCCGAGCAGCGCCTGAGATCTGGATTAGGGCTGATAACATGTGGGTTACATTTAGGTTTTTTGGGGGGGTATTTGTAATTCATAGAAATAGTGTAATTATTCACAATAAATAGAAGTCAGAGCAGTGTCCTAATAAGGTTGGCCAAGAAATGTGTGTGTGTGTGTGTGTGTGTCGGGACGGACCTGTGTACAAGATGTACACCCTTCTGTGGGCCTCTGAAAGTTTGGAGATTGATGGAATGTGCAAACATTCAAGGTTAGTTGGAACACATTTCTTGTTAGGAAGGAAGTCCTGTGTGCCCAACGTGTTCGCATGAGCAAAGCAACAATTTCAGCATTTTTTTTTTTCATTTATTTTGTTTTTTTTTAAAGACCTGTTCATCATTTCAGCCGTGTTAAACGACAGCAGGAACCGTTTCTAGAAACTCTGGTGCGTTTAGTCGCGCTTCCCCCTCGAAGACCACGGAGCTGGCTCTTTGTTTCCCATGTTATGACTGTCAGGTTGTCGATATAGAGCTGGTTCTCTGACAGAGAGAGGATTGCTCCTCCTCCGTAGCTGCAGCTGACACAAGTGTTGCTGCTTCTGACTAAAGAAACAAATTGTGCACTAAACCCACAGTCTGTGGCCTTCTACAGCCTATTACTCAGCGAGTCCCATGTTCTACTGTAGGAGTACTTGTGGGTTGTTTGCTTTAAAACTCAGCCATTTGAGAGCGCTAGACCCCCCACCCCCACCCCCACAGTGGACCAGAAACCCAGGAGATTGTACAGCCAATGCAGAGATCTCAGGTTCTTCACAGTCTATCTAAAAATTGTGTTCATCTCATGGTCACATTTATGTCTGGGATTTTCAGCACAAAAGTCAAAAGCAGGCCAGTATTTGAAGCCATGGACCTGCTGTGTTATTGCACATGGTGATGATGATCATATTGGCTGTGATTGACCCACATCTTCCCAGATACTTTTGATTTTTCTGTTATGACAATGCTCCCGTCACTTTCTGTTAGCTGTAGCACCGTGGACACTATTTTATGTGTCAGATAAGGCTGTCCAACCGAGTGGACATATTATTGGTCCACACAGGGTGGGTGAGTGGTTTATGCTTGAAATTGAATAACTTCATAAATGTTGCTCTGCGACTGCTCATTTTGCAATGTAAATTAAAGGGGCAATATTTTACTAAATTGACCTTTTCAGCTTTAGGTTATGTTAAATTTTATTACCTCATCAAAAACATACTTGCTGTGTTGTCTTGATTCTTTCATACATGTTTGAGAAACATTTTAATTCCCCATGGCAACCATTCAGCCGTGCAAACTGCCTGGGTGGACCTTCGAGGCGCAGAGCAGCTCCTTAAGATTAGCCAGCAGCAATTAGCAAACACTTCTTCTGAACTCATTACAGAAGCTACTTCTCAGTCCAGCGGTGGTAAACACTTTGTTAAAGGGTGGAGCAGCCATGTTGTGATGTCTTCTTGATGGAGTTTCTTAAAGAGATGGAGGCCCAATTTCAGGTTGCTAAATATTGGAGTCCAATGTCCGCAAAGTCTTTTAACTTAACATATATCGCATTTTTATAACAAGTGAAGATAGTTGATTATGAGATATATATATAGAGAGAGCATCGCCACATGAAGATGTGAAGGACAGCACTAAGATCCTCCTCTGATTGGTTATTCTCGGTAGCGCTGCCTTCTCGTCTGCCTCTGGGAGAAGGCAGAGGAGCTTATTTTTTCCACATTATTTGTCTCATTCCATACTGACATAATAACAGATTCAACAAATGCGTGAGTAAAAAAATATCTTTTTGTCAAAGTTGCATACTGCAGCTTTAAGCAGAGTTATATGGAAGAGATGAAGCCCAGGAAACCAAACGAGTAGAGACAAGAGAGAGCAGCGAGAATGATGAGATGAAAAGAAACAACAAAGCTCCTAAATAACCGTCCTCTCCTCCCCTCACCTGCCTGTCCTCCTCTTTACCAAAGTGTATAAATTCCCCCAATGTGAAGAAGCATATCGGGGGAAATTCCCAATTTCAGGCTGTTTATGTTTCAGGCAAGTTATTTCTCAACTCTTGACATTTGTGGATTAGAAGTAACTTTAATAAAAGTAACTGGCAACATGTACTATCACTAATATAAATTTTCATGAAGCGACATTACATCCAGTGATGACTTTAAAGTATGAATGAACACTGTTGCATACACTAGTTTTTTTTGACAAAGGCTGGGATACAAGGCTGAGGAACGCTGCAGTGATTAGCAAATAATAGCAGTCTTATGGGGTTTAAGCATCATTATTCTAAATTTATTATGAGAGCAATTAATCAAAGTTCTTATTATAAAACATTTGGGACCGTTAGTGATAAACATAAATGCCCACCCATAGCTTCAACCTACATATTCAGATTAATGCCTGATGTCTCCCATTAGCATCATACCTACATTTACGATGATTCTTGGTACATTAATCAAATTGACAGCCTTTAATTAATTTGCTGTCTAACAGCAAGATCACATGTTTGTTTTACAACTCGATATAAATAGAAGCAGTAATGGTTAAGAGTGAGAACTATGATCTACAATCCAGCAACATCTAGAGAAACTCCTCCATTAGTAGTAGTAATCATTGCAACGGTGTCTTCACGGGTCTGCCTAAAAAAACAAGGTCTGTCCTAAATCTGTTCTAAAGTCCTTCCACTGGCTCCCTGTAGGAGTGAAAGGACTAAATGTTCTTGTTAAATTTACTGAATGTCTTTGCACCAAAATAAATGAAAGACTTGTTGTATCAGCATTCCAGATCTTCTAGTCTGCTCTGCATCCCCAGAACTAGAACCCAACTTGGAGCAGAAGCATTCAGTTTTTACGCTCTGCTGACTTGGAACAAACGTTTAGCAAACTGCTAAAATGACCGAAACACCGAGTTCCTCTAAAGTGGACGTACTATCCTTTTAAATCCTTCCTTTTAACATTTAAATCATTCAGTGGTGGCCTATGTAAAGTGGAACTGCAACGTGTTAGTCTGAATTCCTCTTGGTTTGAGACTACCCTTCATTTTTTACCTCTGTTCTGATATGCTGACCTGTCTCTTTAAATGAAACTCTGGCACTTTATGGCCCTCCCCTCAAGCTCCCGTTTCTCCACTTTTTGTAGTTTCATAGCAGTTTGATAACTTTTTATTTCCAAATTTACTTAAAGATGTCAAACTATAAAAGACTCGTCCATCCAACCTCACATGCTGGAGCCAGAAAACGCTATCACAGTAAGAATGAACTCACCTTGTAAATGGGAATGCTGATACACATAGTTGACGAGTTAACTAATCCTAGCACCAAGAACATCAATGAATGCATTTGGATCATGTTCCCCAAGACAAAAATCGGCAAAAAAACAATGTTTATGTAGTAACAGTGCAACAAAAAGCTAGCACACAAAGCTAACATACTGCTGCTTCTAGCTAAAACATCGTCTCAGATATCACATTGACAGGATAAATTCATGTCTAAAATAAAGTTTGTCATTGTAGCATTTTTTTTTTTTTCAGCTTCTGCTTTGCTGTGTCTGTCATTTCCATTGAGAGAAGGAACCATTGTCAATCAGATAAAGGCTGAGTTTACACAAGATGAGTGGCAACTGCTGGTATTTCCAGATGTCGATTGGGGAAAAGGTCCACGTGTAGATGAGACTGCCATAAACACCTTTAATCCGTTGTGGTTCCAATGCCAGGCCACTGTACGGCGCTGCGATTTTTAGCATATTGTTGAAATTACAATGTGCTTTGGACCGTTGGCTTCCATCTCATTTAGAACTAACCCTTCTCTGCCTCCCATGAACCAAGTGCCTGTGTAACACAGAGATGGTCCTTATCAAGAGTTGTTCAGTTGAACAGGTGAAGTAGTTCATACAGTGCATCACTATCCACTGTTGTTTTTGTTGTTAGTTCCTGAAAGGTTTCGCTCCTGACACCTGGTTTCAAAAAGTCCCGGCGTGAGACTGCAAGATCACAGGTGGCTGGATCGCAACAAAATCGTTTCGGTTTTTACACGGTGCCATGTAAACGGGGCAAACAATCTATCGGTAAATCCCTCTTGATCCTGGTGGAGTTTGATGAATCAGTCGTCCTTGAAGTGCTTCACACACACATTGCTTGGATAAATAAAGTTTTATAGTGTGGATTAATACACCAACCAAACAAACATTTTCAAACAGCTTCTGCATCTTTGAACTTGGACTCCAAAATTGCTGTGAGAAATTAAAATGGCGGGTTTGTGAAATTACTTAGCTGGAAGTCCATGACTTTCTGCATAAATACTGATGTTATTGTCAAAAAAAAAAAAAATGCAATAATTAATAGAGAAAATGGCCCAAACTGAAAATAAAGATGCTTATTCTGCACAGGTAGACATTAAATTTTCTGCCTCCTAGAGACGCTACACTAAATGCATTTAAGTATTAAATGGGTTTTACGTGATAAATCCCCTTCAAATCAAGATTTAAAACCCATTAGTTTAGATCTGCCTTTGATTAATGACTGGAACACCATAAACTGTGGTCTGGTTTTTAACTTATCATCATTTTCCCTCACTTTACTGCTGCAATTTAGAGTTTTTTGTTTGTTTGGTTTTTGCCTGTTTGTTGTTTTATTTTCCTCTTAATCTCGTAAATTGCTCAAAATTGTTTTGTCGCTGAAAATATGTTCAATAAATTAATCTCGCCTTCAAATTAGGGCTGTATAATTATATCGATTCTACGATATTTATCAATATTTTTTTCTTTTTTTTTTCACGCACAGAAGGTATTGTTTTTTTCATCCACAAGTATTGATACGTTAAAGTTTAAACCATAGGGATCCATAGGCTTGTACTGTTTTCAACATGTCTGGTTTGTGACGGCGCGAAGCAGCGGAACGACCGGAGTAGCGACAAAAGCAGTGAGATCGCAAAATTGATGCAAAGTTTGGATATCGGAGTGACGAGTGCCATCCACTTTGTAATTTGTTTTTAGCTTCGTGGGTCCTGTTCTGCATATAAAGGATTACCTGAAGAATGAACACGCAGCATGCAGCAAGGAGTCAATCTCTACGGGGTGAGGCAGAGCCGCTCCCCCAGCAGCTAGTAGTAAACAGCTTACAGCCATGGCTAGGCCTGTCACGATAAACGATAAGTCAATTAATCGCACGATAAATTAAAACTATCGACCTCATTTTAATTATCGGCTATATCGTTTCTTCCTGCCTTTTTCTCTTACTGTTGATGACACTGAATGAAAAAAGGCTCAACTCTGGTGCTCTCCACTTCCTCCCTTCCTTACTTCCTTAGTGTAATGCCCATTGTCGGCCCTTTATCAAAACCTGAGAGACACATTAGCCGACAGAAATCCTCGGTATAACGGTTCGATCGAAACCGTGTTGTGTCAAACAATGGACACAAAATATTAAGTCCAGTTCACTAATTTTGAAACCAGGCATTAATCAATTCCTTACTATAATCCACCTGCAATGCATGTAGCTAGTGTCAATCTGACTGAATGAAAATCATTATCACCTATTTAGGTCACATTAACGAAGAACAGCTGAAAAGTTACCGGGTTTTCTGGTAGAAATTTCGCTCCAACTTCTCCCCTAGTTATTTATATTTTCTTTGCACGAACTGTTGAATAAACATTCATGTTGTTTCCGATGTCTGCTGGACTTCGGGTTGCACCGTGTCAGCTGTTCGGGATTCCCTCCGTGTTTCCCCTCAGAAAGCAGGAGGAGAATCCGGGCTTTCTGATTGGCTATCGGTCACATTCAACAGGTTGCGTCACGCTCCCAGTCTGGATAAATCCTTGATTTAGATCGGAGCGGCACAACGATCTACCGTAACACACAACACTAGTGACGATCTCAGAATGAATATCGTTCTAAGATTGTCGTTTGGGGTAAAAAAAATCCTGCAGTTTGAACTATTGCATCAGGCAGTCGGATGTCTCTCTATTTAAATCTAATGATTACTGAAGGGCAATATACTATACAGACTTCATAATCTGCACTCTTTTGGTTGAATGCATTATTTATTTCCACTTTGGCTTTATGTTGTTTAGTTTTTATTCAAGTACATTTATTGTTAATGGAGACTAAGAATCTATTTTATTTTTGGTTTTGGTGGTTTTATTTATTTTGTGTATCAGTCCCAGTGTTAAGTGTTCTTTTGAAAGTAAAGTGTATCTATCTTTGGCAGGAAATCGCATGTATTATTACATAATTTCCATTAAATCAATGTAAAAAGGTCTTCAAACAATGTTATTGCTTATCGCAATAATTTTTGAGACAATTTATCGCCCAGCAAAATCTGTTATCGTGACAGGCCTAGCCACGGCTAACTCCGGGAGCCAAGGCAGAATAGCCTTTACCCTATAGTCCAAAAGACTTTTTTAGCCACAGTATGTCCACAAGAAAAACACGAGTGCAATCATTTCCATATCGAGACTCTAGAGGCCGATAATCTCCTCACTCAGCTCCTGGATCACTGTTGAAACTTTGAGTTTTATGTCAAATCCACATGAATTAAACAACAGAAACAAATTTTCGTACTGCATCTTTGATTCATTTTGTCCAGCTATAGTCTGTAAGACTCTGTCCAATCTGAGTCAGGCATTGTGTAGTTGGTGCTTTTAATCAGTTTTCAGGTAATTAAATCCAAGTCTATGGAACACAAAATGTCACTAAAATCACTCTGTCCTTCTAAAATCTTTCAGAAAATCATAAAAGTGCATTGAATCATATTGAATTGTACCGTTTACAAAATATTGTGATGCACATCGTATCATGATCAGAATATCGCATCGTGTCGTGAGATTATTGCATCGCGACGCCCCTACTTCAAACAACAAATTTAAATATCTGTTGTCTCAGCTTGTGGAAACACCACAGTGAACGCAGGTGTGTCGTGTTCAAGCTGCCTGCTGATGTCTTCCAAATGTTTGATTTAGAAGGCAAATAAAAGAGTACAATATGCATTTGAGATACTCTGAGAACCTGGAGTTCTGAGTATGTCCATCTTCCTCCTATGAAAATGCTAAAGTGGAAAAGTCATTAAAACTTTTGCCTCTAGGTGAAGTCCAGCTCTCATTCTGTACCAGCAATACAGATAGAAGTTAATATTTTTTTTTTCCCCCTTTAATCTGGTTATATTTTTCTTTACTTGAACCCTGAACCATCCAAAAATCACTACCAGTGGACTGACACAAAGCCATCATCCTCCTAAGTTGTATGAGTAAATGGGGATTGTGACTGTTTGAGCATCTCACTTGGAAAAGTGTAGGCATTAAAACGCTTTCACCTTTCCTGCAGTTTTCCAGCCTGGTTCCTTTGAATTGATAATTCATACCTGTGTCGCTGAACGCAAAGTGAGACCGATGTAAGGACATATAATATATCTATGTGAACAAACTTTGTTTGTGTGTTTGAATATCGCACACACCTGCTCGATAAGTGCTCTGGCTCTCGTTGGATTCTTCTTAAAAAGCCCCAGTTTGACTCTTCAGATTTGTTTAATTTGAGATATTTCTCATTTACCTTCTCTTTCCAAACTTTGAGAAAGAGAAGGTCACATTTGTGAGCTGCGAGCGTAGAATCAAATGACACTTTTGAAAAATTTCAGCCAGGTTTCAGATTGAGACAGAGTACAGAGACCACCTTGTTAAAAATACATAACGACATCATGTCTGTTGGCAGTAAGCGTTCTGTCGTTCTGGTTCTTTTGGACCGTACAGCAGCCTTTGACATGGTGGACCATTCTGTCCTCCCGTCTCGTTTGAAACACTTTGTTTGTATTCGTGGCACTGCGCTTACTATCTGACAGATAAATTCGTTGTGGAGTGCCACTCCCTTTATATCCTGCCATTAGTTGAACTTATGTCTGTGCACAAAGTGTCCTTCCACTGTTACTCAGATGACTCACAAATTCATTTGGTGACAATTCCTGCCAGTTAAGTAAATATGTCATAAACCTTATCAGGAGTTTAAATTTAATAAACAAATTGACTCTGGAGTCAAATCCAGCTTTTGTCATCTGCATCTACTGACCAAAGTTAAATCTTTTTTTAAACTGGACTGACTTATAGAAGACCATTCATTGTGTTTGTTAGTTCTAGACTTGTTTTCATGCACTTTGTATTTGTGCCTGTTGGCCTCCACCTGTTTCTCTGGAGTTTCTGACAAAGCAAATTTGACTGAATTGTGTTTAATGTACTTGAGGAATTAAAGAACATGATCCTCACAGTGCTGCCTGCTTTGTCCAGATGACAGTGGGTTTGTTTATCCAGGAGTATGATGGCATCTTCACGTCCAACTCCACCGAAACGAGGAGACTGCAGGACCTTTGTGATGTGTAATGTCAGGGCAACACGTCTATAGCCGTTGACGACTGAATAGTGAGTTTTCTTTGGTACCAGAACCAGGCAGGATGTCTTCCACAACAATGGACCTTTCCATCGGGTCAAGATAAAGTTGTAGAGATGTTTTAGAATCCCGCAGAGATGAAATTTCTCTTTAGGACTGACGCCATCTGGACCTACAGCCTTGTTCCGGTTCCGTCTCTCCAGATGCCTCTTCACTTAACTTCTAGAGACAGAAAGGTTGGGAGGGGGAGGCACAGGGAGCAGCAGCACCTCCTGATTTGGTTGAAGGCAAACTTGTTGAAGCGGACGAATCCATGACTGAGGTAGAAGATAAAACATCTGCAGTTTAACAACTTTAAAAAACGTTCTCCACAGCAAAGTATGAAAAATCAGTCAAACTGCACAGCATCCAAAGCAGGAAGGTGTAGTTGTCCTAAAATAAAGCAATTTTCCCCCAGAAAGGCCAGAATTAAAGATTGAAAAAGAAAAGGATCTTAAATGAAAGTACAAAGCTACTCCAGTTGCCACTATGTTCAAGCTGCCATGTTTAATGTGATACTTGTTTAAAATTTGTTAGTGACCCTTACTTCTAGTGCTGCTGCACCAGAGCTCAGAGTCTGTCTGGAGGGGTCATGACAGAACATTTGACCTTTCAGCGACTCAAAATGGCTGCCAGGATTCCGTGTTATTTAAGCCTCTGTGAGTGACACCTTTCAGTATCGCACTGGCTTATGCAACATGTGTTGAAATGTAGCTGTTGCCAATGTGTTGTCAGGAGAGGAACATTAGACCTTCAAGCCTCAATTAGAATCTAAAAGACATGAAATACGTTTTATGTAACCTGCCGTTATATTAACATCGGTTCTTTCTGTCTCACAAGAAACGAAGATATTGCTTTAATAATATCATCTTAAGGAGTGCTGGCAGCATGGACGCATCCTTAATGTCGACGAATGTGTTGCTTGGCAAGGTTTTTGCTGACTGTATAAAGACAGGCATGGGTTTAGACCTTGCAGCCATTCTCTTAACTACTTCCAGAAATCAGAATATCCATGCAGTCGGGAGCTACAGTGAGGCATGCCGTAGACATTGGTGCTTGAAAAGAGGACGAGGTTGGTCAGCAGCTAGCTGGACCACTGCTGGTTGAGTTGGGCAGCTGGAGCGGGGATCAGGATAGAAAGTGAAAGTTGTGGCGGTTTGGACTTTAGTCTTTGGACACCGACATGTTCTGACCGTAAGACGATTATTTAATCGTTGATTAAATAATTGCTCATTTCCTCCTCCTTCCATATTCACAGTTTGCGACATTCTTTGGTTACCTGGTAACTTCATTATTACCTGAAAGCGTCTAATCAGTTGGTGAATTATTTACTATTTCAGCATACACCTGAACACAGACACAAAGAACAGACGGGAGTCAGAATCTTAGTTTTTACCTGCAGGGAGAGCACGGCTGAAACTCAGTTCCAGATTCCCGGCCTGTGCTCTGAGCTTCAGCTGGGCCCCCTCCCTGCTTTTATTAAAATCAGGAGCGGGTGTGCAGTCCGAAAGGGGAGAGGAGCAAAGCACAGCTGCACACTCAAATGCACAGAACTTAATTGTACGACTTTCAAAACATTTTTCATACGATAAGAATATCAGTTTGCAGTTCCACAGGATAAGGAGTTCTGGAACTTCCTGTTCATAGTGCCCTCCTTTTTACTCCTCGGCAGGCCTCTTCCTACAGCTTCCTATTCTCTGCAAACACTTCAGAAACACTAAAAGCACACTATTAAAATGTAAATACAAAGGTAAATAAATGGATGATAATATAAGATAAAGATAAAACACATAAATGATGATAAATTATAAAAATTCTTCCAACATATGTAATTTCTCACTAATAAAAGAAATTACATATTTACTGGATGAGTCTCCAAGTGTTAAATGAAACGTGTCAAATGCCTGATTGCTTTCGTTAAGTCCTTCATATTTAAAATGAGAAATTCACCAATCAGATGCCAGTTAAAGGGGTCCAGTATGTAAAAGGGACTTTTCTGAGCTTTAACGTTGTTGTTGTTGTTCCCTCACTAGAACACATCTGGAGTGTTGCTCGAATTCCTTCATGCGTGTTTGAGAAATCCTTGAATCTCCCATGGCAACCATTCAGGGACGTCTAGCTTTTTCTTCTTTTTTTTTCCCCAGATGCATCACCATTTCTACTTTCTAACCACCTTTCCTTTGTTGTTTACGTCTAACATTGTCTTGGACGGGTATTGGTCAGAAGAGAAGGAGAGACGGTCGATTCTAAAAACGTTCTGTTGCTACGAAACAGGAGTGAGAGAAGCTGCTGTACAACAGGAGCGTCTTAGTAAACACTTTTAGTCAGTGGTTCGGTTAGTATGAAGGACAGAGGCTGGTTTCCATTGGCTTTGTGAATGTACTTGAACACTTCGGCTAGGGATTTGATTTAAATCTGCTAGATCTGAAGCACGTTTTGATGAATTAGAGTTGTGGTTTGTTTTTAGTTATTGGAAGATGTACATGATGCCACTCTGTCATGCAATCAAAAATTTTCCTACACCAAAACTTAAAACTACTGATCATAGTCTCATCTCCTTTTACGTCATTTTATTTTTTTCTGGGATTCAAATATGACGTCTAGCTCACACTCTAAAGTCGCTAGAGGCGATCAATGACCCAACTCTGAAACTGCCCCTGATGCGACCTGCTTTGAAATGTCCTTTCAAATCACGCAGCTTTTATTCAACCTTAGAATCAGACCATCAAGTCTTTGTTGTTCCTTTTTTTTTTTTTTAATTTATGCTGTTTGTTTATGCGTTAGTCCACTAATGGTTGTAATATGTGTTTAGATTGTTTCCCCCTTTAGTGCGGTTTGTGTTGCTTTGGACACAGCAGAGTTCGTTTGAGCGTGCGACCTTGATCCAACATGGCTGCCAAGCTAGAGCCACATGTTTTCCTGTTGCATTGTGGGATCTAAGCTTGTAAACAGTGGCGGTGTGTCTTTTTTCGTAAAGCCCTGTCCATCTTTCCAGATATGTTGCTCTACAGGACAAGTGTTTTCAGTAGGAAGGTCCCAATAAAATCTAAAGTGCTGTGCAATTTATGTAAAATTACGTGGAACTAAAAAATCCAAAGATTGAGCTAGAAAATTACTAAAGTGAACTAAAAAATGCACCACTAGAAAGACTAAACATTTTATAGTTCAGTAACTAGAATTTCCACAAAAATCAGAAAATGATCAACTTTAAAACTTTAAGCTGCAACGGATATTGTAAAACGCTGAATTAGACAGACTGAAATAAAACCGTTTAAACTTGTCCTGCTCGCAATGAGCGAGCTGCAGTTGAAATCACACTAACAACTAAACATCTTGAATCAGCAAAAACTGGTCACTTACAATGTCACTGTTGGTAAATTGAGGTAAAGAGCAGTCAGCAAGAAAATATTTTCATCAACTTTCCGGAGAAACTGCTGAAGCAGAGAGAACGAACTACATTCAACCCTGGAACTGCTGCAGTTTGGAACTATTTGGATCTCCATGACCCAAATTTACTTCTGCAGTCCATAATTTCTAGGGACGTCTATGGGCGTGTCTGAACTCTCCCTTTACGGCACTGATTAGCTGGGCTTGAGAAGTTGATCAACCAAAGCGTTTCCTCTGCTTACATCCCGCAGAATGCGGTGCGATTCTAGATCGGAGTTTGGTGAATTTAACAACATTCAACCGGACATATTGTTCAATAACCATATCTATTGTGATAGATATGGTTCTTGTTTTGTTGCCCCTCTGCCCTCCAGAAGCCCCTTTAGGGGTCTGCTGTCATCTCTCCCTTGCCTTTGGAACTCCAACTTAAGTCTCACGGTGTGTTTGACTTTCTAGCTGCAGATGTGAGTGAGAAGGAATCGTGTTGTACATCACAGGCATGCGATATTTTTTACCACCACAGCTTCCTCGGCCTAGAGGTGATTACAGCATGTTGCACAATTCTGTAAAGAAGGAGATCCAATGATGACCATTGCTACAGATGTGTTTATGTTAAGTCACAGCAGCACAAAATGTGCTAGTGAAGTTTTTTTTTTTTTTTTTCTGAGCGGTGTTCCCTCAGCGTGTCTCTTCCCTGGCTTTGTCTCTAAAATGGCCACTTGTCTTGGTGTCAAGCTGCTGGTAATCTGAGCCTGGTTGTCATGGCCACTCAGGTAAATAAGGAAGTAAAGGAGTTGGAAGGTTTGTTGGAGAGAGGGAAGATAAAGAGCTGGCCGTTCTGCTCTGTGCGGAATTTACTTCCTTAACCCCCCGCCGTCTATATTTGGAGTAGGAACTTCCTTTCCTGGCTAATGACCTCGTCTTCACAAATACCCAGCATGCAGTGGGTTACTACATGGCTGAGTCAGCAGTAACCCACAGACACCCAGAGGCTGAAAGCATGGCACCTGAATAACTAGGCAACATTTATTGCAATCCAAGCTGTTCTTCTTGTTGCATTTGGCAAATAATTACATATTACATATTGTGCAGCCATACATGCAGTACTGATAATGTGAATGTTAAATTCGGCTAAATTGTTCTTATAATAAGACGAGATTACAAAATGTCTGCTGAGACCGCATTAGTGTGAGCAAATACATCTTCAGGATTTATATGCGTCTCTTGTTGTCACAATAAAAAAAAAATAATCTAGAAAACAGTTGTTGGTTGCTGCTTTTCATACTTCCACGCTTCAATGTGCAAACATTTCTGCTGCCAAATCTTGTTACGGTTGCCATGGTGATGGGACACGAGTTCAGTCGTGTTTGCATTTGTGGGGTCATGCATCCTTGTTCTGGCCTTCCAGGCGGCAGCGCTTTTTCTGTCTGTCTGTCTGTCTGTCTGCTGGGGAACCTTGTTCTCTTGTCAAAACTTGGCCTTGCACTGCGCCAACATTTCCAGGGGAGAATGGAGCTGGTGGAGATCAGAGCAGGGGACCGTCCCCACTAAATAAAGGGGACAGTGAAGCAACCGTCCCTTGCTTTAGGGTGGAGCAGGGGACGGTGGGACGATGGAGCAGGGGACAATGGAGCAGTGGAGCAGGTGTCAGGACATGGTGGAAGGCTCTGCATGTCCCTGAAGAACAGCCACCTATGGCTCTGTGTTGGCGTGTGAACGCTGCAGCAGAGGCAGCTTGTAGACAGTTTGGGTCAGTGTTTCAGCAGCACACAGTCACATCAGCCGAGAGCCAAGTGATTACTCATCCCTCCAGCTGTCTTGGAACACAGTGCCCCCTGCTGGTTCTCTTCCTTACTGCAGCGCATGTCTGGAGCTCAGGAAGATCAAGTATGTTTTCTGTACATCCCATCTCTCCTTTTTTCAGTCGGATGCATTAAAAGTGGGCCTTCCCTGCCATACACGTGTCAGCTTGTCCATTTTAAACACAGTCGCGCTTATTTTATTTTATTTTTTGATCGTAAAACATAATTGTCAGCATGACTCAGCGCATGCTAAACAGCTGGTGAGGAGGTTGACAGAGCCATGTGAATTTTCTTGATACAAGTACTGGGGAACAGTATTTATGAAACGGTGAAGAATGAATTGTCTTTACTGGATCATCTGTCTCTGTAGTCTAGCCTAAAGAAGTTTTATTTGAAGCTTTCCATCAATAATTAGACCACACATTGCAACCTGGTGCAGTTTATCTTGTGATTGATTTCCTATTACCTTCCAACTGGTTAGTGTTTGATCATTTTTAAGTTTGATGTAGGTAGGAGGATTGGAATAAACTCTCCTTGAAATTCCTTATAACATTCTGCTGTGTAAACCGTCTGACCATGCAGATTTACATGGCGTTAATCTGCTTGTGTTTTTATTTCTTTTTCTGTGATATCTAATGTCATGTTTCTGAAGACTCTTCTGTGGAGTTCAGAATATATTCCTCAATGTGGTTGGTAGTTCCTTCAGAGGTTTAGAATATGAGGTTTTGTAGAATATCTCAAATGCTTCTTGGTTTTGATTAAGTTTTTTCTTCTTTTGCTTTTCTGTGGATTCGATTTTCTGCTGTTTCTGTTTTTTTTTTAAACTTCCATGCCATTTGTTTACATGCTAGAAACTCGCTAGCCGGAATTTGTCGGAACTTTTAAGGCTATAAAATATGTGGGAACACCAGCTATCAAACCTCAAATGTGACAATGTGGGTTTACCGCAACCTATAGCCGTTGCAGGAAGGGATGGCAACTTGAAGAAATGGCTGCATATCAGTATGGTATGAGAGATAATCTGTGAAAAATCTATTTCCACTGCTTTCTCCCAGTGCTTTATAGAGACAACCAGTCAGTGGCAGGAGACTTTTAGTGCTGTCAATCACAATCTCAAGTGGCTGCTCATCCCTATGCTGCAGCTAGCATAGCCTGTTGTGAATGCTCAGTCTAGTTAGCATAGCTACCAGTGACAGCAGATAAACATTTTTCCTGTAGTGATATGTTGTTTCACCACCTGGTTCTGATTGGTTGTTTTGGCCGGAACGTTGCATTATTTTAGCTAGCAATAGCAGCTCAGGGAGGAGGTGGAGGAGTTTGATTGCTTTCACAGATTATCTGTCTCATAACAAACTGTCACGACATGGTGACAAGCTTTTACAAATATGGAGAAAACATTTTTTTTTATCAAAGTTATGTATTGCAGCTTGAATCAAATGCAACTACATAGCATTTTTTGAGAAGTCTGGATTGTTTCTTGTGTATTTTGCATGTTGCCTATGACTGTTGCTCGTGGGCAGAGACATTTCAGTTAGTGGAAACTAATAGAAAAAATGTAAGCAACCTACTCGCATACTGTATGCAAGTAACATTTTTTTGTCAGGGGGCCCAAGATTCCTGGCGGCGCCCCTGGTGCTACGTAAACAGCAGTCTGTTACTAGTAGCTTAAGACATTTATTTGAAACTTTGCTTGTTGTCCAACAATAGCATTTTAACTTTTCTTAACCTGTTTATTATGGTTTAAATTATTCTTATAATTAATCTAACATGCTGACATTTGCTAAGGTGCTATGTTTGTCATAGGATAAACATGCTGATGCTAGCATTCTTGCTAACAGCAGTAGGTTTGATAAAAACATTAAAGCCTTTTTTTTAAGCATATTGAAGCATTCAGTTTCAATATGTTGAAACTATTCATTCACTACTTTACTAACCTTTACTAACAAGGACTCTACTTTTTGATAGTCAGATTTTGCTAATCATAATCTGGAAGTGTGGATTGTTGTGGACTTCTTAGAAATTTAAAACTTTATCTGTTTATAGTCAGTTGTAAATCCAACCAAGTCTCTTATTTTGAAGAGTATCTAATACATTCACAGGCCTTTTAGTGTGGTAACCGTGGCTGGGACGACAGTTTTAATTGACACAAAAAAACGAGTAGCCACAGCAGCACATTGAATGTCTTTGTGAAAGGTAAAAAAAAAAAAAAAAAAGACTTAATAAAAAATCAAGTTTTGATCAACACCATAAAGCATTTAATTCACAGGAAAAGAGTCTATGAAATGTATAGTTGGCTGTGCTAATCAAAGTCGATGGTTGATATAATCACAGACATACAGCAGGAGCCAGAAGCCATTTTCTATTTGCTAATCTTTAACAAATGTTTGTGCCCTCCGTCCTCAGCTCCCCCATGACCGTGAGCCGTGGGCTGCGGCTCGACGGCGCCCCCCTTCTGGAGTGGTCCGTTGCTATAAGTTGGACCTCGTGAATCCTCTTCTCATCCTCCTTTCCCCCTATCCCATCCTGTCTCCCCTCTTCCCCTTCTCACCCCCTCCTCCCCCCTCAACCCCCCTCTCCCACGCGTCGCTGTGCTGGACGTCATGAGCATAGTAATCACTCTGGGAGTCACCACACCTGAAACGTCTTACTCGGATATGGCTGCTGGATCAGAGTAAGTCGACGCCAGCCGATGTCTGTTACTCTTTCAACTTTTTTCACTGGTAAATTGACTACATTCATATAACAACTCCTTTCCAGTCAAAGCACTTTCATTATTGTCTCTCATTTTAAATATGTCATTCCAGTGTTTTGTGGTACTATATTGTGGTTATAATGAAACCTATTCATTCACTACTTCTTTAGGTACATTTCTGAGTACATTTCACCACTGTTCTCTTGAAAACCATCCTAATTGAAACAAGCTTCTTCAGGAACCACATACTGAAAAGATTTCTGCGACTTGGCTGCATACCGTAACTGGATCTAATTAGATCCTGACTGACTGACATTTATTGACGCAAATAGCACACAAAATAGGAAAATAACTGTTTTATTTATTTAACACCTTTAAAGCATAGATACAGGCACCTATTGAGAAACTAGGAGCATCATAAAGGCCGATCATAAAGACCATCAATACAAATCAAATGTGATGGTCGGTTCCATTTATTATGCTTCAAAAGCAACTCTAAACAAATAGGTTTTTAGCCTGGATTTAGTTTTCTGAAAGTTTGTTCCAGATTTGTGGTGTTTTCTGAACATTTGTTCCAGATTTGTGGTGCTTAGAAGCTGAAAGAAGCTCCATGTTTGATTGTGGAATGAATCAACATCCTTATAAGAAAATGTTTACTTATTTTTTGCTAATTCTTAATGGACAGTGAATAGAGTGAGTTGTCTTAAGTTTTTTTTAGCAGACTGGTTCTGACCAGGTTGCAGACTGGTTCTGACCAGGTTCCAGACTGGTTCCAGACTGGTTCTGACCAGGTTCCAGACTGATTCTGACCTGTTCGTGGTTCCGGTTTTTTGGGCCGCCTACTTTTGTTACTTCTCCCCGCTGCTGGGATTTGATGCAACACTCTCTCATCTGGTTTCCTTCAACCTATGGACTGGAGACTGAGTCAGACTGAAGAGGAGCTCTGGTGCCATCTAGTGGCGACGTCCCACCATTAATCAGCCGTGGGAAAGCCAGCCGTGAAATTCTGTGTTAGACTTTGCGTGTGTTTGTGTGTGTGTTGACTTGTTTCACCTGATGAAGTTTGTTTGTGTTTTCAGCCCTGAGTCAGTTGAAGCAAGCCCTGCAGTGAATGAGAAGAACTACAACAACCACAGCTGTGGTAGTGCACAGAATCATGGGTATCGGGGACTCCCATATGCTGTGAGTTCAGACAGCTTCTTCCTCATCTGCAGCTCTGATCGTAGCACGCCTTGTAGTTTATTGTATTACTCTTTCTTAATGAGAAGGCTGCAATTGTGATGACTTGAGATTGTAAATAAGAACTAATGGATTCTGCCTCAGCCTTTCTATTTTTTCCTAATCTTTTTTCTGTTTACTTGGTCTGTTAAGATGCTGTTGTCAGAGAGAAACTGTAGGCCGCTAATGCATCCACTTGAAGTGAAATAGTCCTTCCTGCTGTTAGCCTGCCGTACCCGCAGACCGCTTCTGTTATTAACAGCTGTTACTGTTTTCACATACCTGGTATTTTGCCCTCATTTTCATTTGTCTCCATTTTCCGTTTCCCTTTTTTTTTTTTTTGTTGCCTGAACACCCCCGTTGTTTGAAGATGCAACAGTCTTCCGTTGTATGTTGTCAGGATCACAACTATGGCGCGCCCCCTCCCCCTACCCCACCCGCCTCTCCGCTTTCCCAAACCATCATTCCCCGCATGGACCTCAACGGCATGGTCCGCAGCTCCCATTACCACGAACCCCGGGCCGAGCACTCCGCCGACAGCGACAGCTCCTCCGAGGAGGACGCGGCCGTGAGCAGCTGGTGCCGCTGCAGCCCCACGCCAGACGGCACGCACCTCAAATGCACCTGCAGGTTAGCGCCCGGCCCGACTGCCGGAACCGGCCGGCCGAGGCCCAGACGCAGTCGCACGTTTCCCCAAACAGCTTTCGGCCCGGCGCTGACCCACTGTCTTTGCAGGGAGCTGGACAGGAGGAAAGGAGTAGAGGGCGCCCACAGAAAGCAGGAGAATGTTTCAGGTACACTTCAAGTGGTGGCCCCGGTAACAACCCTTTATGTGAAGAGGTGTGCATAAGACTGACAGGAACATGACATAATACCCATTATGAACCCACATGGACCTCAACGGCATGGTCCGCAGGGATGTTAACAAATGTTCATTATTGTTGTCAAGAAGTGTCATTTGGTAAGTAATGACACTTTTAAAGCAAAGTTGCAGTAAAAGTCAATTAAAATTGTGAACTCTGCATTAAAAGTGTCATTATTTACTGAATGACGCATCATGAAAACAATCAAACATTCACGAAGACTCCTTCATGTCATCGACAGGCGTCATGTCGGTCTTATTCGCATCCCTTCAAATGAAGATTTATTGTCGGCGGTATCCAAGACATTTTCAAACGTGCGCGAAACAAACAAAACAAACTTTTTTTTTTTTTTTTTTTTGTTTCAGCTGGAGAGAGCAGTGCGACAGAAAGTGGTGATGAAGAGGTTTCTCCCTCCACCGTCTCCTACACGGCTACCCAGCACACCCCAACCAGCATCAAACTGACCGTCAACCGGGTCAAGAGGAGCAAATCCAAGAAAAGGAAGAAGAGCACAGAGCGAGGCCGAGGAACGCCCAAGCCAAAGAAAGTCAAGGTGTGTGTATGAGTGAGTGGGTGTGTGTGTGTGTGTGTGTGTGTGTGTGTGTGTGTGTGTGTGCGTGCGCGTGTGTGTGTGTGTATATGTGAGCAGCAGCGAGATCGGGACGAGCGCACATCGGTCCTGCTGTCTGTGTTCTGTCACTGGACAACAGCTATTTACAGGCTTTTTAGACGTCATATCCAAAATGTATTAAACATAAAACATAATTTTGACTACATATATAAAATTATACAAATGAAGCGAAAAAATATGAAAACATGACAATAAAAAAATAAATAAAGTCTATATGTATATTTTGTTGCATTGCATGGAACAGTTGAGGAACATCTGGCACAGGGAACTGAAAATAATGGCACGCCACACCTTTCAGACTTTTATTGATTTATTTTATTTTTTATTTTTTCTTTCCTCCCACTTTGCAATTAACGGCGACTCTGTTGGTCCATCGCATGAAGTCATGAATAAAATGTAGTCAGCTGATGGTTTCATCATGGCAGCGGTAGAAGCCTGGTTTGTTTGCGTTGTTTCTAACTGTTGCCGCCTCGGCTTCTCGTTTCCAGGCTTTCAGACAGGGTTCAAGGAAATCCATGAGGATGAAGGTGAGCATCGCATCCGACCCACACGTCCCGCTTATTCCTCCCGCGCAGCTGGAAGCTCCTGGTCACTCCCTCCCCTCCCTGTTTGCTCTCGCGCAGAACTCCACGTCCGAGGCCAGCGTGCTGGACGAGAACACAGCCGAGGGATGGGAGAGTCGCATCCGCCAGTGGACGGACCAGTACGAGGAGGCGCTCTCCAACCAGTACAGCGCCGACATCCAGACGCTGCTGGAGCTGCACCGCTCCGCCTGCGCCTCCGTCTCCAAGGCCGAGAGCGGCGCCTCCACGCCGCCCTCCGACACGCAGACGCAGGCGTGCGTGAACGGCCTGGACACCATCAACCGCACGGAGCTGGCCTGCAACAACACGGTGCTGGGCTCCCAGATGCAGGTCCGCTCACGCCCGCTCCTGTGCCCCCTGCTGGAGGGAGGAAGGGGGCACACGAGAGTTTGGCGAAAATGCGAGCCAAGTGTGCTGCAGCTCCGCTCTGTTTTGTGTTGCAGCTCCAGCTGGGGCGGGTCACCAGGGTCCAGAAGCACAGGAAGATCCTGCGTGCGGCCAGGAACCTGGAGGCGGACACGCTCATCATCGAGTACCGGGGGAAGGTCATGCTCCGACAGCAGTTTGAAGTCAACGGGCATTTCTTTAAAAAGTGAGCCGTTGCCGGCCGGCCGCAGCTGTTCTCCGCCGCCGCTGCGCGTTCTGCTCTCACTGACCCTTATCGTCCTCCAGGCCTTACCCCTTCGTCCTGTTCTACTCCAAATTCAACGACGTGGAGATGTGCGTTGACGCGAGGACGTTCGGAAACGACGCGCGCTTCATCAGGAGGTCCTGCACCCCGAATGCTGAGGTCAGCCTTTTCCCATGTTTGTTTTTTTTTTTTTTTTTCACATTAAATCTTTTATTCAGAAGCGTTTTCTCTTCCTCCAAGGTCCGACACATGATCGCTGAGGGGATGATTCACCTGTGCATCTACGCCGTCAGCCAGATCGCCAAGGACGCCGAGGTCACCATTGGCTTCGACTACGAGTTCAGCAGCTGGTGAGTCGTGCTCATCGGCGTTTTTCATGGTCGCGGCTGGGAGTTTGTAACCCGCTCTCCTGATCGCCCTGCAGTAACTATAAAGTGGACTGCGCCTGCCATAAAGGCAACCAGAACTGCCCCGTGCAGAAGCACAACCTGAGCCCCATGGAGAGTTTCCTGAACCCGGCCGCTCTCGCTCTTCCCTCTCCCGCTGTCGGCACGGAGACGCGGCGCAGGAAAGCCCAAAGGAAGGAGCTGGAGAGCTGCCTGGCCAGCAACGGCACGCTGACCCCCGACCAGCAGCCAGAGGGAAAGGACCTGCAGGGAGTCAGCGACACGGAGGTGGGCTTTTAACTCTGGCTCTTTGTCTGGATCAACAAGAGAAGCTGCAGTAAATGTGTTAATGTGTTAATGTGTTGCCGTAGGAGAGAACGCTGACTGAGGTCAAAGCAGAAGATGGAGAAGTGGATGAAAATGGGATCGGCTGCAGTAAAAGAGTACGAGATTTTCATCTGTTTTCCCACCATTTCTGCTTCATCTGCGTATTTCCCCCAGAAAACCTAATAAACCCGGTGATAAGTCACCAAAATTTAGAGGTGCTGACATCATAATTTCAAAATAATAGGGTGAGGCCAAAGGGCCGGTGATGCAGACGCCTTACGCCCAGTTCAGTGTGTCAACTGTTAAACTAGCTAATCCATCTTTACTGTTGCCTATTTCAAATAAACCAGCATCACTTAACCTGGTGGGAGAGGCACATGTAGCCTGGTGGGCCTCCAGGGTTATAATGCGCTGGGGGAAACCCTGTTTCTAGTCTGCTGACACAACAAGGTTCCTGGGGAGCGACCGTGGCAACGGCGGTTAATCGGTGGATTGCTGCTTCGATTCTTGGTCCTTCGACCCTCATCATTTGTGTCCTTGGCAAGATGCTTCACTCGCTTGCCTGGCTGATGTCAGACTACCCCAGAGCAGCTCTGCCTACAACCCAGTAGCTTGGCCTTTGAGATTTCACTTTGAGATATAAAGGGCGTTATATTTATATAACGCCCTCTGAAAGGAGCCTGCATGTCCCAGGCCAGTTCTTCAAACTTTTCAGAAGCTGGATTGCTTTGTTCTGAAAGCTGCTTCTCTCTGTCTGAAGGCTCCAACCAGGCGAAGAGCGACAGGAGCTGAAGTTAAGGACGAGGCCGGGGACACTGAGGACAGGACGGGAAACCCTCCAGAGACGCCTTCTGTCCCACACAGCTCTGGAGTGGGAGTCAGCACACGCCGGACCACCTACTTCACGGTGAGAACAAAGAAGCAGCCACCGTCTGAATCCCGTCGTGGCGACAGGTTTAACATTTTGTCTTTCCACCTTCCCTTACAGGAAAACCCTCCTGGCGAGGACAAGCCACCAGCAGCCGCCCTCCCTGCCCCGCCCGCTCCCCCTAAACCCACCAGGCCCGCCAAGCCCCGACCCAAGAGCCGGATTTCTCGCTACCGTTCGAGCTCGTCGCAGCGCGCTCGGCGCCAGCGCCAGGCCCTGGCCCAGCAGCAGGCGGCAGCGGCCGCTGCAGCGGCAGCGATGTCCTCGGCGCAGGCGGTGGCTGACCAGGGGGCCGCTCTGCACGACGAAGGGTCTCAGAGCCAATATGGGGCCGAGCACGGCCACGGAGACGGCGGTCAGGGAGCTCATCTCCTGGATGGAGACGCCCAGGGTCCCAACATCATACACAAAGGCAGTGTGCGCTACCCCAAGACAAAGAAGGTGAGGCTACGCGAGCATGACACTTATCAGAACCACTCAGACGTCTCTGTCACAGCATTTGAGGTCTTTTCTGCCTGATCAGCTAAGCTTGTCTCTCATCAGTACCTCGTCACGGAGTGGTTGAATGACAAAGTCCCTGGAGGGGAGAAGCTCCAGCAGGAGGTGCCTGTTGAGCGGCCCCTGCGGATAACAACAGACCCCACAGTGTTGGCCACCACCCTCAACATGCTGCCGGGCCTGTCCCACTCATCACTCATCTGCACAGCCCCCAGACACTACGTCCGATTCGGCTCTCCGTTCACCCCCGAGAGGCGCCGGCCCCGCCCGCTGCAGATGGATGGCACCTATGGCTGCTACAAAAAGGTCAGACGACCCTACTAGTCCAGGGAGCTCACCGATAGGCTTCTTAGCTTCAGTTGTTACAGCTGGAAACTAGAGATCAGGCCTGAAATCGGGGTGTGGTGGTGAACCTTTAAAAATGTGAAAGGTCTAAAATCCAAAATGTATTTTTCCAGTTTCTCACGGTGGATTCAGAAAGTGTTCATTGGCCTAGATTGAGTTCATGTACCCGCCTCTTGCTTTCTTCTCCTCACCCCATTGTCTAAATCCGTAGCTGGTCACGTCACACACACCATCCCATCAGCATCAGTCTCTGTTCCGCTTCACATTTGTAAAACTAGAAGTTGACATGTGGGTGGTGTTGTCGCCTTGCAGAGATGGATCAAACAGGTGGAGGATGAAAGCTGTTCTAACAGCGTGGAGGACGGAACGGAGTCCACCTCCTCCCAGCAGAGCACCAGCAGCCGCTCCACCCCCAACCCGCTCTGCAGCGGTAGGGTCGCAGCCGCCTCTTGACTCCCACACCCACTTCTTCTTCTGGAGCTACGAATATGAACCGCGTCTGCATGTCGTCCTATTTCTTTAAACCAGATGTCGGCGCGCCGTTTAAAAAGCGGCATCACAAGTACGCAGCTGAGACCACGCCAGCGTCCTCGGACCACCTGCTACGCCCTCTCTCGCCGATCACGCCGCCACTTCCTGAAGACTCTCTCCACCCGCTGCTCCACCCGCCGTGTGGCTCTGTGCTGCCCAACGGCCTGGTCTACTCCCCGATGCCCTCGCAACCCACAAGCCGCTGCAACACACCGCTTCAGTTCGAAGTAAGAGTCCCAACAACCCGGAGTATCTCACAAGGCTGGTCGGCCATCTTGTAGCGAACAAGGATTTGTCCATGCGTCACTGCGTGTCTTTAGGATGCAGATCAGTGTGTTGTGCTCATGCACTAAATAAACATCTCATCCAGAATGAGCAACAAAAATTAACTTCAACCAAAGAGTTTTGTTGGATCCTGTTGTAATGTTGCCTTTCTCTTTGACTGTAGGACATATCGTCCTCTGAGGCATCGCCTGTACACCGGCCTGAGTCCATCTCTCCAGAAGTACGTCCACATGTCTTTACTCCAAACAAAACAGCTGATAGAGTTCTTCATCTTTTAATCACCTTTATCCTCTTTTGTCTTTTATTTTACTTCCACGCCACGTCTGCCCTACGTCTCGTCTCCTCCTCAGCCGTCTCTTCAGGCCGACTTTGACGCGTCACGACCTCCATTTCTGGACCTGTCCCTCCCGTCCAGCCTGGAGAGCCCCAGGGCGGTGACCTCTGACGACTTTCCCGGGGCCGCTTCAGGCCAAGATTCCCAAGGCCAGTTGTCCGCGGGCGGCGTCTCCCTGAACCTGCCGTCATGCTCTTCCTCGGACTCCAAAAGCAGGGAGAAGGCCTTCAGGACAGAGTTCAACCTCATTTACACCTGCTCCCCCCTCAACGCCAACCTGGGGAATCCCCTGAGCTCGGAGCGCCACCATTCCCAGGCGGACGGGGCTTTCTCTCCCGCAGATTCCTTCCACAGTTCGCTCAGTGGACAGGGCCTGGTCGGAGACGTGGGCTCCGGCTCGCTGTCCCCTTTTGGGGAGAGCCATTACGGAGCGGCCTACCCAGACAGGAGCACCTCGCCTCACACCAGCAATCCCCCGCAGAAAAAGAAGGCAAGTCCTCCACTCCTCAGTGACGGGAGCTGCAAACGTTTTGAGCATTTGTCGTTAAATGTTTTCGACGTCATGAGCTGCTCCCACCAGGCTCACCAGTTTAAGTGGCTTTTTCTTGCTGAAGGAACGTCTGTCCGTTTAGACGGAACCTTTTCTAGTTACATGTGTGTATCTGAATCTCTTTAGCTCTGCCCTTGCTCCCTGTCCCTCCTCCTCCTCTTCCTCCTCTTCCTCCTCCTCCTTCCTCAGCCACCCCTCACCCCGATGCTCCTTGACACTCTTTGCCAAGTCTCTCTTCCGCTTTTCTTCCAAGGCAGAGGGCCAACCAGCATACCATTAGTCTGCTGACAGGAAAAGCAGAATACCAGCCTATAGCTGTAAGAAGTGAAAACAAGCCAGTACATAATATGGTGAATATGCTCCCTACAACTACATCTTTAGAAGTGTGCATGTAAATATTTATTTTTTTTTGGTTGGTTTTTTTTTTTTTTTTTTTTGCATCTGCATACAGCACCCTTCCTCCCCACCCCCCATGCTCTGACCGCTTTGCCCCGCCCCCTCCTCCAGACATTCAGCTATGAGCCTCCGGCTCCCCGACAACTTCAGAGCTCAATCCATCTCTGTCCAATCCATCTACATGTGGAGAGGTTCATCCATTGCCACCAGGCCAATGGTTCATGGATTGTCATAATGGTGTCAGAGTGTAGCCAGTGTGTGCTTGCTCCATAACAACCATGGCTCTTTCTCAGCTGTAGCTACTGTGTCAAACAGCATCGCTGTGGCGGCATGAGCCCTGCCAGTGACGCTAGCGCTCAGTTCAAATCATCTCTGGTTGAAATCAAACCAGCCAGGAACAATGTTGAGCCGATGACGTAGTTCAGTCATGGGTGGCTGGATATTCAAGAGGCTATGTTTTACCTCAGTAGATCATTTTCTTCCAAAATTCTTTCAAGTCATTTTGTATCACCGGCTGTAACCTTCAAAGTTTAGAATCAGTACCAACCACATTGTCTCTTATTTTATCAGCTTAAAACCAGAAACTTCAATGTGTGTTTTATTGGGAATTTAGGAGACAGACCACAGCCAGTGTGAAGTGGGATGAAAAAGATACTCGAATTCAACAAAATTGGGTTGCATTTACATTTGTGATGTCAATCGATTTAAGAACAAATTTAATCAGATTCATCACTGGGCCTAATTTAACAAGCTTGAAATATAAATATGCAGGCATTTGTGAAGCCCCTCCTGTCACACTCCAACCAATTAAAATGCAAGCATTTTTTTATTTTTGGCAGTAGACCTTATTTAGGGGACAACTGACAGATAAGATGTTTTTCTTTTCTACTTTTTGGATGCTTCACCCCTTTCTGATGCCGCCCTGGACAACTGCCCATAAATCCCACCTCAGAAACTCCCACTGTATCCACATTGTCAAACAAACAAATGTTTTATCGTCTCAAACCGAGCAGATTGGCAGTTTTACACGTTTTTATTTGCAGGAAGGTTTAAATCAGGTGTTTCTGTTTTACACATTCATTTTGAAAGCTCCCTCTCCATTTACTTGCGATGGACTGTGTGCGATGAGGCGGCAGTCGCTCGTCACTCCCGCACGAAGCTGTGAGCTGGGTAACCACCCAAGGCTTTTAGGTCAAAATAGGCCGTTTGAATAATCTGCGTTTATGTAATATTGAAGCGTTAAAATGTTCAGATTAATCGCATCCATTAACATTGACTGCTCTAATTCCTATATATATTTATATATGTATTCTGCCCCATTTACTCTGTTGCCGCTAAATAAAATCCAGTGCATGAGAAGTCTCCTAAGTTATAAACAGGTTCCATCCAAGTATTAAACGACTGTGTTGTATGGAGGCCTCAGAGGTTCTTTAGAGAACAACTATTATAATGGAGAACTCAGCAGCAGGTCAGGGGTCAAGTTTAAAGCAGGATCAGGTTCTATATCAACATCCTAGCACTCTGATCATCCATCATCTGGACATGGAGAGAGAACAGACCACCTGCGGACGTGGACATCCACCTGGACTGACAGGAGAACATTAATCAGAGCAGCAGCCAAGAGGCCCATATCTCTGGATGAGCTGCAGATCCACAGGCCTCGCAGCCAACACGCAAAACAATGCACAGAAGAAGGCCCAAATGCAAACGAAAGGTTGCGTAACTTAGAACTAGATCTACACTACCCACCCAAAAACTTCCCAATGTGAGCCACGGCGGTGCTAGCATCATGCCGTGGGAAGCACATTTGTGTTAAGAGTCCAGAGAGAAATCCATTTAACAGGAAGACAGGAAGACGGTTCTTTTTTTTTAGCAACAATCCATCTTTTGCTGGGGCCTCATTTAGGACGAAAACATGAAAAATGTAAAAATTGTTGTTTGCTCTTGAACCTCACTGGTCTTATTTAGCCGCTTGTCTGTATAAACCAAGGGTGCTCAAGTCCAGTCCTCGAGAGCTACTGTCCTACAACATTTAGATGCACCCTTACTGGACTTGAGCACCCCTGGTATAAACTGTGTAAAGTCACTTAACACCGAAAACTGTTCATAACCAAAACAACGATAGTAAAGCTAAGACAGAAACCCAGAGCAATAAACGCATCACACAGTGGCATCAGGCCACTAGTGTCCCTGGCCTGCTCTAGAATCACTGCCAACAGTAGCTGAGCACACAAAAGTAAAGGTTTGTACTGTAAATGTAACGTCCGGCAGGAACCACACCAGAGGAACTCAGCAGTCAGCAGGAGTATCCAGGCTGTTTCCAGGAGCTTCCAACAGTTGGTCAAAACACACATTAGACAACAGGACCAACACTGGCTGGTTTGATAAGAAACAGTTTGGGCCACATTACAGTAAGCTCTACAGGAGGCTCTACAATTGACCCTACAGTGGACCATACAGTTCACCCTACAGCGATCTATACAATGGACCCTACAGTGGGCCCTACAGTTGGTTGTACAGTGGACCCTACAGTTGTCTATACAATAGACCCTACAGTGGGCCCTACAGTTGGTTGTACAGTGGACCGTAGAGCTCTACCATGGAGCTCGCTATATAGCTGGCTGCACAGTAGAGTGTTTCCTAGCAACCAGTCAGCCTCAGTACCTGCCTGCCAAATCCTAAAGGTTTCCCGACATATTTCATCCAAACTACCAAAATCGGTTCTTACTGATGTGGACGTGTGATGAAAATGTTTTGTTTGTAGAGAGGCGCCCACCTGCTGAACTCCAGGCCCTGGTCAAACTTTTTCTGTTCAAAATGTTAACTGATTGGTCAGAAGTTCATTGCTGTTCTTTATGCAAAAATGCGCTGAGAAGGATGAAGTTATGTTGGGGCCTTAGTGGTCTGGTAATGTGACGATCTGGAAGCAGGGTGGGAGCTGTGTCCACTTTTGCATCACTTATAGGAAGATTGTGATTCAAACACATAAAAACAAAGTCCCGCCACTGCTGCTGTGTGAGTTGAGGCTTACTAAACACTTTTGCAACTGATGAGAGCGTAATGGCTGCTGTTGGTGCTCTGTGGTTCCTCTCGACTTCCACTGCTCCTGCTCAGACTTCGCTGGTTCTTTCTCAAGGCATAAAATTCAACTTCAGACAAGAGCCATCCATGTCAGTGTGTGACCATCCCACTCGCTCCTGATCCTCTCGTTTGTTTGTCGTGTTTGCCGATGACATCCAGTTGGGATGAGTCTTCTCGTTATAAAGATGTGTGCGTGCCTGAACCCCTTGTGAACGTTGACATGTGTGTTTTTTTTGTTTTTTTTTTGTGGATTTTTTTGAGCGTGGTTGCATCATGCCGTGGTGCGTCTCGTGTTGCTTGCGTTCTGAGCCGAGGGGTGGTGATGTCCAGTCATTCAGAAACCGGGCCAGAACACGGGTTGCAACAGTGGATCCCGACGGTCATTGAACGGGGTTCGAAAACCTTTCTCTCAGACTGGAACCCTGAGCCGTGCTGCATGTGGCCTGTCATCACGCAACATCGCAGTCTGGGTGAATCATGGGATGGATTTTGGCAGCCTGGCATCAAACACAACAATGAGGGTCGATGTAGCGGCGGCGAGTGTTGACGAGAGTGCCCTACTTCCCTCTGCCACTCAGGTGTCTCTGCTGGAGTACCGGAAGAGAAAGCAAGGAAGCAGCAGAGCATGTGAACCAGCACCCAGGAACGCCCCCCCCACTCAACCGGACCCTTACTGCAGCAAGGAAACCCACCCGGCCCGCTCCTACCAGCAGATGCAGCCCCCTTCCTCCCCACACTCCACAGCTCCGGTCCCACACCTGGAGGAGGTCAGCCCGCCGGACCACCACAGGGCGCCGCTCAAGCCCAGGCGGCAGGAGTGCAGCAACCAGTGGTGAGAGTGGGCTACGCTTCCTGTTTCTCTCTGGTCAGTGCTGAGGAAGCACCCCTCTGACAGCTTCCTGCTCCTCCGTAGGATGGTCCCCACCACGGTGGAGCGCCTGAGGGAAGGCCAGCGCGTGCTCAGAGGCATCAAGATGGATCGGGTCTACAGACGGAGTGACGGATCAGCAGACGCAGAGCCAGGTACGGCTAGCAGTTTCGGGGTTCAGGTCAGTGGAAGAAACGAACCGGACCGGGCTGTGACGCTCCCGTCTCTGTCTCCAGATGCGGAGCGATACGAGCGGAGAGGAGGAGCCCTGGCGACGTCCGCCAAGAGCCCCCACAGATACAGCCCCCCCCTCTACGCGCAGCAGGTAGGACCAGCAGCAGCACTCACCAAAATGATTAATTGGTTTAAATTCCTTATTTCACCTCCGTTCGTTTTGAACAAATAGACGTCCTGCGGTAAGTGGAAAGTCAAAGTTCCTAATTCCAAAGTATTCACATTGCTGGAAGATTGAAATTTAAAATGATTTTCATTCTAACAAGATATTAATTTTCTTATCTTTCAAATGACAATAAAACAACATGTATATTGTGTGTATTATGAAGAAACAGCAGCCGGGAAACCCTCTCAGCAACCAGTGGGAATATCTGCTGCCATCAGAGGCCTTTTGTGGTTGCTGAGTATCTTTCTGCTTTTTCCACTGATAACATGCAGCCTCTGTCCTCTGTCCTCTATCCAGTCAGCAGAAGTCCTCCCAGAGACGGACGGCCCGTCCTTCACCCATCCCACAGCCAGCTCTCCATTCCAGAGCTCCTCCACCCAGAGCTTCTACTCTCGCATCTCCTCCTCCCACCCGGGGCCGTCCCAGGATCCCCAGAGCTCCTACTGCAGCCCCTCCCCCACGCAGCCCGGCAGCGACGGACCCCCCAGCTACAGCAGCAGCCACCTAAAGACAGGCTTCCTCAGCAGCAGCCTGTTGGAGGGGGCCGCTCCAGGCCCACGGACCCAGGGACAGACTAAGGTAGACGTGGGCCCTCAGGCCTCTAGAGGGGGTCAACAACAGGCTGTCAGCCTGAAGGTGAACAGCCCGGGGCAGGCGGGGCAGCCGACCGGCTCCAGGCTAGCTGGCCGCTCCCCACATTACCCCCAGCAGTTCCAGCACCCCCCCCACCAGGGGCCTGGAGTAAGGACACAGTCAGGAAGTTTCTAGGACCTTCTTCAGCTGTGTGTGGGTGTGTGCGTGTGCGTATGTGTGTGTGTGCGTGTGAAGCTGAAGGCCCCCTGGGGGTTCAGGGAGCTGGAGGGGAGGGGCCACATATACAGACCTGAGAGGAGCCAGCCAGGACTGTGGACAGATTCCTCCTTTTCCTGTGTTCTGTTTTTTTTTTTTGTTTTTTTTTCCTTCTTCTTTTTCAAGAAAAGAACTTGACAGCAGCGTGATCATAGATGAACCTCTGACTCCTGGCTGTCAGGACTGAGGGAGACGGGAAGCAAGCAGCCTGGAAAACACGGGAAACCAGATTGAAAACTCCCAATTATCCCAGAACTTTCCTACCGTTCTTCTTTTTTCACAAAAGGAAAAAATATTCCACATTGATGTCTGCACAGAATGCTAAGTTAGCCTTCCTGTTGTTACGGTAACCAGGTTGGTCATATGCTGACATACGTATTTGGCGAAAACCGAGAGATGTTCCGTTTTCTTCTTGGTTTACTCAGAGGGGGGGGGGGGTTGACAGGCAGATGGGGGCGGGGCGTTCTCCAGGAACATTCCAGAAGCGTTCTTCATCATGTGAGCGGTGTTGTACTGAGATCTCTGCTCCTCCACCCAGCCGCATCTCTATCCTCCCCCTCCCTCCTTTCCCCTCATTCGTGGTGCTGCCGACCTTTTTCCTCTCACCAACATCTGATCCGATCGGGCCCACCACCACAGTATTGGCTCTCCATCCGTCTGGAGTCATCCCGTTCAGGAGCAAAGGGATCGTCGCTGGAGAGACGCCTGGATTTCTCCGACCAATCTTTGCATTCCATGTGACAGAGAGCAGAGCAAGTTCACTGCCAGAGGAGATGCTGAACAGCAGCCACCTGGTGGTGACCGCTGTAGCTGCACTTCCTGTGGGGTTCTCTCTCTCTCTCTCTCTCTCTCTCTCTTTCTCTCTCTCTTTACTCTTTCTCTCTCTGTCTGCTGCTTTATTTGTTCCATTTTTTTTCTCTATTCTTAAACAACTGAGGTGTAAAAAGAGACGGTTTTCTGCAGCGCTCAGACTGAGGTAGAGGAGACCTATGAATGCCCCCCCTACAATTTTTATGTGACTGGAGTTCAGGGCCTGAAGTGGCCGTGGGTTGTGGGTGGGGGATCTGTATTTGTGGGAAAGATTTGAATGACTGAGGAAAGGAGGAACCCCCCCCCCCCCCTTTCTACCCCATGCCGGCCACTACAACCCCCCTCTTTCCCCAGCAGATTCCATGAATGTGTGACAGAACAGCAACGTGAACGTTGCTGGCTAACACGAAGCAGCACCTTAAAAAACACATCCACCCTGAAAGCACCCAGCAGCAGGACTCTGTGTGATTCTGTGTACCTGTATAGAGAGAATGTGATAGAGCTGTATGGAGAGAGGATCTAGTACACTGAATTCCCAGTGTGGTATCAGTAGAGTCTGACAGCAGCCCGGGTCAGACGCTTT
The DNA here is from genome assembly GCA_922788865.1 of Poeciliopsis turneri. NCBI lineage: Eukaryota > Metazoa > Chordata > Actinopteri > Cyprinodontiformes > Poeciliidae > Poeciliopsis > Poeciliopsis turneri. The sequence goes on along the minus strand of CAKLNU010000555.1, from coordinate 168,992 downwards.
GGAGGTCTGACTTCCTGGGCTCCTTCAGACGTCACTTTTCTTTTCTCCTGTTGTTTTTCTAAGACGTTTTCTGTTGTCTTCGTTTTTTTTTTTTTTTTTTTCCACAGATCATAGTAGAAACTATTTCAATTGTTCTCTAAGAGATTTAAGAAGCAACAGATGTAATGCATTTTGATAATAAAATCATCATAACAGCAAAGTATTTTGGAAACCAGCCTTGTCATTGTCATGTTTAGGGGGTTAGTCCACAGCTTTGTAAGCCGTCGACTTCTTTTCCTTTACGGTACACAAACTTAGAAAAAAAAAATACTTAAAAGTAGATGGAAGAACATATCTGGTGTCAAAGGGATGGCTTCCCATTGTTTTAAAGAGGTTCTGATAAAATAATTCAATCAGTTGTTTTACCAGCAGTCGATGGACAGTGAGTGTTTACATGAGAAATTAAGCTGGAAGGATTTTTACGTTTCTGTTATAAAATAGCGTTTGTAGAAACGGTTGATATGTTTGAGACTGGAAGAACATTAAGAAGGTAAAAGATTTCCTTCCACTCATCTGGATTGACGCTGAGTTTCATTCTGTCGCTCAGATACCTTCAGGACACAATGTAAAAAGGCATTTTCACTCTCAGTCCAGTCAATTAAAACTCTTCAGAGCCACAAATGTTGCATGAACTTTCTGGGGGAAAAAAAAGATGACCATCTACTTTTGGAATTTTATTATCCCAAGCTGGGTTTTACTGCTGTGCAGGTTTTCTTTTTCTTTTTTTTTTTTAACACAATACCAAACATGTCAACCTATTTCACAATCCTGGAGAATGTTTGGTAAAGCATAGACTAATCATCTTTACAGTATAAACACTAAAGTAAAAATGTAACAAAAGATTTAGATTTTTTTTTATTTTGTCGTAAATAGGCTCACGTTTATCCAGTGACTTTTAATCAAAGTGGATGTTTGCTGCACCCAAATCTGCTTCATTTGCTAAACTACTAAATACAGAAAGTGTTATCCAAGTCTCTGAGGGCACTTTTATTTATTTTTTAATCAAGTCCAAACAAATTGCCAACTGGATGTCATTCTTAAGAGAGATGTGTAAACGCAGTGCAGAGTTGAAACGAACAAGTTTAAAAAAAAAGTTTGCCACATTATTCTTCATAATTTAGAACTAAAGGACAAAGACATTCATTTAAATGCTTAAGATGTAAAACTCTAACAGTTTTACAGTGTTAGAGTTTTGAGTTTGACACCAAGACACAGGTGTCAAACTCCAGTCCTCAAGGGCCACAAAACCCTGGAATGAAATGGCTTGATTACTTCCTTGTTGTGTTGAGGCCTAATGAGCCAATTATTCTGTTCAGGTGTGGTGCAGCAGAGACAGACATAAAAGTGGCAGGGCAGTCACACCTGTGCACCACTAGGCGGCGGTAGGGTGCCAGGGTGGTCGTCACGTGATTCAGTCAACTTCCTGTTTATCACTTGTTTTGTGCAACTCAGACCGCTGGACTGTCCTGTTGGACCTGTCGGTCACATTAACTGCTGCCGCGTTCATTTCTTCTGAGAACTATTTAACCTGGTCCCGTTCGTCGTCATGGTGACGCTCCACTGAGCGGGCCTGGCAGGATCCTGGAGATTTCCTGATTTCAAGTTCGGAGAGGAGCCCAGGAGGAGCAGTGCGCGTTTTCCACAGGAATAGAAACCGGACCACAAACATCAGCGTCGGTGTGCTGAACTGGCTCCGCCGCAACACCGCTAGCTCTGTAGCCGCGCAGCTAAGCCCCGGGTCCACCGGCAGGTCGCCGCCCAGCGGCCCGATAGCGGCTCGCGTCTTCCTGGGGTGGAGCTGCTCACCGCTGCCGTGAATTCAGGACGACCGCCCGGCTCTGGCCCCCTCAAGCGGGCAGTCAGGAAGAAGCTCGCCGGGAAGGGATGGCCTGGTCGGTCTTCCCGTTCCACAGGACAGGGCTCTGCGGTCTTTGAAGGCGGACAAGTGCGGCTGGAGGCGACCACCGCGGTTCGAGACGCCATGATGGCCGCCTCCCCCTCCGCGGCCGGCGGGTTTACGGTTTCCGGCGTGTCGGTGAGAAAGAGCGAGCAGATCGTGGACCTGATTGATCTGTTCTCCAAGACACAGTACCGAGCAAAGGAAGTCAGTCCTCGGGTGAGATGTTTTTCCGATTTACAGTCATTAGGTGCATTTACCTGAGTGGCATTTTTGAAACAAACAAAGCACAACTTTTTGGAGGATTTATTATTATTTTTTTTTACCATGCTGTACCTTTTACTTGTATTTGAGTCATTTTATTATGAAGCATTTCTACTTTTACTTGAGTAAAATTTCTGGATTCTCTGCCCACTGAATGAATAACGACAACAAAAATCACCAGACAGACACACACCTGCAGATTTTATTAAAGCTTCATAAGCTTTCTTTATTGAAAGAAACTGATTTGGACATTTTTAATTCATTCATTCTATTTTATTTAAATTTTTCTACCTGATTTTATATGTTGATATTTGAATTGTTTACATTTCTGTCCATAAAATACCAAAACGTCCACAAAAATGTATATTTTAGTCCATCGGATGTGATTTCTAAATATTAAATAAAAATTTAATATTTAGACGTTTTGCCAGTGACTTTTTCCTTTTACTTGAGTGCAATTTATGGGAACTCTGCCCACCTGTGATATCAGTCCAGCATTGTCACGTCGCCCTGTCCCTCCCCTGCAGGTGGAGGCCATAGAGAAGCGATGTCTGGAGCTGTTTGACAGAGACTACAAGTACAGCATCATCTCCAACTCCAGCGGCGAGGTCTGCGGCCACTACCCCCGCCAGATCGTTTTCCTGGAGTACGAGTCCACGGAGGTGGACAGAGACAGGTGCGTCCCCAGTCAGAGAGCAGTCGGCGTCTCTGAGGCAGAGGGAGGAAGTTGACAGCTGTGTAACGTGACTTCACACTGCTGCAGAAACAGGAAACATGCAGTGATTCAACAGATCCTCATGTCTCGTCGCTGGCAGTGCGACGGTGCCTCACTGTTTGGGAAAATATAATGTTTCAAACGTGTTTTCTTGTTTGTTGTGAATTTAGTGTTTACCGCTCTGCATTTTGAAATCCTTTTTTTTTTTTTTTCTCTCTGGCTCCTTCCAAACTCTCAGAAACAGCTCAGTGCTCTCTGACCCTTCCACACTTGTTGTCTTAGAAACCAGATTTCTTTTTTTACATTTACTTTTTCAGTGTGCTGATTATAGAAATATTCAGAATTTCCTCTGGTTTCAGTCCAGATGTTGCTTGGTCATAATTGGTCCAGGGTTTGTGTCATGACTTCTTTGTGACTGTTGCTGTATTTGGGTCTGATTGGTTCCGTTCCAGAAAAAGCTTCACTTTTCTGCCGAGCCTCAGTCAAAGTGGAAGCACCTGCAAGTTTTGTTGTTGGTCAGTCTATTGTAAGAAAAAAAACACACCAGGGGAAAATTTAGTTGGATGTTCCCATGGCAACCTGTCAGGTCCTCTCAAACGGCACAATCTGCTACTGACATCTTTGGTTTAAAAACACTAAAAATGTAGGTTATTGAGTTATGCCACCCCCTGCTCATGCTGACCACCAGCTTGGACACACACTGCTGTGGGACGCTGCAGCCCAAATTGATTTAAGTCCAGTTGAGTCCAGCTACCGTCACAGATTTATGACACATGATGAGTCTTTTCCACTTACTGACAGACTTGAGCAGATTTTGGTGTGTGTGTGTTTGTGTGTAGGTTTGAGAGCACGGTGCAGATCAGCAAGCTGCAGGACCTGGTTAGCAGAAGTAAAATGGCTCGCTGCAGAGGGAGGTTCGTCTGCCCCGTCATCCTTTACAACGGCAAGGTGGGTCTGTCTATCCGTCCGTCCAGAAATGCCGAATATAACATACGCCGGGCTTTTCAGGTCAAAAAGCTTTTTTTTTTTTTTTTTCTTGTGTTCATTCTCTGACTTCTTCTCCGTTTGCAGTTCTTCTTCCACTCCGGTATAGGTTATGGACATTGTTTCTGAATATTTCTTCACTGTTCTCTTGCTGAAAACAAGTTTTTTTGTTATTTTTTCCAAGCAAAAAAGTCTGCAGCTCGTTAGAGTTCAGCCCCAATTCCTCTGACGCCCCCTAAAATCAATAATCAGCTGTCGTCCAGATCTGTTGTCGTCTGATCAGGTCTGCTTTCCTCCCTGCAGCACATTTGCCGCTCAGCCACCCTGGCAGGTTGGGGGGAGCTGTATGGGCGGACGGGCTACAACTACATCTTCTCAGGTGAAAAAAACCAAGAGCAACTTAAAAAAAAAATGCAGCTTTTTCACACACATAACTCAAAAGGGGAAGTTCTCCAGACAGACAGTCAGTTCAGATTTCAGCTGTGAATAGGAGAAGCTGCTCCTCCATGTTTTAACCACTGAAAGCTGCCTTCAATAATTTCTTCTTCTGCTGTTTTCATGAGAAACCTTGCAGACTTTTGCTACCTAGCCTTTAGCCTTCTAGCATCCAACCCTTCCTGGTGTGTGTCCGCAGGGGGCAGCGACGACACCTGGACCGAGCCAGAGGAGGTTCCCGAGGACGACCCGGCAGCCAGGTGACGACAGCAGCTTATCGTCTGACCTCAGTCTGACCTCAGTCTGACCTCAGTGAGGGGCTCTGTCAGGTTCGCTTCATGAACTGCTGCCGTTTCTCCTGCTCCTCAGGAACAGCGAGTCCCAGCTCTTTGACAAAGTTCGGGGTCACGACATCAAGCTGCTTCGCTACCTCTCGGTGCGCTACATCTGTGACCTCATGGTGGAGAACAAGAAGGTCAAGTTCGGCCTGAAGTAAGCCGCTCTCCTCAATAACTGTTGCGTCGTTTCACTTTCTACGTCCAGCGCATGTTTTCTTTTTGACGGTCCATGTCATCATTTTGTCATGATTTGCATCGGAGCATATTCCCAGTTCCAGGAGTTGTTGTCACTGACATCTTCCGTTGTCGTTGCCTTGGCAGTGTGACGTCTTCTGAGAAGGTGGACAAGGCGCAGCGCTACGCCGACTTCACCCTGCTCTCCGTGCCTTACCCAGGTGGAGAAAGTAGTCAGGATTCTGCCTTCGACAGCTGAAATTTCCACCTGTTGCTCAATTTCCTCCCGTTGGGATTTGACCTAATAGTCATGTCAATAAGAGTCGTTCAATAAATGAAGTTATTGTAAAGATAATTTCTTCCAATAACTCCACCAGGCCTGTCACAATGAGCAATAAATCATTGAGTTGCGTAATAAATTAAAATGTTTGAATTAATTTTATTTTTATTACTATTTGTTTTCCCTTTCTACCAAAAACTGGGTAGCGAAAGTCTTCTTTCTCAAATCGTACTTTTTCTTTTTGATGGATAATTTTGTTTGCAGATACTTTAGAATTTGTTTATTTTGGCTATTTATGTCTTCCAGGTCCAGTTGTTTAAATGTTCTTTAGAACTTTGTCAATCTTTGAGAATGCGTTCTTGCATTATTCTTATGCCATTTAATATTGTTGATCTCAAAACAACAATATTATCGTTTATCGCAATAACTTCTGGGAGTTTATTGTCCAGAAAAACGTATTGTGGCAGGTCTAAACTCCCAACATACCACCAGATTACTCCCACAGATTGTCTTCCAGTCTTTTATTTGAGGTAACTACGATTTTTCTGCTTTCAGCCAATGAAAGTGTCACATTCAGGGTCAGATTATTACATCAGACCAATAAGAATCGTGCTTATTGGTTTGTTAAAAGGGGACGAAGCTTGTCATCCTTTGGGAGTAAAAGTCTTTCTCGTTCTTTTCAGGCTGCGAGTTTTTCAAGGACTACAAAGACAGAGACTACACGGCGGAGGGCCTGGTGTTCAACTGGAATCAGGTACCGGTTCTGCTTCTTCCCCCGGCCTGGCGTGTGCTTGGGACGGGGTGGTGATGTGTGTGTCTGTGTGTCTCCGTCGCCAGGACTACGTGGACGCTCCCCTGACCATCCCCGCGCGCTTCACTCAGAACCTGAACATCGATTGGACTCGGTACCAGGTCGGCTCTCCTCGGCGCTTTGCTTTCTCTTTTCGTTTCTTGGGGTTGGAGGTATTTTAATGCCATCTAGTGGCAAAACTGGGAAGGGTCTGACTGCAGCCTTTCCAACTCCACAACTCAATCTCTAATGAAAAGAAAACGTAAAATGTATTTGTTTTCGATTCAAAACAAAAAAAAGAAGTTAGACTCGCAAGTGTAATACAAACAGAAGGATAGATTCTGTTTTTGTTTTTCTGAGTGAATAAGTAGATTGTTGTTAGCTTTGATATGAACTGTTAATCACTTTGAGTTAAATTGCCTAAATGTAAAACAAACACAAAATTCAGTTTCCCAGAATTAGAGAATAGACCAATAAAACATTCTCTTTTTCTAGATTTGTTTAGTTTTGGCCAAAGTTGGGTAATTGCATGAAATAATTCAGTTTAGTTTTTGTCTGTCTGAAAAGAAAATTAAATATTACACCTTCAAGTTTCTTTAGATTTATTATAAAGGCTGATGGCTGCGGGCAGGAAGAATCCCCAGCAGCAGTCTGTATTACTGCGGTTCTGAGGAAGCCTCTGACAGACAACACCGTGTTGTTGCATGCCAGTGCCATGAACTTTGAAATAGGCTCACATTTTGAATTGGATTCCAGAAATGAAGAACTTCCTATGATATTCCTACTCATAGAAACACCTGTTTGTGAGAAGGTGCTGAAACTTTCCAAGTGATAATTTAACCACAAAAAATGTTTTCAGTGTTTTGATTTTCACTAAACATGTGCACCGTTTGAGATTCTAGAGTGAGCGAGGAAGAATAGCGTTGGCTTATTTAAAGCCGTAGCAGAAGGGGCGCCGAGACGATTGTTTTCATGCTTTGATGTGTCTGTGTGTGCATGGACGGATCCAGTCGTGGGACCTGGTGGAGCAGACCCAGAACTACCTGAAGCTGCTCCTCCACATCATCAACAGCGATGGTAAGGGAGCCGGTGGTCGGGTCTGGACCGGTTGCGCTCGCATCCGCTCGTAACCTCACTCCGGGTCATTCCCACAGCGCCGGTTCACAACATTTCAATTCATTTCCAAACGATCCCAGTAATCCAGTTTATTATTCAAATCAGCTCAACTTTTCGATCAAAGGGAAACCCAGCAGGGCGTTCAGTCAGTGACGGCAGCGTCGGGCGACAGCAGGCAGTCGTTCTGGGAGATGACGCCTACGGCGGTAGAAGTTTGATTCCGCTCCGTCTGTCTCTGACGTTGTGTCCCTTGGGCAAGACGTTTCACCTGTTTTGCCTGCTGCTGGTGGTCAGAGGGCCCAACAGGTAGCGCCGCTGCATGGCCGCCTGGCCTCTGTCATACAGCTCCATGATAATATCTCTTACTGTTAGCGAGTCGACCTCTCGTCTGCTGAGCAGTGCCCCGGCGCCCCATTCTCTCTGAAGTTTGACCCTCGGGTCATTGAGGTTCTGGTGTCCATCGTTACCATTCTGCACACATGGCGACTCGGCTGACTATACGACCAAACGGAGCCGCTTCCTGTCAGAGGAGGAAGCTGATCATTTTTACCCTCTGGATGATGCGCTAACCTCCCCGTGTTGACAGTGTTCCAGATGGCTCGAGTTTGTCCTCGTTTCTTGTCCTAGAGACTCGTCCTTGAAGGGCGTTTTGTGTTTCAGATGACAGCGGGCTGCTGGTGCACTGCATATCAGGCTGGGACCGAACACCGCTGTTTGTTTCCCTCCTCAGACTCTCCCTGTGGGCAGTAAGTCCTCTCTCCTCTCCTCTACTCTCCTCTACTCTTCTTCGTTCTCAAGACAATCCGATTCGGTCCACAATTAGCATAAAGTTGAGACTTCCTGTTGTCTTCACAGGATGGCGCTGTGCACGCCAACCTGGAGCCTGCTGAGATCCTCTACCTGACCATTGCTTATGACTGGTTTCTCTTTGGGTAAACCGATCCCTTCATCTGCACCAGTTGCACAGCGTAGCAGCAGTACAAGCTAGCAGCTGGGCGGTGCCTCAGCCAATCAGAACACAACTGAGAGAAAACACAGTTAACAGTTGAAATAACAGCAATTAATACACATTGGAGAGTAGTAGAAGAAGAAAGCGAGGATGTTAGGTTGTTCTGGCTATGAGTTACCCATTGATGGCTGCTGTTTCTGTCTTCTATTTCTCCAGTCACATGCTGCCAGATCGCCTCTCCAAAGGGGAAGAGGTATTCCCGCTCCACACCTCTAAACTCTGCATTCGGGAGTTTCTTTCCGTCCGTAACGCAGAATGTTTCTCTCCCTCAGATTTTCTTTTTTTGCTTCAATTTTTTGAAGCACATCGTCTCAGAAAAGTTCTCTGCTGTCAGGAAACAGAGGTGACGCTCACTTTCTTCCCTCCCTCTCTGTTTCTCGGCGTCACTTTGACACATTTCTGTTGATCTGTGTCACTTTTCAGGAGGAAAAACTCCCACTTCAAAGACAGTGACTTCACTGTGGAGGACCTCTGCCAGCTGAGTATGTCCACCTGCCACTAGAGACAGAAAGGAATCCTTAGTTACGCGACTGCTGAAGGAACCTTTTTTTATTTTATTTTATTTTTTATTTAAAATTTGCATTGTTTTGAACAAATAACATTACAAAGATAGATCTTTGACGCAATAAGTATCATCAGATTACATTAAAGGAAAAAAATAGGAAGAATAGTATCAAGATATTACAAAATAGGAACCACAAACATTCAGGTTATTGGGCTTTACTCAAAGGCCTAAAGTAAAATAAACTATAAAAGTGAAATACATTTATACATAAATAAGTTGGATGTGTTGTCCCTGCACAATTAGAAGTACGACATTAAAAGTGCGGCTCTGCTTAGGGCTTTTACACACAAATGGTCAAGACTCAAAAAACTGCAAAGAAGTATGAAATGGGGGAAAAAAAAATCTGTAAAATAATGGTACATTTTACTCTACGCAAACAATATTTTTCGGTTTTCCACGTTCCTCATTGTTTAACTTGTGATGACAATACGTTTTTGGACATGAGAGGATTTTTTAAAAAAATTTTTCACTCCTTTTCTGCTTGTGGACATGCTCTTTTGCTAGGATTATTATTATTAGATTGACTATAGCTATTTCATCTGAAGAAAAGGTTGAACTCCTAAAGATGCACGATGTTGATAAATGTTCAGTATCATCACCGTTGCACTGACAAAAAGAGCAGTTGTTGTTGCTGACATTTGGAAAGAAGCGACGGACGTGTGTAAAATATAAAATCAAAGTTCCTGTTGGTATAGAGCATTAGCGACACTGTTGAACCTTAATGTATGAAGACTTTTGTCCGGGTCTGTTCAGCTGTGGGGTCAAAAATGCCGAATTGTTCCTCCCATGGTTCCTGTTGCCGTGGTGATGAGAGTTTTGGTTCTGCTGCTATCCTCAGGGTCCAGGGACCGCGGCAGCATCACCAGTCTGAGCAGCGACTTCTCCCTCATCACCGAAGAGCAGGCTGGAGCCTCCTGTCCCAACGCCGACCCTGTGGACCTGTTCTCCGGCCATGCCCAGGCCTCCAGCGGGTCAGCCTCACACACACACTCGCATAGTTCCATTACCCGCATTCAGGCACGATAAGTTAAAACGAGCTCAATAACTTCCATTTGCATGATTCACTGTTTCTCTGCGCACGCTGAGCTGCTGTCTGGATGTCAATGATAGAAATGTATTTATGTTTTGCTCTCAGAAGGAAAGCACCAGCCTCCTCTCCTCCAATGGTGTCCTGGTGTAAACAGAACCCTCTGGATGAGACTCTCTCCCATCCAGCCAGCGAGGCCAAGTCTTCCAGCTCGTCCTCCTCCAACCAATCAGACCACGGCTTCACACGCTCCGGCAGCAGCCCGCTGGCTGTCCCCACTAGAGGGTAAGTCTGGTGACGGAGCTCGTTAGTTTTTAGATCCACTATGCATCGGGGCTCTGAATTTTGTACGACCTCCTTCATTCGCTCGCCAGCAGCCGCTCTGGGCCCTTGCATCACTGTGGGGCTCAGACGGCAGCTCCATGCGTGGCCTGTGGGAGGAAGTCGGGCAGCTGCAAGAAAAGTGAACATTTTCACTGCTGAAATATGCAGAGCCAAGGGACTATAGAATACAGGCTGTATTCTATAGTCCCTTGGCTCTGCATATTTCTGCCAGGTATTCTGCCTGGTTGCCCAGAGAAACGGCATCAGAGCATCAAAGCCAAACAGGAAGTTGGTCCCTTAAAGTCGGGGTTTCTCATTTTCAAACACTCCGGTTTACTTCACTGCTCTGCTGCTCTGTGACGTCTCAGTTCACTTCAGCCTCCGTCCATAATGTTTCCATCCCTCTTCCCATTGGACAACTGTCAATTTAAACATGCGTTGCATAAAAACTGACTGGATGATTTGATGAATCTTCAATGCTTTCCTCTTTCCGTTCTTGTCATTTCTGTTGAGAACGTGAGCTTCTCTGTCCTATGATCAACCCATGATAACTGCGTGACCTTCTGCTCGCAGATGCACTATATTGCCAAACGTTTCTGTGCCTTCACACACATGAACCTGACCGGCGTCCCACGGTCGAACCACAGGATCAAATACCTGATTGCTCCACTTCTTGCAGCTAGAACAGGTTTTGCTCTTAAAGGGGCGGTATTGTGCATTTTCCACCCAGATTGTGTCATTTTATAGCACAATCAAGTAACTGTGCTACCTTGAGTTGTTATAACAATGCTTTATGCATCACATATGACTTGAAAGAAATTTGACTTCACAATTCAGCTATTTGGGGTCTCTGTCTCTTTAAGAAGACACTCGTCCTCCAGCACGTCGTCACAACAGCGTTTCTCCATTATGCCATTTGCAGCCGTTCTTAGGAGTGCTGCAATGAGAAGTAGCTTGTATAACGAGCTCGGCAGATTTACAGTTCCACTAGATGTTCGCTAATTGCTGCTGGCTAGTCTGAAGGAGCCGAGTGGGAGAGAGTTGCAGATCCTAAACTGTACTTTGTGAGAGCAAATGTTTAGGGAGTTTAAACGGTTGCCATGGGAAATGAGAGGATTTCTCAAACGTGTGAAAGTATGTTTTTGATGAAGGAATAACTTTATAACATGAAGGATGGCTCAAAACAGTCCATTTGACATAATGCTGCCCCTTTAATGGGAGTCTTTCCATAAGGTTGCGAGTGTATTTCTGGGGTTTGTCGACAGTTTTCCTCTGAAACGTATATGTGAGGTCAAACTCTGATGTTGGATGACGGGCCCTGGTTAACAGTCTCTACTCCAGGTCATCCTCAAAGGTGTTCTATCTGGTTGAGGCGTGGACTCTGCGCAGGCTAGCTACTCTGGACTCATAATGTTCATGTCTTTATGGATGTTTCCTTGGTCATTCCCAAACTATCCCCTAGCAGAACATGAAACTGTCCAAAACGTCTTGATATGCTGAAGCATTAAGTCAGGGAAACGTCATTTCTAGCACCTGCTACTCGCTGATGTCTTCTGGACGTTGGTAATCTGGGCTCACTCTGCAGTGCACCACCTTCTGACCGTGCTTCATGTTTGTGCTTGGCCTGCTCTTCTTCCCAGTCCCTTTTGCTTGCTGACATCCGCCTGCGGCGTGTTCAGCAGGCAGGACGCTTTACGATCCCAGTACCATCCTGCACTCTGAACCAAACGCGAGCCGCTCGTTCACTACTGTTGGTAGAAGCAGTCTGGAAGCGACTGGAACACCTGAATTTAGTGATATGGAGGGGTGACCCAACACTTTTGGCAATACAGTGTATTATTTTTTATTGGGGTCGATTCCATCGTTGGATCATGGACAGATTGTAGCGAATGTGTGAGTGGGCAGCTTCCTGTAGGATTTCTTGCTATAAGAGACAAATTTTGATGTAGTTCTATGTCCATTCTCACCGTTTCTCTGGATTTAGAGTTGGTGCTCAATCACTGGCCAACATTCATTACCAGCAGACAAACTTTTAATTCAAGTCAACATCAGTAAGTAGGTCGTAGCTGTTGGGTTTCTACCGACGATGATGCCTGGACGCAGACTTTAACCAGCGTCCTGCTTAGCGCAGAGTGAGACTGCTTTTTTTTCCCTAGAGGTTTGCAGTCAACGTGTTAACATTAGCATTCTAGCTAGTGATACGTTCTGTCTAACCTTTCTGGTTGTGTCGCCTTTGTGTGTCAGGTTAGCAGCAGAGTACTCCAGATCAGGCTCCTCCCTGTCCACAGAGTACGGAAGCTGGCAGATAGTTTCCGGTTGTGGCAGCATCCACGACCACGGCCACTTTTCTCAGCCGATGGCCTCGGTTTCCTCCAACTCGTCTGCTGTCACCGCTGCCTACGAGTCCCCACTGCCCTTCAGCTTCCAGGACGAAGGGCCCAGTGGGCGGATGTAAGTTAAACCGGAATAGATGAAAGTTTTGGAATGCAGTCCGTGTGAATTTCAGCTAGTGAAATTCAATTTACAGAGCCGCATGTCGCAGAATTTACACATGAAATTTAAGCTACTTTTTTTTTACATTCATCTGTCTTTCTGGGCTCCGTTTAGTCTCATTCCAGAGGGAATGATGGGAGCTTTCCAAGTGCTTCAGTCCAAGGAGACTGGAAAACATTTTTTTTGTTTCATTCAAGACTTTTCATCTTTCATCCAAAAGGCTTCTTTAGTTCTAACTACTGAAGAAATAAGCTTGCATTCAGGAAACTAATGGTCAGTAGAAGGACATGTAGGACTTGTCACTGGTCCTTCCACTCAGTGTTTGGATCGTTGTTGTCAGGCAGTCCGAGCATGTTCCTAATGAAGCCATGTGAGGTTTCCCAAGGTGTGAATTGTCTTAAAGCCACCTGGGGAGGCAACTGGAGGCTGTAGAGTAGGTATTAGAAATAAAGCCAAGTCGTGACTTCAGGTTTTATCTTTCTGTTTCATATGAACCACCTGTCCAAAATGTCTCCAAATTAGTGTCCCTTGTCCTTGAGGCGTAAATGGACCACAGAGTGGTTGACCTGATGGGTTTTGTTCTTCTTGGACCACCTGTATGCATAACTGTTAAGTTTCTTTCCATCCAAACATTGCTCACTGCACTGAGGACTTCCAGAGTCTGAAATAAGCCAGAATCAACACCAGCTGTTTGGTAAAACACCATGGTTACGGGTGTCAGGCTTTTAAAAGCATACAGTCTCAACCTGCTAATGGTGTGTTCACACCAAACGGGTGTCGCGCGTCAAGCGCGTGTGGTTATCATATAAAGTCTATGTGGAGGCGCGTCGATGGCCCTTTGTGGTGCGGTTTGGACATTTGGGGTGACACAGTTGGGAGCGTTTTGACCCGTCAAGCGCATCCAATGCATAAGACAAACGGGCCCGCAACGGAAATCTTAACACATCTGATGCGCCCTTGACGTGCCTCCAAATAGACTTTGAATATAAACCAGATGCGCGAAGCGGCAGGTCGAGAGCAAAAACGTCAAGCAGACGCGTCAAACTTGAAGCATCAGACGCTTTTGGTGTGAACGCACCATAATACCTTCTGTTATGAAATATTGGATAAAATACAGGAGTGGCTGCATTTCCGTGGGTTGTGTGGGGTACAAAGGAATGCTGTGCTTCCCCTCTCACACCTTTTGCTGCTTTCATCGTCTGTGAGCTGAGCTGACCGCTCCTCCAGGCAGCCCCATGTGTGAAGCACTCCGGGCCGAACTCCCGAGTCTGAGGAACGTTTTCCAAGCAGGAGCTCCAGGCAGTCTGATTAAGCTGGCGTCTCACCAACGACACCCCATCGCCTCACCCTTCTTCAGCCGGCAGTCTGCTCCCACTGAACAAGGCAGCAGCCGCTCCCGTTTACAGCGTGGGCTGGATTTGTTTTCGTGGCTGAGACAGGAAGCTTCAAGGGAGTCGTTTTGGTTTTCTGACTGTCGGCTTAATGCAGACCTATTAAAACCTCGTAAACTTCTATCAAACACAAGAACCAGAATTTTTTACCACTGGTGGAAAAACCCATGAAAATGTCAAAAACTCGAAGGTCCGCAAACTTCTAAAATGATCTCGATTGCGTCTTTAATTGCAAAGCTTAGTGGGCCCAGAGCACAAATTACTGCAGCAGCTCTGGAAAATGACATCAATCCATTAAATCATGTCAAGCTATTTTTCTCTTAAAACTGAACTGCCAGAGCAATAAATTGTAAGAGACATTCTTACCTTCGTGGTAGTCGCTTCTGGGGGTCATCTACTTGACCTTCAAATGGATTAGCATTATCCAGATGTGTGCTTATTTAATTGATTAAAAAATCAGAAGGCGTCAGTGCAGCTGGATTCAGTAGTGTAGAAAAGTGATCAACGTCGTCTAACCTTTCCCTAATTCTCCACCTGAAGGAAACGAACTAAAGGCTTTTGGAAGACGGACAGGTTTTTCATACTCAGAGTAAATCTTCTGGACTTGAAGAACTTGGAGATTCTCTGATGGAACAGGAGCTCTGCAGCTTGGTGATCTTCAACTTTCTTTGATTGGAAGGCTTCAGAATTTCTCACCACAGGCTAACGGGGCATGAATACTTTCCTTGGATGGAGCGATGCTGTAGATTCAGGCTTTCCTGCCATCAGTCTAAGGGATCTGATGGAGGTCAGTGGGTTCACCGCCTTGGGGGGTGAAAGTGGAAACCCATACTCAGAGGACGCCTGTGAATCTTCTCTCTCTCTCCACACTGCGGGTCTTCATTTGGACAATTTGTCCTGATTTCTCCTTCAACTAGTCAGTTTTCGCCTTTGGTCGGTCAGTTAACAGCAACAACTCCTACGTCGTCTCCTTCCGACCTCATCATTCTTCCTGTCTGCATCTACTTGCTATTGCTATACTGGAACTCTGGTGTGTTTTCTTGCACTACTGGCCCAATGTTCGCCTCTCTACGCCGTCTCTTCATATGAATTTCCTTTGCCTTTACCACGGGACCGCAGTTCAGTCTAATGCGGCCCCCGTTCCCTGCGTTTCTTCACAATTAACTCCTAAGTTCCATTCAATGCACACAATAGAAACAAACATTTTTTTAAAATTATCATGTTTGGTTATTACAGTAACCATTGATCAACTTGTCAGTCCTTAGACCGCCTGCAGGTTAGTGGTTATGATCCTTGAAAGAAAATCATTGAGGTTTATTGAGACGTTATGGAGAAGAAAAATTCTCGAGCAATTTCTTGATTGTAAAGAACGAATACACGTTTGAATAAAGAGCATTTACTGCAAAGATCATTCAAAACCAAACTTTAAAGAGCACAGTTCAGCCTGAGTCGAGTCTTCATCAGTCTGATTCCACCGCCAGTCGGCCGACTGGAACGTGAACGGCTTCCTCTACACTTACGGTGCGTTCACACTGAACGCCCGAATCTGTCCGACGCTTCAAGTTCGACGCGTGTGCACTTTGAAGTCAGACGGTCGACACGTCAAAGTCGCTCCAGGTGAGCGTTGAGAGGAGACTGTCCCTCAAACCCTTCCACTGTCTCCTGTATATAGACGATGTGTTTTCAACGTTTATTTAACGTGACTCAATGTTTCTGGATTTGGAAATATTTTCAAATGGTAGACATTCCTCTTTTATGTAATGTCCTTTCTGTTCCTGTCTCTGTAGTCATAACTTGACTAGCAAACGGTGACAATTAATTTGTCCTCCATAGTTTTTTTTTTTTTTTTTTCGGATGTCAGAAAAAAAATGAAGCACTACGCCACATAGCAGAGGCTCTCTGATTGGCTGATGCTCCACTTCCAGCAGTGAAAGTTCAGATTTTCCAACTCCAGTGTTCTATACGTCAAACGCTCAAACTGTGGTCGATGCACAAAACGTGACCCGCCATCGACACTTATAGGCATTGAATGTAAACCAAACATGCCTGATGCTCAAAACGCATTTTTCTGGTGTGAACTCACCATTAGAACAATGACAAATGTAACTCTTGTTTAACCGCCGGCCTCAATCCACTGCTGCGGTCAAAGTCCAGACCTCGGCCTGATAAAGTGTGCGGCTGGGCTGGAAACCTCCACCAACAGTTGCAGTTCTGGGAAGAAGAGAAAGATCCAATACTTAGTCAGGGTTTGCAAGGCTGAGGTCATTGAGAGGTGGACCGTTGGCAGCTGAAGGCTCTTCTGGATCTGTAGCTGGAATTAGACACCAAACATCTTTGGGACCTGCGGCGCAGCAGACCATGTGGGCAATATGACAGGATGTGGTGCGAGCAGCTTGTTTTTTTTTTGTTGTTTTTTTTTTTTTTTTTATACCGTGTTGGTTTGTCTTGACTCTCACCCTGTGGTTCTCCTGCAGGTGCTCGCTGCCGTCAGAGCGCCAGGCCCGCCTGGAGGCGGTTCGGGAGATCTTCCTGGCCGCCTACAGCTCCACCGTGGGCCTCAGGTCCTCGGCCCCCAGCCCTTCCGGCGCCATCTCCGGCCTGCTGGAGCAGTTTGCCCGCGGGGTCGGCCTCCGTGGCAGCAACACCATCGTTTGAACTCTTCCTCTGTGACTCCATCCCCCTGACCCCTTGTAGCTTCCATGTTTCGCCCCATCCTGGGGCCAGATGCATAAAAGAGTTTCATGATCCAAATGGTTGTGTTCACACAGATCAAGAAAACGTGTTCATGCACTGTTATCACTCGTAAACCGCAAGCTTCTTGAAATCGTGCACACGTCTATGATTCCATTTTTTTTTTTTTTTTTTTAAGGCAGAATTTGATCTGCAGGAGAAAACGAGATGCACGACGACACAACGTGGCACTTATCAGTGGCTCCTGTCTTCCCCTGCTGTGTGAACAAGCTCAAATTGGAGAACGACGCAGAGCGTTGACCAGAGAGTTGCGCTGCACAGTAGACCGCCATGTAGAAGAGCTGACTATTGTTGTAAGATGGCAGAAAGCCTCTTTAGAACTGATCCTGGTCGAAATGAAGCGTCACTTCTCCAGTCGGATGTTTGGAACGGTGATGGAGAGTCGTCAGCTGCTCCATCACCACAGGCTCGTTCGCCCCTTCCCAGTCTGCTGCCGCCTTCGCTCCAGCAGTCTGGTAACCAATAGCAACGATCCCCATCCAGGAGCAGCCGGAGGTTTTCGCATGTTGGTGTGAAACGCGTAAAGGCCACCGCTGGTCTCGAACGGTGTCCGCATCCGACGATGGCGTGAAAACATTGTTATGCATCTGGCCTCAATGACGTGCCAACCAGCTCTGCTCAGGTAATGCGCCCACATTGTATTTCCATCCTGGAGACGTTCTCGCGTTCAGGGAGAGGATTAGCTTCCTCCAGGCTGACTGACTAAAAGGGACGGTGGGAGATGGAGACGAGCCTTTAATCCTCCCAATCCCCACCCCAGTACTAAGAGTCCTGTCAGCAGAATGGTTTTACTTTACTTTCTTGCTGCTATTGTTTCCAAAGCCAGTCCAGAGGGAAGAACTGCACTTCAGGTGGTTAGTGTAGAGAACAGCACTTCATATTCTGCTAGCCAGCTCTTAAGAGTTTTTTTTGTCTCTTCTTTGCTGCATTAGCCCACTGATTTGGCAGATTTAAACGCAGCTCTGTTCTGCCTGTGTTGAAAAGATGAAGGTACCATTAAATGCAACGTCGTCAGCAATGGCAGACCTGGCCAGAAAAATGACGACTTTATGGGGAGAATATTTCAGTAGAACTTCAGCAGGTAGAGGAAAGTGTGTTGGGATCATACAGAGTGTTGTTCAGCGCTCTTGAATGAAATCTTCAGGCGTGACATGACATGAGATTGCAGCCTCATGTCACGTCTCTCTCTTTTGCTTCTGTACGTTTGCGTTTCTTGGCAGAATCAGCCTCGTCCAGCATGATCCGTGTTCAGTCGAAACACCGTCGTCCAAGTAGAAATCGCTCTTATGTCAGCCAATCAGTGATCCTGTCATAAAAATCTTTTTTTCAGTCTCTTGTTGTGCTTGAGGAAAGGCTCTGGGTCAGTTCACCCCATTTCTAGTCGCAGTTAGAGACGGATGTCTAGTGAAACAGAGTCGGTGACGCTCGATGGTTTGCTGGTTTAGCATCGTCGTGTTGTGCATGTGCTTTGTAAACCTTGTGACTGAACTTGTCTGAAGTGTTGAAACCTTGAACTCCATCCCTGGATGGAGCCAAACGGGTTCATGTTTTTGGGTTTGCAAGATGGATTTCTCACCAGTCCCTCCGCTCTCTGGGATGACACAACACGCACCCCGATGTGTCCATTGGCTTCAACATTGCGCGACTGTCCGCCATCTGTACTCCCACACATGGTGGGGACGTTCCACAATGTGACAACTGGCCTCCGACCCAGGAATGCTGTCATCTGCGTCCAGGAGGGATCCTCTGAATCTGGTGATAAGTCATTGTTTTGTACTGGCTGCAGCTCCCTGTAACTCTGTTACCCTCTTCAATACGCCGACACATCTGCCTTTTAGCCGTTATGTGCAGATTAAATCACCGACGTCTGCATTTGTACCAAATTATGTCCAAACTGAACTGTTAAAACTGCCTTGTGTTTGCCACTGTGTTTAGCTTTGACGTCTCGTGCGTCACTTCACACCCAAGTTGAATGACCTTCAACCTTTTCTTTTTCGGATGTCTTTCATCTGGTACAGCCAGGACGAACTGACCTGCACCGGTCTTGTCTTATACCTGTTTTCTTTGGTCTGTAGTTGATTTTCTCAGTATGAAATCAGTTTGATCGGATGTGTGAAGGGACTGTTCCCTGGTGGCCTTATCAAAATCTTAATAAAGCGCTAATCATGCTGGCCTCTAGTCAGCTGCATACATATCTTCTTGAGTCTAGATTATTGTTGAGTGGCAGTCTGGAGAATTTCATCTCGAATCCAAAGGCCTTCTCAATGTGGGTTGTTGGGGCTTCCAGAATGTTCTCAACACTGTGCCTTCAAGGTCGCTCTCACCAGACTGTATTTTTGGACTTTAATTAAAGTTTTTAACCCTTCTTCTATGTTTTATCTGGTTGATGTGTTGCTAAACGTTGCCACAGTGTTAGTGGCTGGTATACCTCAGGACCTTTTGGTTGTGCCTCCTATTTAACCTCAGCAATGTTTCCATCCCTCCGTTGCTCCTTCAGATAGGACAGCCATTCTTTCATAGTCAGCCTTGTTAACTTGCATTACTCTGCGTTGAGTCTTCCAGCCGACCCAGAGGACTCGGGAAGAAGTCCTCTCAGTTCAGCCTTTGAGATCAATGTGGCAGAGTAATGCTTATTTTATGGAAGAAAAAAAAAAAAAAAAAAAAATCGAGTTGGATAATTAAACAACCTCGGTTTGTTCAGTGATGAAAACACCGACCCGTGTTCCCGTCTGGAATCTGCTGTGAGTCTGTGTTTCTACATCCTGTCAGATGTTCGATGAATCAGTTCAGTCTGGTAAAGCAATTTGTTTTCAAAGTAAATCTAAAACGGAGCAATCAGTGTTCAGGTGGATCGAATGAATGTCTCAATGTCAGATGAGCCGTCTCCTTGTTTCCCTGCTGGGGTCCAGCGCTGCTCATCCTCATTCCTACCATTTTTTTTTTGTCTTTTGTGGCCTCACGTTCAGATGCTGGAAGTGACGCCTATCGCAGAACACCTGCTGAAACCCAAATGTTCAGAAATGGTGTTTTAATCTCAGCCGTCGATAGAAGCTCCCAATTTACCGGTGGGCGTGTTTTACTATCCCCATCTGTGGTCACAACCTCTGGGCAGTGATCAAAAGAATGAGATCATGGATACAAACAGCCTAATGAGTTTCCTCATTGGTCTTCTGAGGAGTGTCTGGGGCAACTCCAGGCTTTGAGGGCCAGCGTCCTGCAACGTCTAGATGTGAATCTACTTCAACACACTTGAGTCAAATAATGAGGTCATTGGCAGGACTCTGGAGAACGGGTCGGCTCTTGGGAGGTGACTCAGCTGTTTGATTGAAGTGTGTTGGACCAGGGAGACGTAAGAGATGCAGGACGCCGGCCCCTCGAGGACACAGGATTGCTCACTCCTGGTCTAGAGTCTGGATAAGAAGTTTTGTCTTCGGGGAGTGACTCAAGAGTAGAGCCGCTGCTTCTCCACGTCGAAGTGGCTCGGACGTCTGGTTAGGACGCCTCTGGGTTTGGAGGAATCCTAATCTGGGACAAGACCTGATTAGGAGGACGCCTGGTGAGGCGTTCCTGGCCCATCCCACCAGGAAACCCAGAGGAAGACCCACGACACTTTGGAGGGATGATGTTCCTCTGCTGACCTGGGAGGGAAGTCTGGGTCCATCTGCTTCGGCTGCCAACCTTGTGATCCTAATCCAGATTAAGCAGGAGTTGATGAACGAACCTCAACTGTTGTCCACTTCAAATCATCTTGTCATTCACTAATTGTTGGGTTTGTCTTCCCAAAGGGGTCACATAATTGTTTTAGAATGAATTTAGAGGGTTGATTGAAATGCTGCATTGCACTCGTCCTTGTTCGTTCGCTGTAAGGAAATGTTTGTTTCATTGTACAAATGGTGTATTTTAAGAGGTTTTCTTTAGGTTGTATATTGCTTGTAATTGGTGACAGGTTATGATGAAAGCTGAACTGCATATTCTCAATAAAGAAACCAGACAAAAAGTGTTTGCGCTTCGCTTCATTTTATTTCCTCCATCATGTCGTTTTGAGAGTTTTGCTTCTGGTCATCAGCATCTAAAGTGGGGTACATTCATTACACAAGAACGTCTACAAGGTAGTTTAGAGCAGTGGTTCTCAAACTTTGGGTTGGGATCTCTCTTTGGATCATGACTATGTAAGTCTGAGATAATGAGATCCTCTTCAGAGATAACTGAAATGCCTTAATGTCACCAACTATTAGAACTGTTGTAAAAACAGGAAATGAAAGTGAATAAAACCAACATGTTGGTTATTACATTGGCTGTCTCTGATTGCGTTCTCATCGTTTCACTTTTCAATGGATTTCGTGAAGATGCTTCACCAAGACTTGGAGTTGGAGTCATGACCCTCTTACATATTGTGACTCAGAAGTTTAAAAGCTTGAGAACCTCTGTGAGAATGTCACATTGTTCAACAAAGAGGGGGAAACACCTGCAGCAGCACAGAGAGCTGCAAGGAGTTGTGAGGGTCTCTGCCGCCCTCTGGTGACGGAGGTGAGGAATGCAGCCCGCCGCCTCCCGCCTGCCTCTCCTCCCCGCTCTCTTCTCTGCCCCTCGCCGTGAATGAAAGCAGATCCTCAGGTATGCTTTCACCCACAGTTGCTCTCTTTTGGCCGCCAGCAGCATCCTCCGAGCCAGGGGACCGGAAGCGCCGGATGTGGGAGACAATTTAAAGGAAGTTTGAAGGCAGGGAAACGTCAAAAGCATCTCGTTATGGCGACTATAGGAGACTTCGACCCTCTGAACTCCGCTGTGCCTGCCACCAAAATCGAAGTGACCGTGTCCTGCAGGTAAGCCCCCCCTCACGCCTCCTCCTGCATTTCAGTGGGAACCAGTCCTCGCGCTCCTGCTTCCTTTTTCAAATTATTTTTAGCCCATTCGAGACTTTTCCGCTTCTTCACTATTTATATCACGGACCCGCTCTCGTGTCCAGAACAACTCTTCATCATCTTCTTCTTCTTCTTCATCTTCTTCTTCTTCTTCTTCTTTTTTTTTTTTTTTTGCTTCGAAAGAGAAAATTGAGAATATGCTGTGGGTGTAGGAGTGCGTGGGGGCGTGGGGTGGGCTGGAACCGGCAGGCGCGTGGATTTATTCTGCTCGCTCCAGAATAGCGCGTGCGCCTCTGCTCTGCTCTGCTGCTCGTTACCTACTGAAACCACAAGGCTGACTTTCATCACACCTGGGAGAAACCCATCTGAACCACTCCAAAGTGGGCCGGGTTCCTCCTCAGGGTTCTGGTTAGCAGAACCCTGAGCTGCCGGGCAGGTTTCTACCACCACCAGGGAGAGAACCCCACTCTATACACCTGCTGTGTATAGAGCATTTGACCACAAGTACAGGAAGGTGGTCAAATGTTTTAATATTATTAGATTTAAAAAAGAAAAGGTAAGTTGAGCTGCTATAAATACGAACAGCATGGGTCTGGTTGCCCCAGTTAACCTAAATTAGTTGGCGATTATTTCAATAATCGACTCATCGCGATTTATTTGAATAATCGTTTCACCCCTAATAGGGTTTGATTAAAAAGAAGGGGGGAAACAACAACAAAATAGAAAAGAGGATTTAATTATTCCTGCTCACTGTGAGGTATATATACGTCTGTCGCCAGGTGCCTGAAGGTCTCAAGCATCTTGAGCCAAACTGGATGGGCTTGGGGGTGGGATGCTCCACTGTCATCTCCTGTTATGTTGGCCAGCAGCCAAAGGTTCACTGTGCTGAGATTGGTTTCCTGCCGGTAGCCAAAGCTGACTTAATGGCGACAGGCAGAGGCCTGGTGACCTCCATCGAGTTTTAAAGTGTTTGTTCAGTTCGTTTTCTAATGTCTAATGTAAATATTCTCGTCATCGTTTGCGTGTGACACACGAGACAAAAATAGCACGTCGAGAGGGTGCGTTCAGTGAAAATGATCAGAACTAAACTGAGGTTGAATTGCGCGTTTCCACGCTAAACGGTGATTTAGAAGTTTCACTCACTCTCATGTCGACTTTTTGGCATTTTCCTGTGTAAAATCGACTTTTTTTGATCTTCACGTCGTGTTGTAATGTCATCAAAATCATAATCGGAGTGTTTCCTTTCATGCATGTTTGCGAAGCCGTTTGATCTCCATGGCAACCATTCATCTGTGCGAGAACGCCTGGGTGACCCTCACGGTGTCTTCGCAGCTTCTACTCAGAGCTTTCATTTTCAAGACTCCGTCTCACCGAGCAGCTCTCCCCCTCAGCTCCTTCAGACTAGCCAGCAGCAATTAGCAAACACCTGGTGGAGCTGAACATCAATATAGGATTTATTTCTCAGTGCAATGCTGGTAAAAATGTTCTTAAAGGGTTAATGGAGGAGCCATGTTGAGATGACTTCCTGAGGGCGGAGTTTCTGAAGTTTTATAAAACACGTTTGGACCAAAAACGCCTCCATGAAAGCACACCTGATCCGACTCTTAGCCACCCTGACATCCAGTGAATAGCCGAGGCGTAATGTCTCAGTTAATCTGACACGTCCTCGGATGTGCTGCTGCCGTTCAAAGCCAATGGGAATGCAGGTCGCTTCCTTTTCTGAGCGAACAATGCGTGTGACGGAGAGGCTTGAGGTCGGGTGGATTAAATGCGGGGAAATGAGATGCTGCCGAGGCTCGGGTTTATACACGTTTGTGAAAGCGCAATCGTTCATTTGCAGGCAGGAAGGTAACCACCACTGATAGCCCAGATCTACTTAAGAGTGTTTGTCATTTTTCTACAGCACCTTTGTGTCATATTGGGATAAAAATAGAAGAGAAAGCCCATCATTGTCCATCACAGATGGAAAGCTCCAGAACCAGAGGAGTGAAGCATCCTGCTCCTCTCGGTAGATTTTCAGTCGTACTTGATGACTGATGTTGATATGTGCTTTGATCTTCCTGGCTTGTAATGAATACAGCGTACACTGGTTCTATTAGATCCTTTGATCAAACATCGATGTCACCAGGAAAACCCAAAGCTTGTAGAAATGAATGTTTGAGTGACTTTATGAGGGACTTTAGCCAAACGTCTGGAGCAGAAAGCTCGAATGTTCAGCATCTTCAGCGTTTCTCTGTTTGGAAGAGCTGGCTGATATTAACGTCATGGTGACATGAAGCTGCAGTTTTCTCCTGTTCAATCAAGTCTAGAATGTGTTTTCTGTTTGGATTGAGATCTTATAACTCAAGCAGGAGCCACTTGAGTACAGAGGATTCATCGTCTTGTCCTACCATGTGAATGATGAGGCTGCTGGGGAAAAAAAACAGAAGTTGAAAATATCTGGCTGCTCGTTCAAACATCAGATTCTTAGTATAAATAAAAATGATTTGATCATTTTTGTAAAAACTCAAATGTTTTTTCCATTTTCACCGTTTCGTACTTGTCTGCTGCGTGGTGGCCCAGTGACAAGCAGAGGGGAGCGTCACTCAACTTGAAAACCAGAGTTTTTCCCCCAGTGCGTTTTAAGCCTGGCAGGCCACCAGGCTTTACTTGTAAGCATCACTTATTTATTTAAATCTTTTTAAAATGTTTCAGTTTTGTAAGATTTTATAGTTGGTGTTCAGGTGTTAATCTTCCAGACATAATTATCAAGTGACATTTTCAAATTTTCTGTCAATTTTAAACATTTTTTAACTCAAAAACGCGACAGCTCGCTGGATGAGTGACTGTCCAACCACCAGGGTTAGCAAGTTTTCTGGGGAAAACCTTGCAATTAATGGATGGATGAACTTTTTTATTTTTTAAATTTCCTATTGAAAACTGTCAACAGTTTTTGATACAGGCAGCGGTTTGATTTGCACAGGCTCTACATGATGTGAACCCGCTCTCTGTGCTTCGTCTTCAGGTGTTCATTTGCGTTGCGCAGCCCAAGTCAACGACATATTACCAAGCAGCAGAACCACATATGCTTATCTGCCAATGACTGAAGATGAAGCGACACTCTGTTGTTGCCATGCCTGCACGTTGTCAGCCCCGGTTGTTTGACATGGAATATCAGCCATGACAGATTGTTGTTCTGCTGTGTAAACACACAAATACGATTTGATCACTTGTCGGCGGCAATTTGGAGGCTCAGCCTCGCCGAGGAGCTCTGAAAAACGAGTCGGCGTGTTCCCACTGACGGGCTGGTGGAGTTATGTGTGTCAACAGCTGTTCCTGATGATGTGCCAGTGTGCGTGTGGGTTAGATGCTGCAGAGTAGAACTGGGTTTTCTTTCCGTCTTATAGAAATGAAAACCTCTCTGTCCTCCTCCACGTCTTATTTGACACACTGCAAAAACACAAAATACTACAGAGTGTTTTTTGGTTTAGTGCAACTATTTTATTCTTGGGAGCTTGTTTTAAGAAGATGAGTAAGTTTTATTACTATTACTTCACTTGTAACAATACATTTTTCCTATAAGTAAAATAAGCTGCTGATGAAATCAGCACTTTCTCATCAATATTAAGGAATTATTGACTTAAAACAAGCTCCTACATCTTGCTGTAAAGTTATGAATAAGTTGGTTTTGTCTTATTTTAAGCCCACCAACACATTTGCACTGGAAACTAGATTAGAAAATCTTGGTAGGATTTTGTCGGTGCAGAAACCTTCGCCGGTTGAGTGCGACTCTGCAGTCGGCGAAGATTTCCGAGAGTAAAAGATTGTAGAAATGAGGGAGTTTGACTTTGAATGGCTTACTATATTCTTGCAAGCCAAACACCTATTAACCCAAACACCGTGTCCATGCACCCCCTGACTCGGGGGCTTGCTGTTTTCACTATGAGCTGAGCTTTATGAGGTTTTTGTATTTTGTCGCATCACAAACCACACGCATGAATATATACTCTGATCTTTTCAGATGTTTATTTGTAAAACAAAGTTTCGAGTCATGTATAATTTTCTTTCCACATTAAATTCCAATGAAATATATTCATGTTTGTGGGTGTCAGAATAAATGGAAAGGTTCAAGGTGTACGAATATTTTTGATAGAAACCCCACCTCTTTGTCTGACATCACTCCATGACTTTCTGCAGGCTCAGCTGTTTGGCATTTAACTTTCGGTTTCAATTTATGTTGCTTTTTGCCAACATGTCCGCCTTCTCGCAGCAGACCGGGGAGCCCTGTTGTAATTGTCCAGTTTTCTCATTTCTTACATTATGTTGGCTCCAGATTTGTGGCGTATAGATGCTGAAAGCTGCTTCTGCCACGTTTGGCAGAGCCAGAAGATTTTTAAAGGTGTTGCAGCGCCGAGACGTTCAGTTATTTATAAACAGCGACAGCATTTTAAAGTCTATTATCTGAGCTGCTGTTATTATTTCGAGCAAAGATAAAGATGACCTGATTTATAAATAAGACAATAAGAGTCCTATTTAGCCAAGTGTAGGAAATATGGATTATTTCCAATATTACATCAGTTGATTGATGACAGACGCTGAGTCAGAGCAGCTTGGCGATATTTACAGTAACTAGCTCTGTCATTGGATTACAGTGTGTAATTGGATTTAGGCGTAATACTTTAGGGAAACTATGTGAAATGTAAATCTGTCTACACAATTTGAAGAAACCATATGATTGCTATATTTGTCTGCTCAAAACTGGAATGGTGGCCATCATGAATTGAGACCTGCTGCCCTCACTTTCATATGTTCTGTCTGTTGTCACTTTGATGCTTCCTGCTCTGTGTTTCTCCTGCAAAGCGACTCCTTCAGTACAAACGCGCATCAGCGTTTCAGATCATCAGTTCATAACACTTGAGATATAATTGGAAAGAAATATTACATTCCAGACAGTTTTGCAAACAATCACTTTGGCGTGCGCTGATATTATGATGATGACATGTTGGTGAAACGTGGCGAAGTTCTGCAATCTCATACTGGTGACGAGATCATGTCAGGTCATTGGCTCCCTGAAGAGTATTGTGTCATCCATATTGTGATTAACTGCAGGTATTAACTGGTTCATTTGAGTGTTTTCCATCATTTTTCAGTGCTTTGACAGTAGGGGAATACAGGCCACAATCCTTCTGCAACAGGAAGCTTCTTCACAATCAAACACCTCTGTCATCTAAGGAGAAATCTTCAAAGAGTTTTTCTCGTCTTTCTGAATAAAACGTGACACCAAAAATAGAAGCGAAAAAATAAATAAATAATGGCTCATATTCTTCAGTTGAAAGACATCCGTCCTAGTTGTGTGCACCCGCCATCATTCTGGGAGCTCAAGAAAAGCCGCTTGTTCTTTCCTGTGGTTCGTTGTCCCCTATTTTTCATAAATGTGGGAGTCGTTGCATCACAGGGGTAGAACCATCCTCACTGGCAACTTCAAATACTGAGGCCCCAGAGAAACGCAGCAGGCAGCGTGAAGCAGTCATTAGAACATGAAGGCAGGGTGAGGATCTGATGCTGCTTGGAATCGGACTTTGAAGAGCTTCTGCCATGTCGTTGGAGTCACGCGGCAAAGGGTTCAGCATCTCAAGATAGCGAGCCGGGCGATTAGGAAACGTCCGATTGGGGGAAGGAAATGCCTTCGGTCTCCAGCAGGTTTTCATGAATTGACCGGAAATTTAAAACACGTTCGCCTCACCAGGCATTTTGTAAAAACGTCAACCGTGTCTTTTTGTGTATGAATGAAACAAAAAGAAAGAAGCTGTCTGTGGGTTGAAGATGACTGACGTTGACATTCTGAAGAGTTGCAAGCAGCAGCGGACTGCCACTGATGTTTGAACATCTTTCGGACGATAAACAGATTTCTGCTTTGAGATAAGTTCCCTAAAATTGATAATATTAGTGGTAATATAATGGTGAATGGCGTAATAACGCAAGATCTCACAGATCAATAAACTTTAGATCCTATTGAACATTTGACACCGGAAAACATTTTAAATATTGAAAATGAATAAACCAAACAACAAAAACAAATAAAATGAATTATGAACAAAATCATCTAGTTGAGACCAAATCACCAGACTGAAGACTTTAGTCATTCAGTTGTTTGTAGAAAGAGAGAAAAATAAAAATGATAAATCATGTATATGGAAATTATTGAGCTCTGTTTAATTTATCATGAGATTAAATGATTTACTTTTTGCACCAGATCGATCAATTGATCTATCTATCTCAAACAACAACAATGTTTTATATACAAAACACTGATTCATTCCAATTCACTTTAGCGCACTAGTAACTTCATCTTTACTGAGACTAAGTTAAGATCCACCTGAGATTAATATAAAAAAAATAAAATTAGTTGAAAAAGAACTGGACTGCAGTAATTCGAGAGCAACCTTAAGTCAGAGCATGAAGTCTACAGTATGTTTTACAAAACCAGTGACTGTGAGGATAAAAGAGCGCTTCAATCTGTTTGTTCTACATCTATGTGTATCATCTAGTCTACTAAACTGTAATAGTTTTATTTTGTCTTGTTGCAGAAACCTTTTGGACATGGACACCTTCTCCAAGTCAGATCCAGGTAAGCTTTCCATTCACAGTATCAGTTCTCCTGGCCTCAGCTATGTGCTACTATTTGTAGACAGTAAGCTCAGCGTATTCTGGTCCAGTGGTGCAAAGTGAAGAAGAAGATAGTACAATCTATTGTGCTTCACACCATTTATGCAGAGAGAACAAATACTCCCACTTCACTACTTACATTTGCTCAATTACATTAACTTTTTTGAAAGAAATGTATTTTTACTTTTACTTGAGTAAAAATATGTAGAAAGTCGAGTTGCTCTTACTTGAGAGCAGTTTTTGGACACTCTCCCTACTAACTTTCTAACATCAAACTATTCACTGCAGTCGTTTGATGTCAGAAACGACGGAACGGCTCCAGTCAGATGCAGGGCCGGTTCTAGACGTGTTTATGTTGGGGGGACCAGCCGAGATGTGAGGGTGCGTTCACGTTATGCTCCAGTTTATTAATTGTTCTTGTTGACCAGTGTTTTCTTAGAACGTCCTCATGGAACTGGGATTTATTGTAACATTTCCGTGTTTTGTTTTGTTTTTTTTTACTTGCATTTTGTCCTGCAAAATTATTGCTTGTCAGGAAGCGTGTCTCACCTGTTGTGCATTTTGTTGTTGTTGTCAGGAAATGTCTGATTCCGATTCCTCTCCGTGTCTGGAACATGCGATCATAACTCTGGATTAACTAGGAAAAGCTTTGTGTATTTGAACCCCCCTACCCCCCACTCTGAAACACCTGATGTGTTTGTTTTTATCGACCTTATCTCTGCGACCTTGCAGTCGCACGGTAACCTTTGGAGCATTTAAAGGAACAACGCCAAATGTCTCTGAGTGAGCACAAGGCTGCGTCTCCAGGGTCGGCCGGCACGGAGTTTGAATTAAGCAGCTTCACACAGAAATAAAGGATTGCTAATCACTGGAGCTTGACAGACTTAATGACTGTTGGCCTCACGCAGCAGGAAAAAAACCCCTTCAGAGGCAGCAGTGAATGGTGAACAGTAGGTTAATTGAAAGAGCTGTTTGGAGAAAAAAAGAAGAGTGAAAGGAGGCTCAAAAAAACGACGGCGCTGTCAGGGAACGGGTTCTCCTTTACTGGGTGTTCAGAAAATTGATACGTCTTCACTTTCAAATGACCTTGAAAATATCCTCATGTTAATTTTTTGACTAGAACTTTGGTGATGCAAAACAAGTTTCGACATTTTTTTTTCGTGATTGCACAATTGTGCCGAACGTTTTAGTCAAGGCGGGTTTTATTTGCAAAGCACATTTCAGCAACAGTGGAGCTAAAAAATGCTTTTCCATAAGGAGCAAAATAAACAGACAAAAAAAAAAAGCAAGCAAAAACAAAGTGGGAAAATAAAGTAAAACATGTTGAGAGACAAACTACAATTTATAATAGTCCGGTTATTATTAATCAAATGGAGCTTTAAACAAATAAACCTTCAGCCTTGATTTAAGGGAACTCACTGCTGAGTATGAACTAATTGTTTGAGTTTCCGCCATACATGATGCATCAGATTTGTTTTTTAAATGACAGGTAATTTGGGATTTAATGACGACTGTTTACTTTCCTTTACTTTTTCTGCACCTTGGTCCATCACAAACCAGAACATGACACCTGAGCTCCAACATCAGGACAACTTTACCCAAAAATTCATTTTAGGCCTCAATAAAACTCAAATTCAGTTGAATATTTTTCACACGTTAGAATAAAGAACCGGTGTTGAATTGTGGCACTTAGATTCAGAGCCATTTTTTTTTTTCCTTCGTGGATCCAGTTGGAGAAGCTCAGAACCGTGCCGGAGGGTTAGCGGCGTGTTAGACGGGTCCGGGACTTCAAACAGTTGTTCCCTGCTGGGAT
The DNA here is from genome assembly GCA_922788865.1 of Poeciliopsis turneri. Taxonomy (NCBI): domain Eukaryota; kingdom Metazoa; phylum Chordata; class Actinopteri; order Cyprinodontiformes; family Poeciliidae; genus Poeciliopsis; species Poeciliopsis turneri. The sequence goes on along the minus strand of CAKLNU010000555.1, from coordinate 139,080 downwards.
GAGGGGGATGCTGGACTCGCTGTGGTCACGTTGCCCCCTCAACTCTTTCATGTCCCTGTGTGGGGCTCTCAGGCTGACCCCGGCGTCCTGCGAGTCTGATAATGTCACAGCTTTTACAGCGAATGCATGACTGACTCTCGTTTTCATTCCACAGATACAATTTACGATATATTTTATTCTACACTATTAACGAACACTTACCAATATTTACGCTACCTTTTCTGAAGTGTTGAAACATCTTCACAACTACATCATAAGCGGCCAGATTATGAACTTTCTTCTCCAAAACAGATTTTCATTTAACTACGTCTTCATTTTGACCTCAACTTTTCCTGCTCACTGACTAAAACGCTGGAAATCCAACTCAGATTAAATCCTCCAATCAGCTGCTTATCAGAGCTGGGTGGTAACATTTACTCAGTTACATTTACTTGAGTATTTTTACTACACTGCACTTTTTACTTTTACTTGTTTTTGGAGTAATTTTACTGTGAAGTATCTCGTCTCCTACTTGAGTAAAATTTCTGGATTTTCTACCCACTGAATGAAGAACAAACATGTTTTAACCAAAACGTCACCACACAGACACACAGCTGCAGTTTTTGTTAATGTTTCAGATTTTTTTATTTTACTGAAAGAAACTGATTTGGAAAAAAATTTGTTTGGATGATTTTGTTCTTTTTGTTACATATACAAATTATTGTCATTTTAGGTCTTAAAATACCAAAATTTCCTCTTAATTTATGTTAGAAAATTAATATTATGAGATTGTTTAATTTTAAATTAGTGATAATTTGATCAGTTACTTTTTTACTCTTGACTTGAGGAATTTCTTGGACAATACGTTTTAGTAAAAACATGTATTGCTGCTCTTACTGGAATTGACTATCCACCAGTTTCTGTACAGTTTGTGCTGGTGCTCAGAGGACCCAGCAGGTGGCGCTGCTGCATGGCAGCCTCTTCTGTCAGACTGCCCCAGGGCAGCTATGGCTACTATCCAGTAACTTGCCACCATCAGTGTGTGAATGGGTGAATGTAGCGTTAAGCGCTTTGGAGTCCTCTGGACTTGATAAAGAACCATTTACCATTTTCACAGAGTTCAGAGTTGCACTATATTATTAAAGGTTGTCCAACTTTTGCCATGACATTACTGTCTTGCTTCTCTTTGTGAAATGGTTTTTGATTGTGACGTGACTAAATGTGAAAAGGGTTCACGGAGCAGTGACTACACTGTAGGCAAGACGAAGAGAAGGACTAGAAAAGGGGGACAGAACCGGACCCGTCACTGTGGCTGGTGGAGTCCAGACAGAAGGGAGGGCAGATTCACAGAGCAAAATATTCAAAATCCTGTGAACACAACCGGGGAACAGAAGCAGTCGGAAGGAGCAATTTGAGCTGGAAGTGCTTTTAACCTTGAGGAGCCCCGAGGAGACGCAGAGCGTCTGAGCAACGAGCCAGCAGAACGATGCCGACAGTCTCTGTGTTAGCAGCTTCCACTCTGCCAGCTAAGCCTTGTCCTTTTCTTTGTATTGTCTTTCTTCATTTGACTCGATCCTTCTTGGGCTTGATCGACTTCAGAGAAGCTGTCATCAACCAGGCCAGCAGTAGTTTGCTGCAAAATGGTTTCTAGACAGCAGGGAGGTTTGCACCAACCGGGGGAAGCTCGGTTGGAGACGAGGTGGTCTTGGTAGGTTGGTGGTGGTGCCATGTTCTTTCCATATCCTCTCAGCTAAATTAGTTTTATACTAAAGGATATTTATCCATAAACAATGCTGTTGCAATCTTAGCAACTCAGTTGCCATAAAGAGGATATCGATTTGCTTTTACATAGAAAAATTGAGTCTGTTGATACAATGATGTAATATTTACTATGTGCTGTATGATAACCTGTGGCTGAGTCAGAAAGGTTTCATCAGAGTTGCCAGGTTGGATCCGGTTCTCACTTGCAACACTTATTCACTGAAGACGGGAAATAGTTTCTTGAAGGCTTCGATATGTTGACAGTACCTCAATTTATCAGGTTGATTTTGGGAGATCAGTGATGGGCTGATGTGACGCCAATCAGCAAAAGTCTCAAAACCAACCCCTGTTCTCTTCAACTCTCTCGTTAAAGAGGTTTGACTGACAGCCCTGCCCTCTGGGGCATGTCTGCACGTTCACAGTTAACAACAGTCACCCCTCTCTTCCCAACTCAGCAACTTTCTTGGTGTATTTAGCATTTCAGACAAAAAAAAAATTGGTATCAGCCAATATTGGTATCGGCAGGTCAGGCTTTTTAAAGATCTGTAATCGCCGATTGACCAGAAAACTGCAAGCGCAATGTTTTTGTTGAAAGGACTCTTTCACAGACCCTCCCATTTCTTCATTACCATTTACCTTTGATTTAGCTGTAGCTTGTGATGTTTTCCTGCCTGAACATTATGACAACCTAAACTAACTCTTAAAAAAAAGAATTTTATTCTTTTCTTTTCTCTCTCTTGTCAGTGGTCGTATTGTACGTTCAAGGTCTGGGTACCAAAGAGTGGAGAGAGGTGAGTTAGTTTTGTTTTCTTTTATCTTCAGATGCAATTGCAGCACACAATCCATCACAGAAAGAGCCGAACGAGTGAGCACAAGTTGTTCTATGATTCTGGTTCCACAGACTGAAAGCCCTCATTCTCTGGTTTTAAAATCAGGACAACTAATACATGATAAGGCTGTTCGTCATTCGCACCAAGCTAGTGAGAGCTAGTAATGTGGCATGTTTGTTATTGTCATAGCAACTCCATAGCAAGTGCCTGCCAAGATGGCTGTCTGCTACAAAGTTCACAGAAGTGTGTCACGTGAGACCCAGTAGCGACTTAGCTCTGCTACTGGGTCGCTACCAGCAAAGTGTCAACAGGATGTTGGGGAAAATTGCCGGTTGAATAAGTTGGAAATGTGTAAATAATTCAGTTTATATTTAGATACACACTATTAAGGAAAAAAGGCTAATAGAAAATTTAAATCAAGTTTATATATTATTTTTAGATATTTTTTCCTCTTCCCTATCAGGGAGGCCAGCGCCCCGTATGGACCAGCCACTACTGCAAAAAAAAAACAAACAAAAAAAAGAACTAAATACCGAAATCATGAAATTCTTCTCTGTTCATTATGAGAAAATATTTTCCAGCTTCTTAAACATTACTTTCTTTATGAGCTTTGTCACTGACGTGACCCAAAACTTATTTTATTTGTAAAAAAAAAAATGTTGGCATTACTTAGTGCAGAGAAAGATTATTTGGCAGGAAATCATTTTTATTTTTATAAACCCTGAGTGACGAGATGAGGATCTTCCTACAGGGCCTGAATTGCCAGGACGGAGTGTGTGTGGTTGCGGGTCCTACTCCTGCGCCTCCTCCTTCCTCCGCCTGCTGGACTGCAGCCCTGTGCATGCAGAGCTGTCTGTTTGTGGACAGAAGGAAAACAGTCTGAGTCACTGTGGCAGGCTTATTGTCTCTGTCTCGAGGCATGTGGGCAGGCTGAACACATTGGCAGATTTGGCTCCAGACGCTTTTTGACACAATTAAGAGCCACCAAAATTTCACACTAATGAGGAGGAAGAGAGGATTATTGCTGCGCCAACAGCAAACGCCGCAGGAACGAGAACCAGTTCCATCGGCAGATTGTTTCACTTGTAACCAGGCATTTTCCCCACGTAATGCATGAAATGATCTGCCAATGTCAAGGAATTAGTTACTTAAAATAAGCTACTATATCTTACTGAAGAGTTACTTGTAAGTTAGTTTTGTCTTACTTGAAGTGTACTAAGATATTTGCAATTGAATCAAGATCAAAACGTTTGGAGAGATTTTGTGTTTTTGCTGCGAACTGTTGGAAATAATTTGGTGAATGGACAGGAAGGAAAGTTAAAACAATATTCATAAGTCCCTGGTATGTGCAATGAAGGATCGACATGCCCTCTTCTCAGATTTTAATATTTAATTCCTCCCTTCAGTCGTAGGAATGTATCATTGTAAAACAACATGTCCTCACACACGAGTGAAGTTGCTCCCCCACCTTCTTCAAATCAGGCAAAATTAGTGTCAAACGTCTGTGCTATGTTCAGGCAACAAATGTTTTTGTTTGCGCCGCTTTAGCTTTGAAGATACCAATGAAAGTTTAAAGGTCAAAATGTCAACCAGGCCCCCCTCACTCCCACGTTTACTATATCTAAATAACCTTTAAACTTTCATTAATATCTTCAAAGCAAAAAAAAAAAAAAGTTTTGCACAAACCAGCTCAAATGCAGTCGAGTTGATTGACACCAATTTTGTGTGATTTGAATAAGGTGGTAGTGGATGACCTTTCATGACCTCCAGCAACATTTCTTAAAACATTTTAAAATGATAGCGGCAGAAATGAAAATTTTTATAACCCTTTGACACCAGTTTTGTCTGACTTGAAGAAGATGAGGGGGCGATTTCGCTCAGGTTGCTGACCTTCCTCTTCAAAATGCCCAGTTAAAAGTTCAAAAGGTCAAGACTCAGCCCCTCGTCTCCACTGGATATCCGTCAATTAATGGTTGATTTGTTTCAACTGCTTCCAAATGAAAATGTTCAGTTCATGTGTAATATTATTAGTTTCAGTGCTGCAAAAATAATGAGTTCCCCTAAACATGCTAAGTGACACTCCAGCCTTCTTCTTCCTCTCGCTTCATTAGCTCGTTTCACTGCAGGCCCAATCTGCGTCCACACGGAGGCACACAGCCAATCTCACCCACTTTTTCTGCGACTTCTGGCAGATACCTGGAAGAGATGTCCCGTCTCTATTTATTCTGACGTTTTGTGACCACACTGTGGATGTCACGGTGATTTCCAACTCCGTGATCCATCGGGACAGGCTCGGTTTGTTTTCCTCTCATGTCATCTGTCCAACTGTTCTCCTTCCTCTCCAGAAGCTGCAGACGGTTCGTCACCGATGCAGCGGAGTCCAGTAGAGAAGAGTCTCCCCCCAATTGCCTCATGCTGCCATGTTGCGTTCAGGCTCTCAGTGCAGCACTGTCAAGTGAGCCCGGATATTCACACACGTGTTCATCGCGGGCGACGGGCTTTTGTTCGAAATAAACTCACCGAGAATGAAATGTCGCACGCAGACCTCTTTTCTTAAGTGTTGCATCACATTCGACTGAACGTGATGCAATGTGAACAACAGTGAAAATATCAATCCCTCTGCGCTATGGTGACTATGGTCTTTGGACAAATCTACCCTAAACTAGAAGCGGTAGAAATGCTTTCCTGAAATTATACTGATATCCTAAACAATTTACAGAAATTCCACAATTGCTTTGGGTTATTCAGTAAAAATCAACCAAAACTGAAATAACCGCCTAGGATTTTCACAAAAGACATGTGAGGATCGTATAGGCCAACTTATAACACAAATATGTGTATATTTTTAATATTAATTAATATTTTTAATATAAATATACAGTGCTGAAAGGAGCACTGATCTGCACCAAGTATTTTTGGTCTAATTTCTAGACCAAACATCTTAGTGCACTTGAAATAAGACGAAACTAACCTACAAGTGACTTTTCAGCAAGATGTAGGCGCTTGTTTTAAGTAAATGATTCCTGTTAGCGCCTCTCGGTCTGATTTTTGGACGAAGCGGCCGCTGAAGTTGTCTTCCGATCGGAGCTCCGGGAGTTTCTCTGGCGCTACCGTCTGTGGTGCAGCGACGAGGTGCAAACTTTTCTGCACATCATCAAAAAACTGCAATATCCAGAGGCAACGAAGAATGAGTTGTTTTTGTTGAGGTGACGTGAAACCTCAGGTCAGAGGCCATCTTTCCCGCACCCCGACATCCACAGACGCACATCATTGTGAGGCCACAAGAATATCCTATTTTTCGGGAATAAAATGCTGATTTTGTTGATGCATGTCAGGATGCCTCCGGACGCTCAAAAGGTGACGGGCCTGTCGCTTCGATTAGGACTGACGTGTCGCTGTTCTTGTCTCGTTTCTTCTGCAGTTTGGCCGAACTGAGGTGATTGAAAACACCCTGAACCCAGACTTTGTGAGGAAGTTTGTTCTCGATTACTTCTTTGAAGAGAAACAAAACCTTCGCTTTGATGTGTAAGTGGAAATACTCCCAGAAGCTGCTCTAGTCAGTAACAACTGTGGTAAAAGCATTTATTTCTTTTGAAAGAGAAACTCTCTCAATATATGTAAATCATTTTCGTTAGTTCAAAGCATAACTAGTATCAGATAAGGAGCGTCTGATGAACTAAAGAGAATTTGAATTACTGGGGATCCAAGTAAACATGATGTGTTGATTATTGGATTATTACTTTGCTCCTTAGTCACTTATTTCTATAAGATCGACCTGTTTACTTTTTTACTTTAATCCAGTCCTTTCTCAGTTTATTATGTTTATTTGTGTGGATCTGATCTTAGATCAGTTCCCTCGCCCACGGCGCCTTACTTACCACTGATTCTGCTCTAAATCACAAAACGGGCTTTCCAGCGTCATTAGCAATCTCCACATGTGAAAAACCTGACTGAGCGGTGAAAAAGGAGAGGCTAACAGGTGAATAGCCCCAGGCGCAGTGCCTTCTTTCGCCCCAGGCTTTCTAAAAAACCCAAACCTGCCACCAGGCAGAGACGAAAACAGACGAATTCAGAGCGAGAAACGGGAATCTGCGTTTTCTGCTGTGTATTTATTTGACACACGAGCAGAGCTTTCTCTGTCAGAAATGAAGAGGACCTGTTTCAAAGACGCTGCCAGTGGCTTATCTGCAGATGGAGCCTCTGGGGGGAATCGGGAGCCTCGAGAGGAGGAAATGAAGCAACACTTCTGGCAGGAAGAGAAAGACTTCAGACAGCATGATGAGCTCTAGAGGGGCTTTTCCTCTTTCCCTCTGCTGATGATTCACAAATATGTTTTCTTAATTTACTTTAAATAACTTTTGGTGTGAGCCATGTCCAATTATTTCAGTCACTTGGGAGCTCTCTGTTGCTATCAGTGCTGAAACAATATTTCTGTCTTAATTTACCTGGTTTTGTTGACCTGAATCTTATTATTAGACCTGCTGAAATGTATTGTTTCATTAAACTGTAGGTACAATGTGGACATGAGGAGCTGCAATCTGTCCAAACATGTAAGTAGTTCAAAATGTTATTAAGGGAAGCCACACATTAATCTGAGACCTAACCTGTTATTTCTGTCTAATCTTTCCTCACTGCTTCCTCACCCTGCTGAGCAGAAGGTGAGTCACTCAGGCCTCCATTCAGACATTAGCATGGCATTGTGAAAGTGCGAAAGTTGATTTTTCTTTTTTATTTCTTGCAAATGCAACTTTTAGAGGTCTGATTCTATACAAAACAACTTCAAATAATACGAATCTTAATAGTTATGTCAGTAATTCTGCTTCTTAAACTGTATGTTTTTTTTAACACACGGGACTTTGCTTTAGGCTTGTTCTACAAATATTGGGGTCTGGTTAAACATACATCGACATGTTTGCAGATATTATAGAGGAAGAAAAAACTTTTAAGATTTCAAAAGGAAGTGAAGGATCGTAACACCTCTACATGTTGAGGTTTACCATGGCAACCTCTCTTTGCTTCGTCCAGGACTTTCTGGGTCAGATATTCTGCACTCTTGGAGAGATCATTGGCTCCCCCGGCGGCAGACTGGAAAGGACGCTCTCGTAAGCACTGCCTACACGACCGCCATTTTATATTTAGCTAGTGACAGTATAACATTCACTGTCTCACATTTTAATGTTCCTCTATTCTTTCCCCATTTGTTCATGCTTCAGTTTATGAGGCATTCTTGACAAATGGAGGAAATGTCAGACATACAGTCCAGCAGCTGAGAGGCAGATGGTTGCTAACACTTAACCTGAAGGTGTCTGCATAAGACTGACATCACATCAGTGATGAACATGAATGAGTCTTCAGGAATGTTGCCTTTGAGCGTCAGTCAGTAAATAATGACATTTTAATGCAAAGTTGCACAAAAACTTTCATTAAAAGTTCCTCAAAATGTCAACTTTGCATTAAAAGTATCATTATTTACCGAATGACACGTCATGACAACAGTGATAAACATTCACAAAGACTCCTTCGTATTCATACTTAGAAATTATTAACGTTAAACTAAGCAACCAAAATGGTAACAGTGACTTGAGTATTAAATGATTGATAATTTGATAAGTTACTCAGTACTTGAGTCCTCTGCCCACCTCTGGTTAGACTTAGAAGACGTCTTTATTTTTCTCTATTTTATATTATTACAAACATGTAACTACCCTCTGCTCTTCAGCAGTTGCTCCTTTGCTGCTTCATGCATTACTAATTCAGACTGGTTCCAGTATGGTGAGAAAAGAGGCCAGCTTGTGCTGCGGCTCCGTATTTAAAGTGCTGTAAGCCTGAAGTCCTCTGAGGACGTGAGGGCCTCGTCCCAGCAGAACCGGAGCTGATTTGCTCTCTGTCCGTTTCAGCTGAGCCTGGGGTCTGGCACTGCAGATATCCTCCAGGCTCAAAGCTCTGCTCCATGCCTCTCTGCAGCGTTTGACAAAAGTAATCCACTCAACAGAATCGGAAACCAAATTCAACATACAGCTATTTATAGTAATCTAGTGAGGTTCCCTGAATTGATTACTTCTAAATGGAAGACATTTCAGCTGACGCAGATGGGATTCAGCATCTCCAATGTCTTTACTGTGTCAATTCATCTGAATACAATTAATACATGTAAGAGGATCCTTGATGTTTTTCATGTTTGGTTTTTCGGTGTCAGAAAACCTTCAGGCTCTGAGACGGATCCCTGTGAGCAGACAATTTGTCAGTCGCCTCACCACGTTTCTGACTTTAGCCCAGCCAGTGTTTGGACAGTATCACCTAACAATAACGTGATGAAAAAGCTCCAAACTACATAATTTGGAAGTGGTTTGACCTTTGCCACAGGCAGGTTTTGTTGGAGGAGCAGGGCCACCTGTTTGCTAGAGCGATTTTGATGCGTCCAAACGTGCCGCAACGTGGCCTAGACGCGCCTCCACATAGACTTTGACTATAAACCAGACGCGCCTGGTGCTTAAAACGCGTCTGGTGTGAATGCACCGTCGAGCGTCTGCATTCAAAGTGCACACTCGTCAAACTTGGAGCGTCAGAGGAGTTTTTGACACGCGTAACGCGTTTGGTTTGAACGCACCATAAGACCTCAGCCCAAGCTGCTCTGCACGGCGGTGGAACATCAAGATGCACAGAGAGCTAGAAATGCATGAGCGCAAAAGATCTGCAACAGTTTTAAAGCGACACTCACCCTTTGCTGTCTTTGGGTTTCAGTCAGTAGCATTTCAATCTAAAGTTGTTTGGAGATCTAGTGGAAGTGAAGCCGTTCAGATCTGTAGACGTTTTCTCTGAGGTTTCAGTGGGCGAAACACTTTTGTCTATTCGCTTCTGGCTGTTCAGAGACAAGACTGCTCCCTGGAGGCATGGACCATGCTGAGGTTTTAAATTTTACCCAGTTAACGTTTTGTGGTGACGCGTGTAATACTCCAGTTCAATCCTAAGAAGCTTCCTGGAAATTACCTGTGCTCAAAGAGAGAGGTGCCGATCCGAATGAGGCAATGACTTGAAAATCTTCACTGGACAAGTTTGAAAAATCAGTCTTGATCCAGATATTTCTTTGATTCTCTTGAAACTGTTGTGACTCTTTATTCCTTAACTTGTTTGTTGAATGTTCTTACATTTATGTCGCTTTTCAGTGTGACTTTAAGAAGGATATTTATCACATTTTCGTCAAAATCCTGGAACATTTCTTTTCACAGTAGATTCTAGATCTACTATATGCTCCTCCGAAAGCTCGTTGACAATATCCTATCTAGGTTAAAGCTAAAGCTTTTGAGGGCTGCTCTTACTTTTAATAATAAATGACCAGCAGGACTCAGACTTAGAAACACAGAGGGAGCTGCTCAGCCTGCTTACTTTACGCAGTAAGAAAATATCTGCAATTTCCAAACTTACTGAATTTGTTGGTTCCTGTTGGGGAGCATTAATCGGTCACAAAGTGATCGGATAAAATGTGTCGCTCTCGCGAATGGGAAGTTGGAGATGTGATGGCCTGGAAGTTCTGTTCGATGTGTGGAAGCAGAAATAAATCACGAGAGAAATCCTGACCTCGTTTTGAAACTCCTGTGAAGCATAAAGTGGGGGAGGATGGGAAGGGGCGTTTAAGTCTGATGTGGAAAGAGTGATGCAGGGACAGAAGGGGTTACGGCATCATTTCATGATTAGCTACATTTTACTGAAGACATTCGTGAACAAACTTTGTCTCTTCTGAGAAGCTGGCCCTGCCCAGTCCAGTTTCTAACCTTGAATGAAGCCCGTCACCGATACTCCTGTCTGCACTAAATCCTGATCATTTGGGCGTTACTGCAAAGCGCAGACGTTCTATTGGAAAAGGTACAGAAGCTCACTGTTATGCTGCCGTGTTTTGCATTACAGATTTATTCTGGCACGTTATTTTATTCAGACACAGGATGTGCGCTCGGCGTCAGAGAGGATCCGCTGGGTCTCATAGACACTCGCTCCCCATGCATTTTAATGAAATTGTAAAGTGTGTGACTCTGACCTGCTTTCATTCAGAATGCTTTATTTGCTCGTGTTTAATTTCGCTGGAGTGTTTCTTCTTTTTTTTTTCCTCTTTTGATGGAGCGCTTTCTCCCCCTATTTAGGCCAAAACAGCATGAAACTAGTTTCTTCCACAGAGCTTAGCGGGGAGCCGTTTTTTCCATCTCTTCTCATTCAGCGTGGCGGGTTCGTACATTAAGTACATTTTTTACTTTTAAGTTACAATATATAAGTTTAAAAATAATTTGTGTTAAATAAAATCAGGTGTAATGCCTACGTTTCTGTTTTAAAAACATTTAACATTTCTGTCAAGATGTGTCCAGGGTGGAACCAATGTTCACCCTGTTGTTTAGGTCAGAGTAGTATTTTCAGTGACGCACCGCTCTCAGTAAAAGCCAACGTGTTTGTTTGTTGCTGTAATTCGTGGTAGAGATTTGGAGTTTTGTGCTGTAAACATTTTCCAACATTTGGTAGACGTGTAGCTGTACTTTTACTAGGCCCTTTGATCCGATAAGGTTTCCGGTTTGTAGTTTGAATCTGTTTCGGAGACGACTGTGGATCCTCTAGAGATGACGATGCAACGACCGATTCTTCACAAAACCAACAAAATTATACACTGACCGTCCTCTTCATGAGACCGTCTCGGGAAAATGGAGTCTTCAATCAGAGGCATCTTCAAATTCGCTGCATCACAGACCTCTACAGGAGATCTTTCTAATTGTCATGAAGTGCGGTGAAGGTGGTGAGGAGAATGCAGCGGACCCATGAAATGAAGAAAATGATGGTTTTAATGATGACTAGCGCACAAATAATTCCAAAAGTCCGAGGGTAGAAGGCCAAGGCTCAAGAACTGGTAGCAACTGGTCACACTGGACATCTGACGGCCAACTTGACTGGACAGCAAGACGGATTAGACAAAGAACAAGGAACACAAGTAGCATTAAATACACAGGGAGACGATCAGGGGAAATAAGGAACCTGCACTCAATGAAGGGGAAACACAGAAACCTAAATACTACTAATAATAATAATCACTTCACTTAATAGCCATCACTATATACAATAACTCTTTGGAGAATCTGAATTCAGGTCAAACTCCTCGATAATCCACAGTGGGAAGAAGACGTTCTTCGTCTCTTCTCTCGCTCCTGATCTATTTGCTCGTTTCACGTCCGGTGTGAAGATTCCCCATCAACATTCGCAGCGGGCCGGTGTGAACGGAGAGAGACGAGCGGAAAAGTGTGTAATGAATCTTCTCTGTTTTTAAGATCGAGGCCGTTGGACATGTTTTATGATCAGATACCAGCTCTGAGGAGACACTAAGCGCTTGTCTCATCTTGTTTTGTATTAAACTAGATGCTTCTCTTGCTGTCGCCTTTGCAATGATGCATTTTCCAACAACATGTCTGCACTCTAATTAGCAACACTAATAGATCAGAATTTCAGATGTAAAATTTAAAAATATTTGCATCGGACGCTACGTTATCTGGAAAACTAAGAATTTTGGTGTTTTTCTTTTCATTCTCCATAATGGATGGATTGTGACACTTTGACCCAGATCACACTGCAGGCAAAAAGCTATAAATCAGATTGTTTGGTTTAAGCCACTCATTTCATTAATTAATTTTTTTCTATGAGTGACATTAAGCACCAATTATTATTTTATTCCACCAATTGACACATATCGTCTCAAGATACTCTACAAACACAATCTCAGTTTTGCACATACATAGTGAAATCGGTTCATCCATAAAGTTCAATAAGTTTCAGTTTTAAGTTAAAATTACTACAGATATTGAACAGAAAGGGTTTTCTAAAAGAGAAACCCACCAGATTGCATCATGTATTTTTCTTTTATGACTGGAGCTGCAGTCGTGTCATTTATGTCTGACGTTATTCATTTACTTCACCCTCCAAACTCCAAATTACTACTTTTTCCTCTGCCTTCCATCCGCCCTCTCTGCTCCCGCTGGAGAAGACGAGCGCCGCTCTAACGGAAAGGGCAGCTCGCGTCTTTGGCTGACAGGAGAAGAGAGGTGGCGGGTTTGATTGAGTGTGGCTGCATCGGCCAGTTGTTTGTTTTGCAGTGCAGGTGACGGGCGGAGACTCAAATTTGTTTTTCTGCTGCCGCGCTCCTGTTTCCTGTCTCATTCGGGGAGGGAATGACAGTCTTTGAAGTAGGTTAGGCTCCAGAGACATCGTTACAGAATAAAAATGTCACGAATTTGTAGAAAGTGGAAACAGCAGAGTTACTTTTCCACAGAGAAAAGTGTGTGTGTGGAGGAAAGAAAGAACATCTTTTAGAACAGGGATGTCAAAGTCAAAAACACCGAGGGCCAAAAAAAAAAAAAAAAATTGCTACAAGCCGAGGGCCGGACTGGTTCTGCGTTTATTAAAATATGTTGAAATGTGCATAGCCTGTTAAACCAGTGCATATTATTTAGCAATTAAATGAATAAAGCAATATTTTGTTATCACTCTGTCAGTGACCTCAAGGAAAAACATTTTCAACAGGCAAACAGCAAAAAATTTAATTGTTTTGAAAAACGTAATATGTTTCTTAATGTCAAGATAAATACATAAATTAAAGTGCATGCAGTATAAACTGAAAATGCATTATTGTGCTGCTCTATGATGTCCATGTTCTTGTCTTTGTGTGTTTCTCAGAAGCTTGATAGATTATATTCTGAGATTATATTCTTTCATTACAGCCAATCTTTCTCCACACAGAAGACACACAGGCAGTGATGGCAGAGTTACTTTAATCAGATTACTGATTACTCCCTGAAACTCAGATGTCCCTCTGCACAGATTTGTGACACTTATCTTAATATTAATAATTATAATGGTGCTCAGTTACACAACTTTACAGGCACATTAATTCATGGCTGTTTTCACGTTCTTTGCGCTGCTCCTATTAGTTTCGATGCTTGCTATTTTCTGGAGCGCAACGCGAAGCTTGACGTCCTTCAGAGGTCATATATTAACTTGACAGTAACAAAGACACAGCGGGACAAATCATCCAGGACATGATGGGCAGGTAGAGTCTAACTAAAATGTCAGCCACATTTTGTGGTTTATGTCTGCATATTAAGCCCAAAAACCGCGAAATTTAATTACAAAAGAAAATAAAATAGTAACGCACAGTAACGTAAAGTGATTTCGATAAATAACTGTAGTCTGACTACTGGATTTGAAATAACAACACAATAGATTACTCGTTGCTGAACAAAGGGGTCTGACGTCAGTAACGCGTTACTGACATCACTGCACACAGGTTTGCCTTGACTTTGACATATGTGGAGTACATGCTCACATATTCATGACGCGCTTTGATTAAACTAATTTATTTTCGGTGTAATTCCAGTACCAAGAAATCAACTTTATACCAGGTGAGTCTCTCTCACCTGAGAATGTGAACCTGTACTGGGCTGATTCTGCCTTCAGATAATTGTAACAATCCTCCTGGAGAAAATTCATAAGTTAGAACTTAAAAGTCTGAAACAGGAACAGGTCTGTAAAAACAGCCTGTGGGCTACACTGAGGAGAGAGATTCATTTGATGTATCAAAGAGTGATGTCATCACTGCTGATGTCATTGTCCCCAGTGGAACTGATTCAAATCAAACACATTTTGAGTGTCAGGAAAGTCTGGTTTACATTCAAAGTCAATGTGGAGTGTTGGATGCGCTAGACGTGTCAAACGCTCCAAACGGTTCAAATCGCGCCGCGCTAGACGCTCGAAGCGTCTCCACATAGACATTGAATGCAAACCAGATGCGCCTGACGCTCGAAACGCATTTGGTGTGAATGCACCTTTATATGTCCAGTGTCACTTCAGGTCAGTGTTTCTCAATCCCAGTCCTCAGGCCCCCCTGATCTGCATGTTTTAGATGTGTCTAAAACATGCAGACACATCTAAAATCTAAGATCAGTACATCTAAGATCAGTTTGTGCACCACAAACTGATCTACAGCTTGTGGTGCACAAGCTAATATTGTGAAGGTGAACTAAAAAACAGCATCACCGTGGCGACAGAAACAAAGTGGGTTAAAGGTTTTCAGCATTTCACAGCGTGGAAATGAGCGGCACTTCATAACCTCAGCTTTCCAGAAATTATTCACGCTTTAGGTCAGGTGTTAAAAAAACCCTGTGAGAAAATATATGTTCAAGTGTTGCCTAACATTACACACACAAACACACGCTCGAAACACATTTGGTGTGAATGCACCTTTATATGTCCAGTGTCACTTCAGGTCAGTGTTTCTCAATCCCAGTCCTCAGGCCCCCCTGATCTGCATGTTTTAGATGTGTCTCTGTTTCAGAACAGCTGATCCAAATGATTGCATGACCTCTTCTGCAGTCATCAGGTACTGCAGAAGCCTGTTAATCACCCACAGATTCAAACCAGGTGTGTGGCAGAGGGAGATCACCTAAAACATGCAGGGCAGGGGATTCGCCTGAGGACGGGCATTGAGAAACACTGCATTAGTTCCATCATATTAGGACCAAAGCCTGGTTGCCTGGTCCTAATTTGATGGACTCATTGATTTGGGTCAGGCGTAACGTTTAGAGGTAAGATCCAAATTAAGTTTTAGTTAATATTAGGGTTCAACACATCAGAAACCAGTCAGAACCAAAGGCTTGTCTTTTGGTTCTGATGGGTTGTTTCTGGACAGTAGCAGAGCCAGAGAACTTTTCACAGATTCTCTGGATCATATTCTACTGTCAGACACTTTTAACAAATATTCATCCATCCATCATCTAACACACTTATCCTTGCACACACACATTCACACCTTAGGACAATTTAGAGAGACCAATGAATCAATTAATTCATGCCAAGTTTTAGCCAAACCTGGGTTTGGATAGTGACAGAGGTTAGCACCAGCCGGGTGTGGGTCGGCGTAAAGGCCGAGCCGGGCATAGCTTACCCTTCCTGCCAATGACATGAAGGCCCTCCATGCAACGTGTGGAGGTTGGTTGCATGGACGTCTGTTTTTCCTCAGGCCTCCATGTTTGTGTGGAGGTCTGGCTTTGCGTGGACTCCTCTCTTTGCAACCTGGGTGTGGGTCGGTGCAAAGGCTGAGCCAGGCTATGGATGGAGACCCCTGGTTGATTCAAGGTCTCTCTTTCCTTGGTCTCTTCTGGTTGCATGGGGGTCTCTGGTTTGGTGGAGACTCTTGGACAGATGTTTTCCATAGCAAGTTTTAATTTCAGCTTCAGGTCTGCAATCTGACCCTGCAGCGATTTCACTGTTTCCTCTTGTTCTACGTATTTGGAAGCTTGCTCAGCATGTTTTTTGAGCTGCTCCTCATAGTTCAGTCTCACTCTATATTCTTCAACCATTACTTCTATCAGTCCTTTGTTGTGGGAGGCGTATTTTACAGCCTCCCTTTTGAAGTAATCCAGCTGTTGAAGAAGGTTCTTGTTGGCTGTAACTTTGGAAGAGCCATCTGGAGTTTCTGGCACGTTTCTGTCATGATCTCGTTTGACTTGCTGGTGACGTTCTTTTTCTAACATGCTTGCAGTCTTTGAATCTCCTGCTGCTGTGATTTGACTTCAGCCTGGCAGGCAATTCTCCTGTCTCGTTCTTCTTGGAGGTCAAAGGTCTTACTCTGCAACTCCTTTTTAAGATCGTCAACCTGCTTTGTGAGATCGATGACGTGTTGGCTTGTCTTGTCCACGACTTCCACTGAGGGGGTGATCTCGAAGCCAGCAGACCGAGTTGTTTCCTGCTGGACTTCCGAAGATGTTGGATTCTCAAAGTGGCCGGAAGGACTTGATTCCCCCTGGATCTCTGATGGTACATCTTCCGGCTCAATGGGGCTGTCGCTGTCAACCTCAAAAGGGAAAACGACAGCGTCGTAGTCGACTTGGACGTTGAGGTCCATTATGTCGACCCATGAAAGCTTGGCTGGAAAAGCTTCATGTTGACATGCAATCTGTTGTTGCTTCATGTCGATGAAAGGGTGCAATACCTGGAAAGATATCCCGCTTGTTTCAATGACTTCCTAATGTGCTTTGTAGAGTGAACTGCCGCAATAGAACTGTGGAACAGGTCTGACAAAACGCTTTCTGTGAGCTACATTCAAGAGAGAGATTCATTTGTGGTGTCATAGAGTTATGACATCACTGCTGATGACATTGATACCACTGGAAAAACATTCTTTTCCTATGGGAGTTGATGAGCAACCAGTCCTAAAGTACTGCCATCTGCTGGCCCGGCTTGGAAGTGAACTTCTAAATAAAATTGTTGATAAAAGGCAGTAAAACTCTGATGCTTTTCTTAGAATTCTAAAATATATTTTGTTTTTCTCCACAGTAACCCTAATATTCTTTTGCACCAGCAAAGACAATCAGATGTCTATATATTGATCATCTAGTGGTGGCAAAAGCAACAACAACAATAAAAATGCTAGTGTGCTCTGGACTTAAGATGGAGTAGAATGAATAAAACTGCAACGATTTCGAGACGTAAGGCAAAGCTCAATCAGGCAGCTATTACAGATGACTTAAGATCCACCCATCAGTCTGAGGCTCTTTGACTCTTTGACTTTTTGGAGTCAAAGACTTTTGGCTTTGCTCAGTCAGAAGTCACACTTTTTGACTGCGCATGAGTCCTGACAGCGACACCAAACAGCATTTTCTGGAGGTGGTTGGTCCGTAGAAGGATTTGACGCCATGCAGGAGATGCTATGTGTGTGTGTGTGTGTGTGTGTGTGTGTGTGTGTGTGTGTAATATGTACATGTGCTCCAGCCTGGTGTTATCTGCCGCCTCCGCAGAGGTGAGCTGCGGCATAAAGAGTCGACACAATCGCCATCCTGCTCTGACCCACGGAGCATTCCAGATAACTCTTCAGAGAACAACAACAAATTTATTTTTCATTGCACGGTTAGCTGCACCCGGCCATTAAAAGTGTTCTCAAGTACTCACAACTGTATAAAAACAAGAGATCAAAGTTCTAGTTACACCATTAATTAAGATTGGTAAAATTATAAAAATACAATGGCTGTTCATGAATGTTACGTCGAAATCTTACAATAAAAGTCATAAAATGTTACATTATGTGTTCAGAAATAGACTGGTTGCGGAAGTGGCTCCGCAATGAGTTACTTACACTGAAGAAAGAAACTAGTTGGACCAACTCAATTGAATTGCTTCAATTGGTAACAGTTAAGTTTATCCAACTTAATCTAAGTTGGGTTCACTTGAGAAATTTAAGTCAGATTTACTAAAATCATTCAGTTTACTATAGTAAACTAAATGCAGCAATAACTCGCCTAAAGAATTTGTCTATTAAACGGTGTTTACACTGCAGGAACGTAAAATTTTACCACGTAATTTGATCTAGTTTTAAGTACGAATATCTTAGCAAACTTAAAGTAAGACAAAAAATAGCTTCAAAGTAACTCTTCAGCGAGATGTAAGAACTTGTTTTGATCAATAATTCCTTAATATTGATGAAAAGGTTCTAGTTCCACTGACAGATTATTTCACTTATAACATGACATTTTTCCCATACTGCTCCCAGTCTCACCAACGCACCATTGTGCATGGCGTGTGTTCCAGGTTTCCTCACTTTCTTTGCGAGAGCGGGAAAAGTCGTTTGGCTTCCTGCAGCTGCTCATTAATCACCGTTAGCATCCTTTGTTACAGCTGGAAGGTCAGGATAGATTGATTAAAACCCAAAACCGCCGTGAGAGGAAATCAGACGAGTCGGAATTATTTGTCTGCTCAAGCTGAGGCGTTTCGGCTGACCTTGTGCACTCGGGGGTTACGTGACTGCGTTCACAGAGCAGGAGGAGGAGGAGGAAGAGGAAGAAGGCTTGCGACTCCCGAGCTCAAAGGCGCAAACGACAAACAGCAGAAGAGACTGTGCGCATTTGTGTGTCATCTTCTCCAGATGTTGAAAGCAGCAGCTTTAAATTTCAGTCGCCATTTTTATCAAAGTGCGTCAGACTGCTCTCTCTCTCTCTCTCCCTCCTGCAGAAGCGTAGCTCCAAGTGGATGGAACGAATTACCATGTCGTGTTGTGAGGTGGAGTGTGACTTAACAGCCACAGGGAATTATCAAGAGGATGAAAAGGGTTTCCTCCTCTCTCCATCCTGGCTGGAAAACTTTTAATTACGCTCTCGTCCTCCTGTAGAGCTCTTACAGACAAAAACACGAAACAAGCGTCGTTTCACCAGATCTCAAACGAGAGCGAGGACGACCACGGCTTGCTGGAGGAAATGCCGCTTCTTGGTTCACCCACGAATGAGATGCTTTAATGCTTTGAAGTGTTGTGGCAGTGATCTGATGTTCCAAAGATAGAAGTGCATCTCGGTGGTTTTTAGCCTCCATGTATTCTGAGGCTCTGGTTCATGTTAAAGACAGCAACTCCATCTGGCTTAGTCCAATCAGCTGGGAATCTGGGTCACCAGTTTCAAAGAACATCCCATCTCTTCTGCTTCCTTTTTTTCACACTCACTTTGAAAGTGCCAACTCTTGTACGACAATGCAGACTGATTATTTCAGCTTTGCGTTGGAATAATCAAAAACGAAAAATCGCTGCTTATGAGGAAGCGCTAACAGCCTCTTGTCTTTCTCCGTCCGTCATTCTGCAGTAAAGTTTGTTTGTTCATTAGGATTCCCGTTGCTGGGGGCCTCATGATTGCAGAATAAAAAAATAAAAGCAGCTACACACACTTAACATAAAGTGGTTGCCAGAAAAGCCAGAATGAAATGAGGCTTTCATCTCTGATTCATTAGATTTTATGATTTCATCGACCAGCGGTGCACCGATTGCAGTTTTTCGGCTGATCGCCGATTACTGATTTGTAAAAAGCCTGAACTGCTGATTCAGGCTTTGGACGATGCCATTTTTTGCCTGAAATGTTGCTAAATATAGCAGGAAAGGCACTGAGTTTGTAACAGTGCAATGACTGGTGTTAACTGTGAATGTGCAGACTTGACCTGGTGGGCGGGGCTACCAGTCAAACCTCTCTAATGGGAGGGCAGAAGAGGACGGTGGATGATTTTTAGACCTTTGCTGATAAGATCGGCTTCACCGCTAAGTATCGGCTGATCACAGATCTCCCAGAATTAAGGAAATCGGTGTCAATAAATTGGTGCATCCCTGTCATCTACTAATCTTTGCTTGGCAGTTCATAGGATTACCACTAAATACCTTAACAAAACACAACATTATTGCTTTTGTTGTCTCTTTTTTTTGTTGTTTTTTTTTTACTTTCTCTGACAGTGGAATACCTGGAAAGAAGTGTGGCTCCATCATCTTCACAGCCGAGGAGCTCAGCAACTGCCGGGTTCGTATTTAATCATAAACTCACAAACTCACAGCTGCTCGCTTGTAAAAAGAATCTGACATGGTGTCATGAAGGTAGACACCTCGGTCTAAATTCATGATAGTAGCGCTCCAGTTTCAGTTTTATACTTTACGAAGGGAATTTAATTGACTGTGTGGAGTCTTCAGAATAATTGTCAGCGAAGGCAGGAATAATTAATAGTCCTCTTTCGCGATATTAGTGACAGATCGTCATAAATGATTTGACCATTTTAAGCGTCAGTTTCTCTGCTATATGTTGCCAATAATTAGCCACTAAAGGAGAAGCACGTGTGACGCAAACCGGCTCTACTTTGCCCCAGTTGTGGTCAGTGTTCTGGATTCAACAATGAATTACAGAGACTTCAGGACGTAGATTTGGAAAAGTAACTTATTTTTTAAAGAATGATATCGTGTTCTTTTAACACATTTTTCACAATTTCAGGATGTAAATGAAAGTTTGACCTATTTCAGCTCTGAAGTTTGTCAATGTGCAAAAGACCTGAAAATGAGCCTCGTTCTCTTAGGACATAGCCACCATGCAGTTCTGTGCCAACAAGCTGGATAAAAAGGATTTCTTCGGCAAGTCCGATCCTTTCCTTGTCTTCTATCGGAGCAATGAAGATGGAACGTAAGTACATTTTTATCTATGGTAATCACATGGTTCCTTCTAACTTTAACTTGCTTCTTTGCTTAAAGCGGATTCACTTGTTTGACCTCTGAACTAAATGTCCTGCTTGTTGATACCAGGTTCACAATTTGCCACAAGACTGAGGTGATCAAGAACAATCTGAACCCTGTCTGGCAGTCATTCACCATCCCTGTTCGAGCTCTTTGCAACGGTGACTATGACAGGTAAAGAAAACTTAATGTGATTCAATTTCTTTGACAGCTCTACCATTCAAATCCATCATGTGAGCATGTATGCTGGCGTCCTGAAACATCAGAAAGCAGGTTAACAAGTAGATGAGTAGAAGGCAGATACTCTGAATGAACTTTCCCAGACCTGTGATGCTCACAACACGAGACATGAGCGAGGTAACTCAGATCTGAGTCAAGTTACCCCTGAGTCCAGTGTGAGCCCGAGGTCCTCATCAGTGGAATGGAGATAAACGTGATTCACCATGGCAATGGGAGAAGAACAGAACCCTGAAAGTCTGCATGATAGAGGAATTACAAATCACTGAGAGTCCCTGTGCAAAGACACACTACAAGCTGAAAGACTGATGATGTTCTGATTATGTTCTGATATTCTGGTGATGTTCTGATGTTCTGGTGATGTTCTGATGTTCTGGTGATATTCTGATGTTCTGGTGATGTTCTGGTGTGAACCGTTTGACAGCGTGAGATTCCCTGGCAGGTCAGAATAATGCCAGCAGTCGGCTGTGACGTTCATCTTGGGCCAGTGCTGGTGTTATTGGGACTGTCACAGAAGAAAACTTCACCAGCAACTGCTCATATCACACTCACTATGTAAAGGTGTTGATTCTCAGATGAAAGCTATCCTACAGTAACTGTTGGATAGCCCCAAACCGTATGGTGAGCATACGGTTTGGGGCTGACCCAGGAGCCCTCTCTGTCTGTCACTAGAGAGGAGAGTCTGTCTGTCTGTGAATTTGTCTTTTCCTTCACGTTAGGATTTATATCTCAGTCTCAGTAATCAAAACAGACATTTTTTACATTGATCGGACTCAGATCTGTCACCATTAAGTTCAATGAAGGTGACTTCATTTGAGCGTATCCTCACAGCGAAAAGCGCCCAAAAAAGTAAACTTTCTAACTAAAAGTACCCCCTGTTTTTGATCTCTCTCTCTCTCTCTGCTGTTTCTTCTTCTCCCTTTTATTTTCTCTCCTATCTGTGAATCTCACCTCCCTCCAGGACAGTGAAGGTGGACGTTTATGACTGGGACAGAGATGGGAGGTAAATTCTCTTGTTCGCCGTCTCTCTCCTTTCTTTTGTCCATTTCATTTTCTGGCTCCACTCAGAGCACCTCAAATGTCACACCAATTTCGTCTAACCCAGGGCGTCTTATTATAGCAGATGGATAGCTGCGCTTGCCTGGCAAATGCTGCGTAGCGACTCAAAAGTTGTGCGTGAAAGGTTGTCACTGAGAGAACGGGAAGGCAGAATGCAGTTTGGCTCTCTTTCTGTCTGGTGCTGGGATGCTGCAGGGGCTCTCCTCTCACTTTATTGGTTTTAATTATAAGACTTGCGGGGGGTTTCCGGCCCGCTGGCTACACGTCTCGGCTTGTCATAATTTGTAGTCTTTTGTATCCAGACTTCAAAATGTATGTTTTTTTTTTTTTTTAAGTCATGAAGTAAATATTGGCAGAGTCACTCTAAAGCAGAAAACATATGGCAGTCGTGAGCAGAGTTGGGTAGCAACTAGTTACATTTATTTGAGTAATTTTGTGGAAAAAATGTATTTTTACTATGCTGCACTTTTTACCTTTGCTTGAGTCACTTTTATTACGAAGCATCTCGACTCTTACTTGAGTAAAATTTCTGGATTTTCTACCCACTGAATGAAAAACAAACATGTTTTAACCAAAAATACATCAGACAAAGACACACAGCTGCAGTCTGTGTTAAAGTTTTATAAGTCTCATATGGAAAGAAACTGATCTGGAAACATTTTATTTTGTTTGATCTTGTTATTTTTTTTTGTTATTTTTTTTGTTACTATATGAATTATTGTCATTCTCATTCTTAAAACACCAAAATGTCCAGTATCTTTATATTTTGGTCCGTCTGATGATGCAATTTTTTAATATTAAATGTTTGATAATTTGATCAGTTACTTTTCATCAAATACATTTTTACTCTTACTTGAGTAATTTCTTGGACGGCTACGCTTTACTTTTACTTTAGTGAAAGTACGTTGAAGTATCACTGCTCTTACTTGAGGACAAGTTGTGGTCATGAGTGTATATTGACAAAATCATCATATCTTTGTCATGTTATCAGATTAGGTAAAACCCAATTTAAATGTACATTTTTTGTTGTTGTTGCTCTTAGTAACTTGATGACAAGGTGAAGAAAAACAAAAAATGACCTCATTGTTCAAGCAAGGAAATGAACTGACTGATCATTTGTAAAGGTGACTTTATCCCGTTACAGACTGGAAGGATTTATAATGCCTATAAAAAGTTTTTACCTTTTCAAGCCCGGCTGCAAATTCTCCATGGGAATGAGGTCTGGGCTTTGACTAGGCCACTCCAGGTTTCATCCACCGTGTTATCTTCAGGCCATTTCTGCGCGACTGCAGCCAGATGCATCGGGTCGTTCTTCCTCCTGGAAGAACTGTCTAGTCCAGCCTTGGCCTGAGCTTTCTTCCACAGGGTTTTCTCATTGCCTCTGTCCCACAAAGAACCAGGACCACAGTTATTGTCTCTCACATCATCTGCTGAAGCACCTTGTGCATCGTCATGTTCACCTGGAGTCCTTTTTTACAGGTTTTCGCATGGCCGTTCAGTTTGGGAGGACAACCTGATGTAGGCACATTTTGTATAAAACCTTTTTTTTTTCCCTTTTTTGTCAGTCATGACTTCATCGGAGAGTTTACCACCAGCTACAGGGAACTGTCCAGAGGCCAAAGCCAGTTCAATGTCTATGAGGTAAACTGTGTAAGGAGAAATTCAAAACAAGTTTCCGACTTTAGGCAGAGCATGAGATATCTCCTGTCTTTTCTTGAGAGTCAGGGTTTTAACATTGTCTCTGGAACTTTGCGCTGCAGCACTAGTTCCTTTATTATTTATTCTTTTCAGTGATTTCTGGGTTCTTTCTCCCTTTTGAGTTGAGATCCTGAGAATAAGATCCAAACCTCAACCTAACTACTGCATGTCCCTGTGGCAGGAGAGCCATGAGCTGGCTGATTGCTATAAACTAAGGCTAACATCAATAAATGCTAACAATGTGTGTCTCTGGATTTAATACTTTCAGACATGGAAACAGTGTGTTAGCTCACGTCGTTGGTTGAAATAACTGCCTCAGATCAAACTCCTATATTTGAGCAGCTGCCATATTGGATTCTAAGTTTGGGTTAGTCCAAAATCGATTCTTAAAATTTCAAAGTGCGCTTGACTAAACTTTTCCTATGTGGAACTTGAACATTAAAATCTACAAGAATAACAGGAAAATGTGACAAAGATTTTAGGTCTGCCACAATGATACATTTTGCTTCTTCATAAACAGAAGTTAATGTTTCTCACATAATATATAATTTTTTTGTTTTTCGCTGAAGACAACATGATGTGGACATTAACAGATGCACTGAAGGTTCTCCAAAGTCTACTCACTCTTGTATAATAACTAGTACTTTGGTTTTGCTTGGTTTAGGTTTTGAATCCTAAAAAAAAAGGAAAGAAGAAGAAATATGTCAATTCAGGGACGGTAAGACCAACTTGACTGATTTTCATTGCTACATGCCAACATATATTACTGAACAATACTCCTGGCTGCATAAACTTTTATCCAAGTTATAAAAATATATTTGCAAGGCCCCTGACTTTCTAGGACGTTTCTCTCGTCTCGTACCGTCTCACCGTTATTGTTCCTTTCTCTTCTGTTTTCCATCATCTCCCCTCTCTCCATCTTTAAGGTAACTCTCCTGTCTTTTAAAGTGGACTCGGAGCACACATTTGTCGACTACATCAGAGGAGGGTAAGAGCGCGGTCACAAATGTTTCACAGACGCATGGAGGGACCCAGAGATTGCTGTTGCTATTGGAACAGACAAAATTAGCAGAGGTTTTTGTTATTGCATGACGGACGGTTCTCAAACGGAAATCAAGCAGATTTGCAGTGCAGGGGAACGCCACTAGGGGAAGAAATAGAGGTTTGAGCGTACATTGGAAAGGAACTTTAATTGTCACTTAATCTCCAATGTGAGGTTCATGATGTGTTGTCATCTGATAGTCATGTTAGTCTGGGTTTTTAAAAAAATGGGGTTAAGACTACGGGACCCGTAAATTTAAACGGTTTCCTGATCTGGAACTATGACAGAATCTCCATCTATGAGGTTGTGGGTTGGGAAAGAGGGATTTCCAGAGGATCATCCAGTTAGCAAAGACAAAAGTGAGACTGAGGGACATGACAGTGTCCTTCCAGATGACACAAGGTGTGTTGATGGAATGATGACAGGAAGCAACTTTAGTTATGTTAGATAAAATCACTAACAGCGATTTCAGCTCTAAAATTGAAAATTCGGTTGACAAGGCCGGACATCGAACTTACATTTCTGAAGTATTTCTTGTCTAACTGGTTGTTTTGCCGTTCCACTGAAAATTCCATCCATCCATCCATCCGTCCGTCCGTCCGTCCGTCCGTCCGTCCGTCCGTCCGTCCGTCCGTCCGTCCGTCCGTCCGTCCGTCCATCCATCCATCCATTTTCTGCACAGCCTTGGGGCGAGAGGCGGGGTCACCCTGGACAGGCCGCCAGTCTGTCGCAGTGAAAATGACAGATAACTGAATGTAAAAATTAGAAATATAATGTTTGGTAACATTATACCATATTGGATTCTATATGGTATAGAATCCAATATTCTATACCTTATAGAATCCAATTAAACAAGGCTAGATGTTCATCTTATCAGTATTTATTTTCCCAATCAAAGAGAGAGGGAGGAACCCCATTCCTGAAAGTATTTTGTAATACCAATGTCTTGCATCTTGTGCCAGGACACAACTGAATTTCACGGTGGCAATAGACTTCACTGCGTCCAATGGTAAGATGCTTCACATTCACACCAGCAGAACATTTTCATAGAAAACAAAACATGCTCCAGTCTTAAGAAATAACATGAGAAATATCCACACTGTGTATTGTTACACTTGATTGTTTGGAGTATTTATCAACCTGGTAGCTACTGATCAGGCACACATGAACATCTGCAGCAACATGGCGATTGGTTGGTACAGGAAAAAAAAGGGTGGTGTAGCAGGGGGGTAGTGTTTAAAATAGTTATTTTTTAGATAAATATTACATATGAAACATCATTCCCTCATAAAAAGCATATCCAGAGTTTTGTTTTAACTCATTGACGCATGCTTAGCAGCGATTTTGGGGTGCCTTAACATTTACTCACATGATGCATTGCCTATTTACCCAAAGCTCCGCCTCTGAGCTTCAGGTCCCGCACACAGCCTGCTCCACCAGACTAGCAGCAGCAGCAATTAGCAAACACCCAGTGGAACTGGTCGTTGCACAAACTGCAGCGCTCCTAAGAGAGACTGTAAGGCATCAATGGACGACAAGGAGAAGCATCGTTATGACGTTGTGCTGAGGGGGGAGTGTCGCAACGAGTAGGAGGTTCTTAAAGAGACAGAGGCCAATTACAAGACGTCAGAAATGCCACGTCAAATTTCTTTTAAGTTGTCTGTGATATTTACAAACTGAACATAGTAAGATAGTTCCCTGATTGTGGTATGAACTGGGCTCTCCAGCCAAAGTGATTATGTATAAAAGTAGATAATAAAGTATTTACTGGCAATTGTATCATTTTGGGTTTTGGCTGAATATAAGTGAATATAGTTTGGGGCAGAGACTTTTTTATTTTTATTTATTGTCACACCACTCGTAAGAGATATTTAAATGTTGACCCAAAGCTTTTTGGGTCAACTTTAAGAGTCATAATACATTTTAAACAACTACATTTCCTTTATGAGCAGAGATGTTTTTCCGTACATTCATTCTGTAGGAAATCCTTCCCAGCCCACTTCTCTGCACTACATGAGTCCATACCAGATGAATGCGTATGCCATGGCCCTGAAGGCTGTGGGGGAGATCATTCAGGATTACGACAGTGACAAACTCTTCCCTGCATACGGCTTTGGGGCTAAACTACCTCCAGATGGCAAGATCTCCCATGGCTTCCCACTGGTAAACACATGACAGGACACAGCCACTGTTTGGTCTCATGTGGTTTGTTGAGTTTTAAGTTATGTTTTTCTGTATTTTGTATTTATGAAAGACTAAAAAAATAAAATAATAGTAATCTGCAATTGCAAAATTCCTACAGCAATTTCTCTCTGATTTAACCTCACAATTGCATGGCACCAATATTTTTGCACCAAAAATACTTCCATACAAATGCTCTCCTTTGAGCTGCAACTAACATAACCGTTTTGTAATGGATTTATCTATTGACTATTGTCATGATAATTGCATTTTGAATGTATATTAGAAATAAATTAAGAGGTGAACAATTAGTTCAACTCCTTTTTTAATAACAAAATATTTAAAAATGTGCCTAACATGTAATAGCATGGATTTCCTTTAGTGAATGCTCGATCATTTGTAGCAAAGGATTCATCTCCAGCTAAAAAATTCAAAATAAAGATACTCTTAACATTTAAAGTGTATTTACACTCCTGGCTGTTTTTTCAGCAAAATATAATTTTTTTGCTTGTCTCCTCCAGTTAACAATCACTAAATTAATTTCAATAATAATTTAATCACAATTAATCATTTCAGCCCTTCTCTCGAGAGCCTATGACATGTTTTATGAAGCATTGTAGCTCGCGCTAGCGGAGAACAAACTCCACTCACCCTGGAACCCAACGCAACGACAGAACCACAGAAACAAAAAACATTAACATTTCTATTTAGGTTTAAGAAAATATCGAATGGCATGGACAAAGCAGAAATCGACAGAAACGGCTGGTTTTCTCAGGCGTAAACAGGTTACATTTTGTGTCGTGGTTTGTTTTTCTCTTTTCCAGAATTCTAACACAGAGAATCCGAACTGTGTGGGGATTGAAGGCGTGCTGGAGGCTTACTTCCACACCCTGCGGACCGTCCAGCTGTACGGCCCGACCAACTTCGCTCCAGTTATCAACCAGGTGGCTCGGTGAGACACTAACATATGGTTAGGTTTAGCCCATGAAATAGCTGAATATCGACGTCTGTACAGCTATGTGTGCTTGAATCACGTTATTGTCCCAATTCCTGTGTGTGTTATGACATCAGGTGCGCCGCAGAAGTGACGGATGGCTCGCAGTACTTTGTGTTGCTGATGATCACAGATGGCGTCATCTCAGACATGGCTCAAACTAAAGAGGCGGTTGTCAATGTGAGCATTCACAACTCTGTTCTTTAAACTCTCTTGTTTGGGTCGACGGGCTAATAGAACAATGTTACGTTTTCAAGCAAAACTGATTGATTAGTTGACTTTTTGGTTCGAAATGTTCTCTTTCAAAGCTTATCTGATGATGACATGGCACCGTATCACTAAATATAGATTGAAATCTCAGAATGAATAAATAATTTACATGCACATCGCATTTCATTCAGAGAAATAAGACATTCTGCTTGAACGTTAGGTTCATTTGAAGACAGAAAACATTTTCCAAACCAGATATTTGTTGAGGGAAAAGTAACCATACAGAAACAACTTGGTAAATTTAACCAACTTCAAAGACTATTTTATGAGAACTGAATTGGTCAAAACTGGCTTTGTGCCATTTAAAAGAAATGAAACTGGAAGCTTTCTGATTTCTTTCTTAGCCATCTTCGCTCCAACAGTGTTCCAAAAATACCCTGGTTATGAATTGCAGGCCTCTGTCAGATTGGACTTCACTGGGAATCCTGTGTAACCAGAAAACACACTTATCCAGGAGCTGTGCTGTCTCAACAGAGGATGGGAGTTGTCGGAGAAAAATAAAATGACAGCACTTAAAAAAATGTTCTATGTTGGTGAAAATGGCGGTAAAACCTCTGGACGCAGGCAGACCAGTCCCAAAATCTAGAGTTGCATGAGACCAAAGGCTCTTAGGTAGGAGAAGCGGTTGAAGGAGGTCACAAAGGGGCTGGCGGTGGGAATGTCATTTAGTCCACTGGCATAACTCTGACTCCGCGTGGATTGTAAGCTCACATCTTGTTTTAAAAGTGACTGAAGTTTCTGTTCTGTCTCATCGTCATTCCAGCTTGGAAAATGAACATTGTGAATGATTAATTTAAAAGCTAAGCAAAGAAGACATTAATGCCCATGAGTATATGGACAATATTGACATTTGATCAGCGTCATTAAGGCTGTCTGACTCCATAACATATAAAGGATGTGTCAGAGCTCCGTAGGAGGGACTTTGACTAAGCCTTTCTTAGCCTGAGCTGTGAGGAGATTCAGCTGTATTAACGTTGCGTTTATCTTTTACTAGTTTTAACAGGGATAAGGTGCATGAGGACTATTAAAAAAAAATGTGGGAAAATGTTTGACATTGCACCATGTTCCAAATGATTATGCAAGTGATATTTTTTTAGATTTTCTTAAGAGGTCAATGCAAATGATGGTCAGTTAAATGTTTGAGTCATTGCTTCACAGCACAATGATAACACTTCAGTTTTGGTTAAATATCTCATGTTTTCATACCTTGTCATACGGCACTGCACTAGCTGATGATTTTCGTCAGCAGAGAGATGCTTTCTGTTTCCCATATTGCTAGAAACCTGTGGCCTGCTTAATAATGTGGAACATCCTCCTGAAGTAGATTTCCTTTAATTGAGCTAAAGTGATCAGCCCAGCTCTCTGAAATTAATTATAGTGATTCAAAGAGCCCCGACACACAATACTATGTATAAATTTAATAGCACAACAAAAAATGTCAACTTTATGACACTTATATCCAATTTGCATAATAATTTGGAACACGGTGTAAAATGAAATAACCGCGTCACAATCTGTATGCAGCCATGTCATGATAAAAGATTTTGCTGGATGATAAACGATTCCAGGAATTATTATGATAAACAATAATATTGCTGTTTGAGACCATTTTCAAGTAGGAAAATGATTATGGAGTAATACTGTAAGGTCAGCCTCTCAAAGACCAATGAAATTTAATTTAAGGAAAAATATGGAAATGGAAAATATTGTAAACATTGCAAATAAAACACAGCAACCAAAGATAATAAATTAAAAGTACTTAGAAGGAAAACCCAAAGTAGAATGGATTATGAAGTCTCTGTAAATCAAATTGGCCACAAAGAAGCATTAATCATTAATAAATGATTGAACTCATTTTAATTAGCTGATTAATTACTTATTGTGTCAGGCCTGAACACAATGAAATTAATACACACACAAAACCAAAATTTGCTTTTCCTTTGGAATTAACAACGTACATTGAGTTAATTTCACTTTTGAGTTTAATTTTTGCGAACTTCTTCTTCTTTGGTATGAACACCATCTTCCCTCTGCTCCTTCCACAGGCGGCGTCACTGCCCATGTCGCTCATCATCGTGGGAGTGGGCCCCGCTGAGTTCGACGGTAAGCATCTGTATGTCTGTGTGAACGGCGCTTTCTGAGCCGCTTAAAGCCGACAGAATGATTAGATATGTCACCGTTCTACTGCAAATCCTCCGTCCAGCATGTCTCAGCTGCTCCCACTGTCAATCATCCACAGCGTTTTTACAGAGGCTCTTGTTCAGACACAAAATGTCAGCCAAGCAGAGAGACAAAAAAAAAAAAAAAAAGCAAAAAACCAACACATCTCCATGAAATCAGACACTGTAAAAAAAAAAAAATGTCTCTAATTTATGGTAAAATGCCGTATAAATATGAATTTTACCATAAAATTCTGGCAACCACAACAGCCACAATAATTTTAGATGTTTTTTTCTTTTTTTGTCTTATTCCAAACGCAATTCGTCCACCATTTACCAAAGAGGTTTTAAAATGCAAATGAAGGATGCCTTAAGACTTTTGCGCAGTTCTTTGTCTCAGTCATCAGTTTCGCCATTTTTGAAAAGCTGAGAGCTGCTCACTTACAGAAAGAGCATAAATCTTTCTCACTGCTGTGTTTGGTAGTTGCTGTTACATATATTGCTCAGTGCTATATTTGGCTCGCCCTGGCGGTTTTGCGGATTGTTTCGCTGCCTCATGTGTGTCTAAGTTGGCGACTCTCGGCGCGTGAAGAGCTTCAAAAGCCGACGCGCGGCGTGGAAAAGAAGATGAATCACACGAGCCTCTCGTGAGTGGAGGTTCTCTGAGATGTAGTTCTGTCTGAACCGTCTACCTGGTTGAACAGCTCAGGTTGGAGCGAAGCCCTTCAGAGAGCGCCGTGTGGGAATGTGCCTTTAAAATTGACTGTGGTTAATCCTTTCGTCCCCTTTCTGCATCTGATCGTCTCTCTGCTGCTTCAAACTCATCTTCTGACCTGTAAAGTTACAACATCTGCACATCTCAGTGAATTAGAATGCGTTCCAATGAGTCAACAACCTTGAAGCGGGTATTAAACACGTCTTTCTATGTTAAAACAGTTTGTTATTGTCCTAATGTTAATGTATCCTTTGCTGAGAGCAGAAAATCATCATATTTAACAGAAAGGAAAGAAAGCCAAGTCAGGTTTACTTGTAGATGTCGGCAACGATGCACTTCGAAGTGCTTTACGTGCTTAAATTGACACAATGAAAAAATAAACAACAACAAAAAAGAACATGACAGCGGCAAAAAGGAGTAATAATGAGCAGCCTGCACTGTGCTTAAAAGAAAAAGCACTTTGTCATGATATCTCTGGCAAAGTTTGTCAAAGAAATTTACGCTTTTAAAGATAGAAGAAAAACGTTCAGAAAGGACGACATCAGTCACAGAGATCTTGGAAATATTTCTAATTAATAATCAGGTCCAGAGTGGGCCCCATTGGTGTGAAGAGGAAAGGCAAGACTCTAAATGTTGGGACAATGATATGCTCCGATAGAGTCAGCTGTGCAGTTATTGAGGGAGCAAAGTTTGACTTTCCAGGCACATTGTGACAATTTTATAGCACAATCAAGTAACTATGTTACATTCAGTTGTTCTAAAAATGCTGTACGTATCAAATGTAACGTGAAAGAAATTTGACTTTGCATTGGGCATCTGTCTCTTTAAGAAGCTGCTGCTCTTTCTGACAACGTTTGTCCGTTAAGCCATCACATTCTCCGGAGCGTCGCACTGATGAGCTCGTGACGCCTTCATTATACCATTAAACTTCATTTAAAATGTATTTCCGATGAATGAGTCAACGCTGGAAGCTTTACGGAGTGGAATTCAGCTGGCGTGCGATTTGTCACGGCGACACGAGGTTTCGTGTCTCGTCTCGGTGGGCGTGGCTCAAGCCGCACGCCTGAAAACCCTTTAAACCTCTCGGCTCAGTTCCTATTGGTTTCCTGTGCGCTCTTCTTTCTCTCTGTCCTGGCTGTGTCCTGAGCCTTGCCGTCCTCCCATCACATCCTTTTCTTACCTTCCTGCTTCTGCGCGGCTGAGCAATTCCACACAACCTGATTATGCTGATCCTTCTGCAATCTTATGAGATCTTCGCTTCCTGTGACCCATATTAGCTCTAATAAAGTTGTTTTGCAGGATATTCTTCTACATGCGGAGATGGCCGACTTGTCGTCAGTGCGGAGTCTTTATTGCTTTCATGGCTGATTAGCAGCCTGGTTTCATTCCGGACATTTTGTTACGGCTTGACTACAATGGGGAAATTCATGAATTTGCTCGACGACGACAAGAGTATCTGACTAATTATAGCTCTGTATTTAAAGAGGTTGCATAACGTTGAATTTGTTATTAATAGTGAAGTAAAAGTGGACTCGCTTTTACTGGAACAGTTTCACACCAAGTGTTTGATGGGTCAGATACAGTCAAGAAACAGTGACAGCAGCTCCACAGTGTAACAGTTATTAAAATACAGTCTTATTGTTAAAAGGTTATTAGTAAGGAACAGAAATATCTATCTTTTGTTCTCTTCTCTGACTGACTCTGACTTTTTCTTCTGATGAAATTCATTTATTGTTTTTGTCCTGAGGACAGAGCAGTCATTTTAATCCTGCAATATGTTCACTTGTGCGTGACAAAGTTCCCGCGCAGCATCCTGTACTGTGCCGTGTTTGTTGCTTGCAGCGATGGAGGAGCTGGACGGGGACGAAGTCAGAGTGTCCTCCAGGGGACGATTCGCCGAGAGGGACATCGTCCAGGTGCTGAACTCACACACTTTGCTTTTTCACCCCATCTGTTTGTTTAAAAAAATTTAAATAATCTTTTTTTTCTTTAGTTCTAATTTGTTATTCCAACATCATGACTATCCAATTTAAAAAATATATTATTTTGCAACTCAATTGCGTTGTCTTTATGTCCCTGTCTGAGGATTACATGGCTCCATCACATTTCATTTGATTCTTTGAAAGACTCATTTTGTTGTGATATTGGCTATAAATTTAATTACAGAATTTTGTCCAAAAAGACAGATAACGCATGGTAGAGGGCATTCTTTCTTCCATTTTAAACATGTTTGTGAAGTAAAAAGCAAGCAAGTCACAAAAATCGTTTTATTCATTTTTGTAATTTTCTTCATGGTACCGTTTTCCTCAAGCTCGGAAACGTTTCCGACACAGAGAAAACTTTGAGTTTATCTGAAATGTAAGGCAAAAAAAAAAAAAAAAGAAGAAGAAGAAGCAAAAAGCAGATGATCTTGATAGAGAATTTAATAGTTGTCAACTATTTACCAATGTCAAAGCATAATCAACCTTTAAAACATCAGGGTTTCAAAACTACTAAACTTTTCCACCATGCTGCTCCTATAATAAGATCCTGGTTAACAGAAAATGCTGGACTGTTTTCTGTGAGTTGCTGACCTATTGTCAGTGAGTTGCTGTTTTCTGTGAGTTGCGACTTCTTGACTTTTTTTTTAACAGGAGATTGCTGAAAAAAATTCTGCTCAAGTTTTGCATTTCTTTTACGTTTTGCCCCAATTTCTGCTAGTTGCCTTTAGTTCTCTAAAGTATGCTAGCAGGTGGTTGTCATTGTTATTGTTTCGTTCCAGTTTGTTCCTTTCCGAGACTACATCGATCGGTCGGGTAACCAGGTCCTGAGCATGGCCCGGCTGGCTAAGGACGTCCTGGCAGAAATCCCCGATCAGCTGATGTCTTACATGAAGAGCCGGGGGTTTGAAGCACGACCTCCGAGACCTGCCACCTCTGACCCCACCAGCACTGGAACCGCAAAGCAGAGCAACACTCGTCCCTGACTGAGGGCAGCAAGCAGTGAAGAGCAGAAGCTAGCTTGAGCAAATGGCCGTGTGTGTGTGTGTGTGTGTGTGTGTGTGTGTGTGTGTGTGTGTGTGTGTGTGTGTGTGTGTGTGTGTGTGTGTGTGTAACTTCAGGGTTGGTTGGCATAAACCAAATTAGTAAACTGAGCCTAAAAGAGAGACGGGCCTCTTTTCCGTTTTCTACAACTATGTCTGAGGTATCAGGGTAGGA
Source organism: Poeciliopsis turneri (assembly GCA_922788865.1). Taxonomy (NCBI): domain Eukaryota; kingdom Metazoa; phylum Chordata; class Actinopteri; order Cyprinodontiformes; family Poeciliidae; genus Poeciliopsis; species Poeciliopsis turneri. Next base: position 104,924 of record CAKLNU010000555.1, on the reverse strand, counting down.
GGTCGGAGGTCAAAACTTTTATTGTATTTCATCCTTTTTAGTTTGTTATTTTAAGATCAGGCTTCTTCAGCACCTACAAAGTGAAGCATTCTGCCAGCCGATCACACAACTCAAATAATTCATTTTGTTCAGTTAAATGTCCTCCAGACTTCAGGTCAGCAGCTGCAGCTGTCTTTGGTGATTCCTGCAGAGCCTGAGACGCCTCGACCGGTTCTAGCAGCAGAATGTTTGTCCTCGTCTGGATCGTTTCATCACAGGCCGTTCCAAACGTTTGACACGTGCTAAAATCAAAGAAGCGAGGATCGCTTAGAGAGGCGTTCATGTCACACTGGCCAACAGCCAGAAAATTGTCTGTTTTTGTTTTTTTTAACTGTTTTAGGGTCACTTTGATGAGCTGAATCCAGAAATCATATTGGTTTTGCTCAATCAGGTCAACTTTCCGAAGTATGGAGCAACATAAGCATCAAAATGCATGACATGGATCAGTTTACTGAGAATCTGGATCAATGAGTGAAGAGCAGGAGGAGAGACTTCATCAGGACAGAAAAGAGACGGAGAATTTTACACAATGAAGACGAAATGTTTGATTTACATGTACTTACCCTTATCACTGTTTATTATTTAATTCAAGGAAATCCAAGTTTGTAACATTTAATTAATATGCTGCGTTAGAAAACATGTCTTTTTCTCCAAAAGTCTTTTTTGGATAAGAAATATTAACAGAAATGAACTGATGAAGTCACAACAACATCATCACTTTAGTCGGAAGATCAGATTTCTCTAAACCAAACTACAATAAAATCCTGACCTGATTGAGAAAAACCCTAAATAACCCTAACTCACTAACACAAACAACTTCCAAAAAAAAATATTTTTTTGGAACCCGGTGTCATTTACTGAGAAAATGAAAGCTGGATATTGATCTCGGTCTCCCAAAGAATATTAAATGCTTAAAGAAGAGGAAACTTTGTATTCATGTAGGTAAATATAAAATGTTTTTTTTTTTTATATCCAATTTGAATTATAAAGTAATATTTTAATAAGACATTATTGTTTGTAGCAATGTGAGTTATCTAAAAAGAAAACAATATAGTGCAGTGGCTGTTTAAATCCACCCTGGCATAATTTCCCAATCTAACATACTTTTATCACTTATCACTTTGTCACTTAAACTACAAAAACACAAAATCTCACCATGTGTTTTTGTGTAGTTTTTTAGTGCAAATATCTTGGTCTGTGTTAAATAAGAAAAAAAAAACCCTATAAGTAACTTTGCTAGAAGATGTAGGAGCTCGTTTTAAGTAAATAATTATTTTATATTGATGAAAAAGTTCTAGTTCCGTTGGCAGATTATTTCACTGATAACATGGGAAAAATGTCTTGTTGTAAGTGAAATGATCTGCCAATGGAAGTGGTAATTTCTTACTTATGGGAGGTTGTCAATCAGCAGATACTGACATGTGAACCCGGTCTTATTTATCTCAGCAGAGGTATAAAAATCAACCGCTTTCCTCTTCTGCTGTCAAGAAAGAGGTTTGACTGTTGGCTCCGCCCACCAGGTCAGGACTGCACGTTTACAGTTAGCAATATTCACCCCACTGTCGGCGACTTTATTGCTATATTTAGCAACATTTCAGACAAAAAAAAAAAACAAAAAAAAAATTGGTATATTTAGGCCAAAATCAGTATTGGCAGGTCAGGCTGTTAGAATATTGGTAATCTGCGATTTGGCCTGAAAACTGCAATCAGTGCAAAACTAATCAGATCAATATACTGTCTTTTTTAGCTGGGCTGATGATTCAACACAGTTGGAATGAAGTTAGCGAGTCAGTTTGTGTGAAAACAAACAAATGAATTAATATACACATAACCACTTTGTCAATTGTAGAAACAAAAAAAAAAAAAAAAAACTCAGTCAAAATTTTCAAAGCACAACTAAACTTTCCACTATTTTTCATGCTTTCTGCGTCAGCTGAGTTTGTTGTCACGGTGTAATAGTTTCTTTTGATTTCTCTCTCATTTTTTTTTAAATCAACCCAGATCTCACAGGAACAGATTATATGTTTAATTATACAACAGCAACCAAGACTTGCTCCCGCATGCTTTCACGGAACAGGGGTGGCGCGAGGGCCGCGCGTTTCCAGGTCACCGTTTGGAAGTAGAGCGAGTCTAAATGAATCCTACACCGACGGGACAGGAGGTCGCTTCCGACGGCCCGGCCAGAGAGCGAGGGATGCAGGGCCCCATCAGAGAGCAGATTTTAACCCCCCTTCCCCCCTTCCCCTCTTTCCCGCTGCTCCTCTGTCTATTCCCGGTGTGGGATGTTAGGGGTAAATGTTGCATGAGGCCGACGCCGCCGTCTCGAGCACGTTCCGCCGTTTGGAAAATGAACGGCCTCCGGTCCAGACCGGAACGCGTCACGCGTAGCGGAGGATGAGAGGAGAGGATCCGGGCCGCTTTTATTCACTTTGATTCTCCATGAAGGAAGAAGAGGGGATTCATTGCTTTTGCTCCTCAGCTTTTGTCGGGCGCCATGAATTATTCACGGAAAGTAAGCTGCTGCTCAGAGGGAGTGAAAAGCCTCCGTGTTTTGTTATGGTGACCCTGAAGAGCTCAGTGCAGAGCAGATGAGAGCAGAAACAGCAAAAACACGAAACCTCAGCAAGTGTTTCTGCAGGTGTCTCAGTACACTTGAAATAAGACGAAAGTAACTTATAAGTAACTTTCTGGCAAGACACAGGAACTTGCTTTGAGTAAATTATACTTTCTTGTTGATCAAAAAGCACTAGTGTTAGATTATTTAACTTAAAATAATCTATAGATATGTCTTGTTATAAGTGAAATAATCATTATTAAGGAATTATTCCCTTAAAACAAGCTCCTATATCTTGCTGAGATGTTACTTATTAGTTATTTGAGTCTTATTTTGAGGTATTTGCAGTAGAATGAGCCTTTTGTGCTTTATTCTTGTTATCGACTCTCAAAAATGTTTGGTACATGTTGTCTCATTAAGATCCAAGATTTCATTTACAAGAGAGACCTGCTTCGATCGTTTTTATTTTATTAACAATTAAAAAGTGGAACGCAGTTAAGTTGTCTACTACATTTCCAGCTAGAAACGAGAGCCTGTTTCATAAGACGATTTTTTTTCTTTTTGTCTTAAAAGAAACCGGAGATGTCCCAAAAGAATCAGAGTGGATAGCTCCAGGACGCTCCTGACCAAAAAGGAAAATGCTTTTTTCCCCAAATTCTGGGTGGCGATAACAGGACATTAAAAACTGTATGTCTGAGTATAACTGAGCTCTGATGGGTTTCCTCTTACTGTGAAAGGTTGTGCTTCCTCCTGCGGTGCACGACGCAATAAATAAAAACAACACTTTGCGCATTTTGCTTCAGTCGTTCCATGTTTTGACGTTTAGCTCTCATTACGGTGTTCAACACAAAATTTTACCAAGTATTTTTGGTCTAGTTTCTATTAAAAGTATCTTAGTATACTTGAAATAAGACAAAACTAACTTAGAAATACATTTTCTGAAAGATATGGGGGCTTGTTTTAAGTCAATAATTACTTAATATTGATGTAGAAGTTCTAGTTCCAAAGGCAGGTTATTTCTCTTATAATGTAGGGGGAAAAAAATGTGTTATAAGTTAGATAGTCTGCCTATGGTACTAGTTCTTTGAAAAATCAATATTAAGAAACAATGAACTTAAAACAAGCTCCTAAATCTTCCCGAAAAGTTACTTGCAAATTATACTATTTCAAGTGTACTCAGATGTTTCCACTAGAAACTAGACCAAAACTACAGGAACCACTTTATTAAAGTATGATCATTTTAGCACCTGTGATATTAGATGTGATATTAGAAGGGAAAATAGATACGTGGCCTTATTTCTGTCATAGTCCTGCAAGGGGGAAATCTATTTTTATATGACAACACAAGAACTTTGTCATTTTGCATGTTCGTGTGGCTCTGATTCTGTTCAGCGTTTTCATCCTGTCAATGACTCCAGACGACATTCCGATGTTCTGACTTGTGCACTGTGCAGGGGTGTTCTTTCTTATTTATTTTTGTTGTTTTGTACAGCATCATTGAACAAACTGCCAGCATGATGACCCAAAATATGTAAATAAGTGGAAAACAACCTCTAGAGTAGATTTGAGCAGCATGTGCTTAAAACGTGCATGCGTTAATGTAATGACCAACACTGCACCATTTGATTTATTGGGTGCATTGTACAAAGCATGCTGAGCTTGTTGCACTGTGGAAACATTCTGAATTAAACCCACCAAGAAATGTTGTTTAATGCTTCTCTCTGGTCCAATAAATTCTGTACAACATATAACCCATTAAGATCAGTGGCAAACACGTTGACATAACGTGCAGATTGAACAGTATTTCTTCCTGAGCCAGACTTTTTCTCATACTCCCCATTTTTATTTCTGTTGCTTTTTTTTTTTCTTCTTTTTACTTCTGCTTAACCCACTTAGTAAAAAATTAATGTGACCCCGAGCATTTGCTAATCAGTATTTCACAATCTTAATTTAATGTACGTCACAAGACATTCTATTGAGATTCTTCTTTCAGTGTTCGCGTACAAAGATCTGCGCATTTCTTAGTGCTACACTGCCGCTTAGAGGAGACAGTGTGAAACTACACTCCTCAATTTAGCATGTTGACGGAATGCCTAATTTAACAAGCGTTTTAATAGAACATTACAGCTAAAAGGGTAACCCCGATTATATTAAACTTTCTTTTTTCGGAATAGTCTCTTGTACACTTATTACCCCGGATGAAAATGTATTTTGCCTGATGAAAACCTGAAAATTGTAATTACATGCACCAAATCAAATTATAGTAACCTGAATAAAATTCGGCTCCGTTCCTTTAGCTTTATATATAAAAAAAAATCCTTTGGGTTTATTGGGGAAAAAAATACTGTTTTGATATTTTAAGCAGAAAACAATTATTTGCAGAATAATCAGTGTATGTTGACAGAATATTCCTCGAATCGTTTCTATTATTTCCGGGATTTCCATACACGCCCTGAACGCGGCACTCGGCCTGACAGAGACCGTGTTGTGGCTGGATGGATCATCTCCGGCTTTTAGGGCGGGCCTTTTCGGTGCCGCTGCTACAGGGATACCAAGATGGAAATCCAGGGGCTTTCTGATGCCCAAAACATCCACTCTCAACATGGCGCCCTACACAGAACCGCTTCGTCTGCACTTCGGTCAACCGGAGCCTCGTTACCGCAATTGATTTCAATCGAAAATGAAGCGGACGGACCGCCGGAGCTGCCCGAGCTTCAGAGTGACAGTAACAACAACGCGAGGCCGAAGACAGCGCAGTTTCGCCTGCTGGGGGAAAATGGCAGCTCGCTCGCTCGTTCTCCCGTCACCAAACACGTCTCAGCGGCCAGCAGCATTGCACCCGAAGACAGAGCGATTCTGGGACTTCATAACATGATGAACGCGGAAAAGGAAAACGTGTTCAACTCCCTTCTGGGCTCGCAGGACTTCAGCAGGACGGAGTGGCGATACGAGGAAAACGGTGAGGTAATGCAAATGGCGCTGCCTCTGTTCGAGGGGGAGGCGGAAGCGATGCCTCAGAGGCAGCTGCCGCTGTCCTCTCCGGTTTTACGGCAGCAGCAGCAGCAGCGTGAGGACTGCGCTTTGAAGCAGCCTCCCGGTGACAGCCTCGGAGCTGTTCTTAATGCTTCGGCGGGCAGCCGGAACCCGGGGAGGAAAACTGACAGACTAACACAGGAGCTGTACGTCGTGTTTAACACCGCCAGAGAGGATGGAGCAGCCGCCGCGAGCAGAAACCGAGCGGACGGCTCGTGCGACAGCGGGGGTAAAGTGAAGGGAAAGGAAGCGGAGGGCTGCGGCTCCATGGAGGCTGGCGGCGGCGGTGTCGCCTTCTGTGAGACCGCGGACATCCTGAGCTGTCCTGACACGCAAACACCGAGGAGGGCAGAGCACGTCTTCAGTTTACTGACCGATAATCCCGCTGTGCTGAGTGCCAAGACAGCTGGCGACCATCACACCGTCGAAGACGTAGTTTTGACGAACAAATATGGCGATAAGCTCTGCGGGCAGATCTGTACGGAAAACGGTGACGACAGGGTGCTCGGTGGCCGACCAGACCACGCCGCGGCGCTGACCTCCGGGTCGGCGGAGCCTATGGAGAAACCAGCCTACGGCTCCGAGACACCGGGACTGCAGGACGGTGCACACCCGCTCACCTCCTCCAGCAGTCCGCCTGCCGCGGAGACCTTTTCCGGGACCATTACAATAAACAACCAAAGCATCATTGTCACTATTGAGAATGGGGTCCTGACTCTGGCGGCCCCACCAGAGGGGTACATCCACAAAGAGGATGACATGGTGAGCTTAAAGGAGCATCTAGGCATGAAAGACCATGAGGATATAGTTCTTCTCAATTATGACAGTGGTACTAAATCGATCGGGAAGATCAGCACCCTGGCAGTAGCCAGCTCCAGTCAGCAGGAAGAGCCCAGGCCTGGTGTGTCTGTCAGTGACTCCGAGCTGGCCCTGGTGGACGACTGCTCCTTGTCAGAACTGGGCACCTCGCTGGACTCCTGTTCTGTCGCCAAGCAGGAAGCCGGAGTGCTGTGTGCTGTGACGGAGGCCGACCTGATTGCTCCATCGCCAAAAGCCCCCGTTGGGGGGTGTAGCAGTGAAGACCTGAACTCCTTATCCCTGATCAGGTCGAAAAAGGACACGGCGGCCACCTTCGCCTGCCCGGAACCCGGTTGCTCTTCCGCGTTTGACTCTCGCCAGAAGCTGAAGGTCCACCTGCTGCACCACGCGGAGGAGCCACGGCCGTACCAGTGCAAAGTGGAGGGCTGCGGCTGGGCCTTTGCCACCTCCTACAAGCTGAAGCGCCACCTCCAGTCCCACGACAAGCAGCGGCCGCACACCTGCGAGTTCGAAGGCTGTGGCAGGCGGTTCACCACGTCTACAACCTGAAGGCTCACGTCAAGGTCCACGAGCAGGACCACGCCTTCGCCTGCGAGGTGTGCAACGAGAAGTTCCGCAGTGCCACTCGCCTCACCAATCACCAGAGGGTCCACTTCGCACCACAGAGGCCCCACAAGTGTGAATTCCCAGGTACTGGTCCGATAGTTCCCATGCTCATTTTGCTCTTGAAGGCCATTTACTGTGAGGCACAAACGCTTTTGCTGAACTCAGGAAAACCCAGTTCAGCCAGTCCACAAGTTTGGATTTATTGAGAATTTTCTCTGAATGCATGACGGTTCAAATGCAGACATAGAGCGCTGATGTTTGGATAAACGGTTCCTAAGGTAATTGCACCTGGACCACCATCACCACGGCGATAACATGGTTATCCACTGATGGCTCAATATTTTATCCTTGTTTACCTTGGAAAGCTGGTTTAAAAACCAGCAAGTTTCAGTCGATCCTTTCTGGCTGTGTGTTGATTTCACTGTGGATGCTTTAGTGTTCATCTACTTCCAGACGTCCTGGGTCAGATGGATAAAGCTAATTTTCCAGCAGGAAGTTTTTCCCAAATACAGAAACAACGGGTTTAGGAAGGTTTTCTGATTTTGAAAAGATCTATAATCGTGAATTGGCCAGAAAACTGCAATCGGTGCACTGCTGGGTTTTTTTAAGCTCCAGCTGCTCTCCTCTCCTGTACAGGCTGCGAGAAAACCTTCATCACCTTCAGTGCCCTCTTCTCACACAATCGCACTCACTTCAGAGAAACGGGCCAGTTCAGCTGCACCTTCCCAGGCTGCGACAAGACCTACGACAAGGCCTGCCGCCTGAAAATTCACATGAGGAGTCACACAGGTAAGCACACACACACACGCACACACACACACACACACACACACACACACACACACACACACACACACACACGTGTCCGGCAGATAGCAACATGCATACTTGATCAGCTTGTGTGCTAAAATCCCAGTCAGGTTTTGAGCCTCAGCTGAGTGAGTTTTAGAACAGTTGCAGAGAGAATGTTTCACTTGTTGAATCATCAAAGAAGTTGTCGATCAACATCAGAATCCTTCCTCTCAGTGTTAAAGCCCAAACTCCAGCGACACGTAACACTTTATGCTACTCTGATCTTTTCGCGGTGCGCTTTTCAGGTGAGCGGCCCTTTGTGTGCGACTCGGAGGGCTGCGGTTGGTCTTTCACCAGCATGTCCAAGCTGCTCCGTCACAAACGGTGAGAGCTTCCCGAACCCCCGTTCTCCTCCGACGTGAACGGAGCGCTTCCGTCTCCCCGGCGTATGAAACGATGACGACCGTCTGTCTGGTTTTTATCAGGAAACATGACGACGACCGTCGATTTGTCTGTCCGGAGGAGGGCTGTGGGAAGTCTTTCACCAGAGCTGAGCACCTGAAGGGCCACAGCATCACCCACCTGGGCACCAAACCCTTTCAGTGCCACGCAGAAGGTTGGCCGACTCTTTATCCGTCCAGCAGCCTTTACGACAGGACGTGGTTTCATTTGATCAGTTATTTAGTACTTTAGAACTACTAAATACTTATTTACTCCTACTTGAGTAATTTCTTGATTGGCTATGTTTTACTTGAGTTGGACTCTTACAATTTTTGTGTCCTCTGCCCGCCGCTGGTCACAGGAACCATAATGTCTGCTTCCTGTCCTCAGGCTGCTACGCCAAGTTCTCAGCCCGCAGCAGCTTATACATCCACTCTAAGAAGCATAAGCAAGACGCCAGCCCCTGAGGACCCGCTGTCTTGTGGCCAACTGTTCCAAGCACTTCTCCTCCCGCAGCAACCTGAAGAGCCACATGCTGAAACATCACCACCTCAGCCCCGGTGGGTACCCCGCAGGGTTCCTCCTAACCCAGGAAAACCCTGTTAACAATAGTCGCCCCACTGCTGCCAGTTCAGCAACTTTCTTGCTATATTTCAGACAAAAAAAAAAAAAAAAGAATTGTAATCAACCAAAATTTGAATCGCATCCCTAATTCCTCTGCTTCTGACAGCATTCGGATTGTTTTTGTTTTTTGTTTTTATCGCTGTTCTGCAGACGTTCTGTGCCAAATGGAGACCACACCCAGCCTGACTCCCAGCAGTGAACTCATCAGCTCCACCCCGACGTCAGTCCCTGGTTCTGGCGTTGGCGGGGCGGAGCAGCTGTCCAGCTTGGACCTCAGCTCCCTGTTCTCCTCGGTCCCCGGTGGCGCGGCGCCCACCGCCGGCATCGAGGTGGGGATTCCCGTGGCTGGAGGCGCCTCCAACGGCTCCTTCACCATGGACCTGTCCCTGGTCAGCTCGGGGATTCTTACCATCGACCCATCGTCAGTGGGTGCCACACTTGTCGCCAGCGCCAGCACCACATTGGCCAAGCCTTTGGAACCTCTCGTCATGGTAACCGGTGCCGACTTGGCCCACCAACATGGACTGGAGGGAACCGTGGGGGACGTCCTCCCTCCCCAAGGCACACTCAACCTGGACGACGTCCAGTCGGTCACCCCAGAGGCTCTGGGCATGCAGGGCACCGCCGTGGACCCGGCCCTGCAGCACCCCCTCAGCTCCTCCGGTGGGCTCGGGGTGGAGTCTGCCGCCGGCTTGGCGGTGGTCCCCGTCTCCGAGCTCCTGACCTCACCCTCCAAGGTGGTGGAGGTTGGAGCGCAAGGAGGCGCAGGCCACCTGCTGGGCTGCGTGGAGGTTCTGGGCCCTCAGGAAGGAGGGAAAGTCGTCGCTTCTCAATTTGTTTTCCCCGGTTCCTCCGGCGGCGGCTTCAGCCCCCAGAAGGAGTTGGACCTGGTCGTGTCTCCCAGCAGCTTCCTGGTGAGAGGAAACCCTTCATCCTGGTTTACTTCCTCACCTCGTCCTCTCATGATTCAGGGGTTCTGGCTGGGAACAGTCAGTGATTGTTCTGCCCTGGTTCCCCCTCAGGACAGTGGAGGTTCTGCCCGGACAGACTACAGAGCCATCCAGCTTGCCAAGAAGAAGAAGCAGAGGGGTTCTTCAGCCGGCGCTGGTGAGGACCTCCACCTCCCCTCCACTGTCAGACGAGTTGCATCACCTTAACCTGTCACTCTTCTTCCACGTTCCAGGAACTTCAGGCTCAGGCCAGAGGAAAACTAAAGCATCGAAGGTCGCTGTGGCAACCGTACCCCTCACTTCGTCTGGCGCTCGTTACAGTGACGGCGCTGTAGCGGCCGGTGGGGGTCTGACCCTGCGGGACCCGGTCACAGGGACTCAGTACGTCCAGATTCAGCTGCTGCAGGTGAGATTCAGCCCACAGTGTGTTTGCTCACACACAGCGCTGCTTTTCTTCTTCTGTGCTTTCAAATAGACCCGAACCACGACGTGAGCCGGGGAGCTCAATGGGACAGTTTTCTGACTGACATTCACAAAGTGAAAAATTCAATCTTTTGTTCAGTCAGTGAACACATCGTGCCTTGCAGCTGCCAGCCTGCACTCCCCACCTCTACTGGGCTGTAACTGGGTCTGTTGGTGTTCAAACTAACAGAACCGAATGGAACAGCTCTGCCCCTTAAGAGATTACTTTTGTATACTAGATTCAGTCCAGGAATGTTGACCTGCATGGTCCTGCCACACTTTTCCTCATAGACATGCTGAGATTGGTCATTAAATGGGAAAACGCATATCTTGATTTCTGTTTAAAGCTTTAAGTCTCCAGCTCTGTGCACCGTTTCATCCAACCTTTTCCTGTTTCTGCCCCAAACTCCTCTCATCCGCCCTGCAGCCACTCCTGCTGTCTCGGACATCATTTATTTAAAGTCTGGAACACAGTCAGTAATTCATCATTCTATGAAGGAAAAATAAAAGGATGTGTTTAAGTCGGGTTTGTCCAAAATGCTGTCAAAACATTGCTGCCAAGGTCTGAGGTGATCACTTGACAACAGTTCTGCGCAGCAGGAACCATTAGGCTCCATCTCTTTCTTTTTCATCTTGCCATCGATTTCAGAGCGTAGCTGCAGCTGTTGCTGGAAGCCATGCTGAAACGTGTGTGTGTGTGTGTGTGTGTGTGTGTGTGTGTGCGTGTGTGTGTGTGTGTGTGTGTGTGTGTGTGTGTGTGTGTGTGTGCGGGGGTGTGTGTGTGTGTGTGTGTGTGTTGTAGGACGATCCAGCCAGTGATGGTGACCTGGCCTTCCAGCTGAGCTCCCAGCCATCCACCTCTGACTCTCAGCTCACCGTGGATTTACCCGTCAACATTTTACAGGCCAGTCTCAGTTGTGGACCTGAGAGTGAGACACCTAGTGGTTCTCAAGTGTAAAATACAGTGACTGAAAAACAATGTCTGGGTTGTGAGGGGATGGATATGAAGCAGATGTTTCTGAAGATGATAAAATATTGCTAAAACAAACCTCCTTTTCTGGAAAAAAGTTGTAATTTAAATTTTATATTGACAAAGTCAAGTTATTTACAACCTTCTCAGTAATTGGAGTAAAAAATCTTTCTGGGCATTACAGCAAATGGAGCCATAGCTTAGCATGTTAGCATGTCCAATTGTTTCCCAACATGTTTACGTTTCTTGCTGAATAAGTGGAACCGAAGGTTGAATTGAGTAAAACTTCTAAGGTCAAATGTTTGAGTTTCTTTTTTTTTTTCTTCTTCTTCTGGTTAACTCCTTGTTTTTCCCAAACAGGAACCCTCGGTGATGACGGAAGAGGACAACGGCTCTGATAACTCTCAGTTCACAGGAAGCACCATCAACCTCCAGGACCTGGAGTAACGGCGGACGCCGCTCACGTCCGCCAGAGACTCACAAACCGTCGCCTCGGACTGTGAAAGCCTTATTTGGATTGGCGCTCCATGCGCCCCTCCTGATCGGTCAGAGACGTTTCCACGAGACGAAGCACCTTTAGATGAAAGACGAGGTCTCTGTTTTTTTTTTTTTTTTTTTTGTAAAGTCTAGTTCGTACCAAAATGAGGAGACGTCAGAGCCGTCGCGTCGATCATCACAAGTTCCTCCAGTTTGGGCGTTTATTCCAGAAGTGCCAGATCAGCACTCATGCACACACACTGCCTTACAGACGCCTTCACCTGCAGCAGACTGATCTGCTTTCTTCTTCCTTTTACTTCTGTTTCAAGTGTTTGGATTCGTTTCTGTCAGGACATCAGCGGTCTGTTAAACATGCCTGTCCATGTGTTTTATGTAAAGTGTGATGAGATTTTATGCCTTCTTGGAATAACTTAGTTTTTTATTTATTAATATGTTTGGGTTCACAGAGTGGCTGAGCCAAACCCAGATGGATTAAAGAATCGAAGCACAATCTAAGCCGTGTTCTGACCTCTGTTCATTTGATGATAGACTTTTGGGGCGAACAGTGATTTTCTATGTAATGTTCTGTATTTCTCAAGATGATTAACCAGATGGCACACGACTCCGTAAACTCGTTGCTCTATACTCAATCACCTTATTTTATTTCTTGTATTGTTTTGGTGCCAGTTGATGTCAAATGCGATGATTTTACCCTCCTTAGTTGTTCACAGACAAATGGTTGCAGAACTCAGTCGTTTAATTGAGCTTAATCAAAAGGCCTTTGACTGAACCGTTGCACAAAAGCTAACAAATGTTCTTTCTCACAGTTTGTCCTTTCTGCTGCTTCTAAACCTCTGTGGTTAAACCAGTTAGCAGTTTCTGGAAGCTTCTCCCTGTCTGGCAACGTTCTGAGCAGTTTGTCCTCCTCACTCAGCAGTGAGGTGTCTGAGTGGTTCTACCGGGTCCAATCTGTCTCTAGTCTGTTCCCCTATACCCCAGGTCAAGATTGGGGTTCATATTAAACAAAAACCAAAGACTAAACATGGTGCTGAGTAACATATTAGCAAAATGTATGGATTTCTGGAACTTCTGACGTCTTTAGCCTCATTTATTTGTTACAGTATTTCTGTCTGAACTACTGGGTTTCATCCAGGTTATTCTGGATTATGGTCAATTTCCATTTCCACCAATTGTAACCAGCTTCTCTGTTCCTGTTGAAAAGCATCCATACAGATTGTGTCTGTCACCGTCATCTCTTATGCACTGGACGGTCTGCTGTGGGTGATGCTCATTAATACCCCATCAACTCCCCCACAAATTGGGGGGTCACATCGATCCCCACTGGGACTGATCCAAGTCGTGGATCTTTTGGAAAACTGGGAAACCCAGTAGCCGCCCGTACTGGAGCGGCTACTAGAGACTGGTTGCATAAGGAGCTCTGAGTCTCGGAGCCAGAGGAGCGTTTATGGTAGAGCAGCAGAATCTGGAACCCAAAGACTGAAGGACGTTCAACCAAAACAGCCCAGAAATCTTTCCCCAAACATTTCCTCCGTTGGTTAAGCAGGGAAGATGGAGTTGAGGGAAAGACTTGTTTAGGTTCTTCCTGGTTGTGGTCACAGGAGGTGGATGGGAAAATGTTAGTGCTCGGCCCAAACGTCTCCTCCACCTCCAGTTTCCACGTTTGGGTGGAGGAGCCCAAACGTCTCCTCCACCCAACGTCTCCATTCCTCCTGGTCAGTGTGTCCCCACCCTGGTCCTGGTTTAAATGTTTCCCTGCTGCACGACACCTGATCCACCTGATCGCGGTTCCATACTGACCCCTGACCCCTAACCCACTTGTCAGTTGAAATCACCTCAATCATTCAGGGCAGTGTGCCTTGAGCACCAGAGTCCTTAAAGGAGATTTATTTTCTTATTTTCATTTTTATGAATCCACGGTTCATTTCAAGCTTTGGCTCCAGCAGCAGCTCTTTCTGTTCCACTCAGGTGGCAACAGGGATGGCGGCGTGTTCCGTTTCCACGGCCTCCCTGCAGCCGACCCACTTCTGCAGCTCGACCTTCTGGACTCATTTTGCAGGCAGTAAGTCAGCGCAGCGCAGCGCAGCGCAGCTCGCTGCTGATCACATGTCAGCCCATGCAGCAGGAAACCGCCCCTCCCTCTCCGCGTCCCCTCCTCTGGCGGCCAATGGCGCCGCGGAGCGGGGACGAGCCTTCAGCGGGAGCCTCTCGGTTTCCACTACAGTCATGTGACGGACTCATAGTAAGAACTCCGTGGGAGCAGAGCAGACGGTCGGACCGCAGCGCTGTGTGGACTGGTGAAACCCGAGGCGGACGGACAGACCCGGAGGGATGAAACGGAGCCTCCCCGGACCGGGACCCGAACCCGAACCCTGACCACGGTAAGACCCGATCCAACTTGGTGAGAGGAGAGATTTTCTCTCGGTGCCATTAAAGCTGCAGCTGCTGCTGCCTGGATGAAAACATGTTGACGTGAAGGAGGAGAGGAGAGGAGGGTTCTGATTCTGGACCGAACTGTGAACTACATGACGCATCAGATTTAGATAAAAAAATAAAAAGAAAAAAAGATGAAATGACTTCATGTAAAAAACAACAAAAAAAAAAACAAATACAAGATTTCTTCTTCTTCTTCATTTTAAATAATCGGTTATATTTGGGTTTAATGTGAACTAATAATAATAATAATAACAGTTCAGACAGACAGTTCATAGATTGTAGTTGAAGCTTGACAGACTGCTCGTCCTGTAAACAAGCGGAGCAGGTGATTCTGCACAGCTGCTCTCTGTCGCCCCCTGGCGGCCCGTTTCCTTCCTCCCCCCCCTCCGCCCCCTCCTGTCTGCCTGTCGCCCGGGTTTACCTTCGGTCACTCTGAGTATGCAGGGGCCCCTGGAAAGGAAGCGCGGAGAGAAACACGAGGGGAGGGACTGGAGGCCGAGGCCCCGCGTTCCAGGAAAGCGGCCTATTTATGAGGCCTACTGTAGGACATTAATAGGAATATGATCCGGCCACACGCCATCACTGCTGCACTGCTGCTCTTTACAGCCTGGTCCAGAATCAGTCCTCTGAGTGTAACGCATCAACCTATCAACCTATTAAACTATTAAACTATTAAACTGTATTCCTATTGGAAAGCTTTACTATACCTTGGTGAATATGTGATTCTTTATGTGACCTTGAACAAAACAAAACAAAGAAAACAAAACTTGACTGACTGGAGAAAATGCAACTCTGTAGATGTGTTCCACGACAGGATGGACGTGGTAACCAAAATCCACTTGATATTGGATGCTCAATAATCAGCTGATTTAAGTGTTATGTACACAGATAATCTAACATCTGAATTAAAAAAAAAATATACCAGAGATGCTGGAGGCAAGCAGTAACCTAATGTTGACCAAGTGATTTTTGAAGATTGGACAAAAAACCTATGCAGGAAATTCCTGATCATCTGATAAATATCGATCAGAATGGGAATCGGAGAGGCCCGTCCACTCAGCTGTTTCTCAGAAATGTAAATGATGAAATGTTGAGGAGGTGGGTTGCTTTTAGTTACATTTTCTTGATGTTGCTTTTTCGTCCTGGCAGAAATCCGGCGTCCAGCCTGGACACCTCTGGATTGTTTCCTGTGCGGCTTTGAGGCTCTCACCGGAGTGAGGAGGGTGACCTTGGTTACATTAGTTTATTTGGTCTACCCATCTCCACGGCCAAGGACAAGCTCTCTTGGATCTGTGTAAACACAGACTGCAGAATCCAGCCAGAGGAAGCGGTTTGGCCAGGGATGGTGGATAACTCTCCAGCGAACGGAGAGACTTCCCTTCCACTCCGCTGTTCTCTGCGAGCCTACAGCCCATTAGACATGGTGTCGGACCTCGGCTCCTACCAGGTGATCCCGTCACCGTTTTCAGACGACGACGTGAGCGTGCTATCCAGCCCTCGCTCCTGCTCCAGCCCAGATTCGCTGGAGCTCAGCTCCAGCTGCGGAAGCAGCTCCAGCGCTGAAAGCCAGGACAGCATCCTGGACCACCTGCTGTCCCAGGCCTCCTTAGGAAGTGCCAGTGGAGTTTCTGCTGCACCCGAGCCACTGAACGCCTTCCAGTGGGACTCGAGGGGAGACGAGCCGTCCAAAGCCGAGCCGGTGGAGGAGGAAGACTTTAACTTTCTCACTTGGTCAAATGCGGAGACGGCAGAACAGCTTTTAGGGTCGTTCCATCCGACGCTGGAGGAGATTGAAGAATTCCTTGAGGAGAACATGGAGATGGTGAAGCAGGAAGGGTTTGACGTTGGACCAGAGGAGACTTTTGGTTTAGATGGGGGTCTGGAGTGTCGCAGGTCGTCCACTTCTGAGCTCAAGTTGGAGCCAGATGCCAAGCATTCAGACCAAACTGTCCCCACCGCCGGCACCTCTGGTCCGGCCACGGCGCCCTTGCCCGTCAGCAAAGCATCATCGGCCAACCCAATGCACGAAGCTGTCGCAGGGGCCAAGAAAACCTCAACCAACAAACCGTCATTAGAAGACAGGTCCATGAGCAGCAGCGGGACGCCGGTCGTCGTCCAGATTCAACCCATGCGGGTGAAGCAGGAGCCCGCGGTGACCCCGGTTACTCCGGCGGCCCAGCCCTCACAGCCCGGCTCCGTCTCAGACATCAAAATTGCACAGCTGCTGGTCAACATCCAGGGACAGACTTTTGCCCTGGTGCCCCACATCGTGCCATCCCCCAGCCTCAGTGTCTCCAAGTTCGTACGGATTGCGCCAGTCCCCATTGCGGCCAAGCCCCTCGGGCTGGGGGAGAGCACTGCCAGCCAGGCGTCGGCCATTCTCATCGGAGGTCAAAGGTTCCAGAAGAATCCCGTGGCAGATCTCATTAAAATGCACAAGTGCTCTTTTCCCGGCTGCAACAAGATGTACACAAAAAGCAGCCACCTGAAGGCCCACCTGAGGAGGCACACCGGGGAAAAGCCGTTCGCCTGCAACTGGCAGGGCTGCGGATGGAGGTGGGTGGCACCGGGACCGGGACCGGGTGGGCTGTTGATGTTTATGTAATAAGTTACCTTTCTGCTGGTCACACAGAGTGATTCACTGAGTGAAGCATTAAAACAGGCTCCAGAAGGGTTTAGAACAGCCTGCACCCAGAGACTGAGTCAGTATTTTCACTTGAGTAACTTTTGAAAAAAATGACCTTTAAGAGTATTTTTACTATACTTTTGAGTAATTTTGTTTTGAAGTATTTCTTCTCTTACTTTAGTGACATTTCTGGATTCTCAACCCACTGATTGATAGAACGTTTAAATAATAAGTGACTGATAATTTGATCAGTGACTTTTTACCAAATACTTTTTTTACTCTTTCTTGGGTAATTTCTAGGACGGATCCTTTGTACTTTTACTTGAGTAAAAATTGAAGTAGTGCTACTCTTACTTGAATAAAGTTTTTGGGTTCTCTGCCTCTACTTGTAAAGTTTGCTGGTTCAGAAGGACGTCCTCCCGTTTCATGAGTGCGGAGGAAGCTGTAATCGTAACCTTAGAAACGGCGTCTCTGTGTCGCTGTCGTCAGGTTAGTCGGAGCTGAGAGCGGGGAGAGTATTGTGGTGGCCTTCTTACTGCGAGGTTCATCTGTAATCCAGATACACACGCACACACATCGCTGAGACATATACATTCATTAAAGTCCAACCTTTAATCTGAGTAACTTTCTTCAGTAGGTGAAAACTCCATGTTCTTACCAAACCAGTGATGGTGCAATTGTTGGAGCGGGTCTGCCAGCCCTCTGTCCTCCCTCAGCCGACGGGACGGCGCTCGGTATTTCACAAGGTCAAAGCTCCGCATGACGATCAGAATCCTGATGCCGTCTGCTCTCCAGCTCAGCCCACATATTTATTTGAGCTTTCAGGTCCAGAGAGTCTTGTTGCCGTGGCCAGAGGACGCCGAAATGGTGCTGAAGTAAAAGTGGCTCAACTTCAACATATTTTAACTCGAGTAAAAGTAAAATGTAGCCGTCCAAGAAATGACTCCAGGAAAAACGTATTTGGTAAAAATCTGCTGAAGTGCCGAGTAACCGATCGATCACGTTATTGATAATTTAATGTTTAAAAGTGACATCATCAGATGGGGAAAAATATGAAGTTAAGTGGAAGTTTTGGTATGTTAAGGACCAAAGTGACAACAATTCATGTAAGCAACAAAAATAGTAAAATCAGGTAAAATAATATTTTTTTTTCCAAATCAGTTTCTTTCAATAAAAAATCTTCTGAAACTTTAACAAAAACTGCAGCTGTGTGTCTGGGTCTGGTGGGTTTTCTGGTAAAAACATGTTTGTTCTTCATTCAGTGGGTTGAGAATCCAGAAATTTTACTCCAATAAAAGTATTGATACTTCATAATAAAATAACTTCAGTAAAAGTAAATAGTGCAGCACAGTAAAAATACTCCTTCCTTTTTCCTTTGCAAAAATAGTTACTCAAGCAAATGTAATTGAGTAAATGTAACTAGTTACTGCCCATCTCTGGTGACCAACACTTCCAGTTAAAGTCCCAGTAATGTTTAACAGATTCTACAGGTTTACATTTGTGACGGTAGGACAGAGAGGCTTTTTTTTTCTCTCCCCAACGACACTAATTTGTTTTCCCCACCAGGTTTTTTGTGGAATGTGGTGAGAAAAAGCAATGAACCGATTTGTTGGTTTGTTCTTTGAGTAGAACTGGAAGATCGGTTTATAAATTCAGTCCAACTTATAGAACTTTGCAGTAAGATGCACTAAAAGCCCAAATGGAAAATGCACTGAATGTGAAGATTTAATTTTTCCCTTTTATTACCGGTAATTATTTATTATTGGACGGATTATTTTTGGGATCGTTTCTTGTACTTGTTGTTCACGCCAAGTTTCTGGTTCCTGAAAAGTTGGAGCCCACAAACAAAGACCGGCTGCATCAAAATGACCACATTAGACGCTACAGTTTGAACTATGCAGTCTACCTTCTGGATGCCGCGTCTTGCAGGGTGACAGTGATTCATCCTGAAGGTCCTTGTGTTGCCTCTGACCTCTCAGTGAGCTGCTGCTCATGGTTTGGAGTTGGAAAGCAGCGTACGTTCTAACAGGATGAGGAGGGCTGCACACGTTTGCTCAGTTTAATCCAGGAACTGTGTTCTAACAAACAAAAGGACCTGTGTCTGTTTACAACAGGCAGAGTGTGTGTGTGTGTGTGTGTGTGTGTGTGTGCGTGTGTGTGTGTGTGTGTGTGTGTCTGTGTGTGGGGGTGTGTGTGTGTGTGTGTGTGTGTTTTGGGGTGGTGTTTGCAAGCCCCATCTTTCCAAAAATGTTGTGAGGACCTACTGCTCCTTATTGGGCTCCATAAGAAAAAGTTATTTATTTATTTATTTTTTTTTACGGCTAAGGTTAAAGGTTAGGTGTAGAGGTTACTATAATGCAGTACATTGTAGTACTAAACTAAAGTACTACAACAAGAGTTGGGTAGTAACTGCTTATATTTACTTGAGTAATATTTTAGAAGAAAAATACTTTTAGGAGTATTTGTACTCCACTGCACTCATTTACTTGAGTAATTTGATGATGAAGAATCGCTTCGCTTGCTTGAGTGAAACATTTGTGTTCTCTGCCCACGTCTGACTATAATGCAGGACTATAGTATCAAATAAAGAAGTGTACTGTAAGGAAGACGGTGGTTTTCTTAGCAACCTGCAGACAAAACAGAAAAAAAAGCCCCTACCTCGGTTTGCATGCAGTCACTTGAAGGGAGCAAGAGTGAGGTTGTTGACCCAACAAAGAATAAGCACTGAATAGTTACCATGACTGTGGGCAGGAACGTCCAAGCCACCTCACAGCATGAAAGACGGGAAGAATCGAGCAACAGACTGAAGGGGGGAACTAGAGGGGGTCACAGGAAGCAAAATGCCTCTTAGCTTCGTACTGTAAGCGGTGATGGTGGGCGTCAGGACCGTCATGCCAGTGCAGTAGTCGTGGTCTTTGTCTGATCGTCCAAGTTCAGCGGGTCATTTTCCTTTTCGGATTCACGCGCCGTTTCGATGATGTCACTCAAATTGAATGCTTACTCGTCAAACGCTGTGCGAGTCGGAACACGAGACCCTGCAGAGCAGCTGCAGGCCTGCATGGAGCCAGATATCTTCTCGTTCTACACCGGATCGGTACCGTGACCCCAACAGCCCGTGTCGACCCAGTGCATCGTCGGCTCACTGCAGAACCACTTGATTTGAACCACATCAAATCGAGAAACACCCTCTCCAGTTACTATTAAATAGAGACTAAATTATGCTCCACATTTTATTTTCCAACGGGAGTCATTGTTAGAAAATTATACTAAGTTTATGTTTTAAGATGCAAAGAATGTTGCTATAATGGTGTTGGTGGTGCTAGTGATGGTGTTGGTGGTGCTAGTGATGGTGTTGGTGGTGCTAGTGATGGTGTTGGTGGTGCTAGTGATGGTGTCGGTGATGATGGTGTCCATCTGCAGCAGTCTGTGGTTGTGAGGCAGGTTAACACAGAGATGGCCAGTCAGTTTATTTAAGTTAACCTGATGGGAAGAAGCCAGAGAACAAACTCCCTCCTTGCTGAGAGTCAGGCCCCGATTGCATAACTGGCCTTTATTTATTGATTTTCACCCACAATAACAAATGAGAATAGAAAGGGACCAGAGGGGAGTGTGTTAAGAGTCACTCTGAATTCAGCCTCATTATAGGATGAACCTCATAGGTTCGGACTATAAATGTGGTCGTCCTTTGGTTTGAGTTCCTTCACAGTCTAATGTTAGCCAGGTGGTGACCTGAGGGCACACTGGGCCCCTCAAACACAGATATCTATGCAGAGATCTATTCTAGCCGTTTTCATCACCTCACCAAGGTGAGGTTATGCTCCCTCTTCCTCTCCAACAAGTTTTATTTTGATAATCAAATGTTTTTGTGTGCGATCTTTACCATAAAGACAGAAGCGTGTAATAGATCCTGTTCCATTCTTAAATGTAGTCGTCTAAAAAGGTCAGATATGAAGCAAAACCATCACCTGTGTGGAAGCAATAATTCACTGTTTGTTTTTTTTTCCTCTGTGGAGATTCAGAAAAAATTTAAGGGTTTTTTATTCTGTCATTTCACTGGCAGAATGAAAATAGTTTTTGAGAGCCGCCATGCAGGGGAATAAATGTGACAAAATGCAGGACAGCTTGAGAGTCCGGTTACCTGATGACTGTATGTGCAGCTTATAAATGAGTTTGACTTATAATGATCTAGTTGAGATTGTGACTTTTTTTCTTTTTCAATAAAAGTGGTTGCAACTCGCAGCAGCTGCTGTGTCAACAGCAGCATAAAGCAAGTCTGCTTTATTCATAGAAAGCCAAAAAATGGTTTCTGACCAGTGAATGTTTGTGGTAAATCACTTTGCTAACATGTGTATAGTGTAGCTATAATAATAATAATAATAATAATAATAACAGCCCTCCATGTAAACAGGCATCTGAATCCATCGTGACAGCAGTTGAACTAGTTTGATGTTTCTGAACATGATGTTTCAAATTCAAAATACTTTATTGATCCCAAAGGGAAATGAAATGTTGTATAAAAGCATTTAATTCAGATCCTTCAGAGAGTTACTGAGGATTGTGATGGCTGCTGGCAGGTGTGTATCACAGATGGATGGATACACTGTCTAGATGATGAAGCCTGCTGTTCTTCAGTAGTTAGGTAACGGTTTCCCACGTAGCTCAGGGAAAATCTTTTAGTGAGGTTTTCTCGTGACTTCCCTCTCAACAGAACCCCACTGACCTTTCAAACTAAGTGTCTGTAACACTGAAGTGGATCTTTTGGTATTTTTGCATCTGCATCTTAAAGTGTTTATAGATGATGTAAACAACTGGAACATGGCCGCTCGGTCACACGACATCATCGCTGTGCGGGTCTTGTGTCTTGCGGGTTCAGCTGGGGAACATCTGGGCTGCAGAGTCCAGCTGTGTGCAGTGACCGGCAGACATCTTGTTTCCTGCAGCTGCAGTTCACGCCACTTCGGTTCAGCTGACCGGTGTTTTCCTCTCCTCCGAGTCCAGCTGGGATTCCACGCTGGCCTCACCGAGCTGCAGGCCGGTGAGTTACAGCCTGGCGTGAAACGCTTCGGCTCGCGGCCGATAATTATGTGGTTGAATCCGCTGGGCTTGGAGAGGACGCTGGACAAGCAAGACGTTGCTTGAGAGTAAAAGGAAGATCTGGTTTCATCTCGCCTGACTGGAACTGTCCTGTCAGAATTACTTCCTGACTCAAATTCAAACTCAAAAACACCTTATTGATTCCACAGGGAAGTTGAATGTGGTTGTGACCCACATGAACTCAAATTCTGCAAAGAGTCATTGTAGATAGTGATGGCTTTTAGCAGGAAAGATCGCTCTTCCAAAATAAGAGTCTCAACATAATGAGCAGAAGAAGTGAAGCTAACTGTCAAAGTTATTAAACTGCCAAAGAAAACCAGACAGGAGACTTTTACACACTTTTCTAAATGAGCTAAATCATCTGTTGCTGATCATTCACTGATTATACAAAAAAAAACCCTGTTTCATTCTCATCAGTAGAGATCGGGTGTTCATGTTCTTACTATTGATCCTCGTCAGTAAACGCCTGTTAACATCGATCGGTTTTGTCAATAAGAAAACAGCTTGTGGTTTCCGGCCTAACCAGCCCTTCTCCATTCATCCTCACGTTTCATTTTCTCCTCCCTCCAGGTTTTCTCGGTCTGATGAGCTGTCCCGTCACAGGAGATCCCATTCGGGGGTCAAGCCCTACCAATGCCCCGTGTGTGAGAAGAAGTTTGCCCGCAGTGATCACCTGTCGAAACACATCAAAGTCCACCGCTTTCCACGAAGCGGCCGGACAGTTCGCTCGGCCAACTGACTCTTCCGTGTACTTCCAGGGATCGCAGGGGACGATCAGCTCCTCAGTGATGTACCGCAGAAGCATTGTAAGGACGCGTGCGTACTCGAGCCTCAAAACCTTGCTCTGTATCGGAGCTGTCTGGAATTTGCTGTAATCAACTGGAAACCCAGGGACGGCCAGTCGAGCTCCAATAACCCCTCCAGTAGTTTGAAACGAGCCGCCGTTGCTTAGCTTCTCTGGAACAGCTGCGTCTGCACTGATATCTGTTCTCTCTGCTCTGTCAGCAGAAGATACGGATAGCATGTTTTCATGCTCCGCCCAATCAGATTTAAGTCTATATGTTGCCAAGGTCAGTCTAATCGACCTTCAGAATCAGTAGAGCAGACAAACAGTTCAACTTTCAGATTCGCCATATAGAAAGCTCACAGTGATGTCACCGAGCGCTGACAGTCATTATGATTGACGGCTGATCGCCACTGCATCTTTCCTCATCAATATTTGTACAATAAAATGACAAGTTTGGTTTCTGTCCTGATCTGTTTGTTTAAACAGCCAAGTGCGCAGCATCCTTTGACCATTTTTAAAGTGGAACCAACCAAATACCAGCGATAATAGGTCACAGATGTCTGCTTTTTGACAGGCTTTACAGAAACCTTTAGGTTGTTTTGACGTCCGTCGCGGTACAGCGGGCCGAGGTCCGGACAGCGTGACGTCACGCGCAACCGTAACATTTTCCCGTGGCAGATTCAAACTGTAAACTTCCTCTGAAGGCCCAGAACCCAAATTCCACTGGGATCATGTGGCTAAAAGTCACGTCTCGTCTGACGTCTGTTTTTTTCTGAGTTGATTTAGACATTCCATCTCTGACAGAATCTTTGGATCCCAACGCAAGTCAAGAAATTTTAGCTAAGGACATGATTGTCTTCAGTATATGTCAAAGTTCAATTCTTACAACAAATTTGTGTTGGAGAGCAAAATCTGGCTCAGAAAGTTTGTGTTTTCTTTCATTTTTGGCCAGACGTTCGTTTTTTCCCCCACTCTGACATTAAGAATCAGAGGCGGACATGTTGTCATGACGATACACCGCACAAATAAAAACAAGTTTCAGAATGAAATATAAGACCATCATTAGTATTTCGGGCCTGTACAGCCGTCCGCATCTCTCACATGTAGATGTAGACGTAGTCTTAAGATGACAATCTTACAAAACAAAACAAAAAAAGCCCAGGCAGTCTGACTCACAAAATAACCACGGAGGTAGAGGTCTTGATAATTAGATGTAGCTCCAATGGGCAGCTGTCACCTTTTGTATATAAAGATCTTGGTGTCTATTTCGAACATTTCAATATGACCGAATGCCTCAATATGTGAGCTATTTTACAAAAGACAAAAACCTGCCTCAACTCTTACCTTGTGTTAACTGCAAACACCGCGATAGCCTTGCAACTCAGCTAGCAAAGAATGTTTTGTCATTACAAACGCTGAAGTTCACACTACGGAGCTGCCAGCAGAGTGAACCTGCAGGTAAATTCAGTGACAGCGTTTCTGTCACGGAGTCCCTCCTCACTGCCTGTAAATATTAAGGGCTGCCACTCTGCTGTGTGTGACGTGACATCAGCAGATATACAATATGGTACATCATTCCATTGATTCAGTTATTGAATTTGTAGTGCTCGTGTGAACAGAGAGGCATTTGCATCCTATGAATGTATGTACATATGCAGGACTTGTCCGTCGTTGCATCAGTACAACACCGCAGAGACGGCTCCGACAGCACATCCTCCTCATCCACATCAACGGCTGTAAACATTTCTAGTTGTCTGTAAAGTTGACTGTACATAAATTAGTAAAATGGATATATATGTATATTTTTTTTCCTTTGTTCTCTTTATGATTCATCTACAAATAAAACCTTTCCAGTGATATTTGTTGGGTTTTTGGGGGGGTGGGGGTTTGTTTTATATCTAATAGTTCAAGTTTTTATGTCCAGATCTTCATAAACAAAAATTGTTCTTTCTGCTGTGACTCAACCTCCCAGCTATGCCCGGCGATAGGGGGCGCCAGAGCGCTCCGCCGGCGGATCATCATGTTTTTAATCTTTAAAAGAAATGTAAAAAGTTTAAATTTACTGACATGGTGATTGTATGTCATTCAGAGATCACTGTTGATCATTCTTAAACTCAAATATAACAAATATCAACACTTCAGGTAAATCCCAATCAGCTATTGGCTTAGTCATAAAGCTGTGTAATTCGGGTCCACTCCCAGTCAAAAACAACCAATCAGAGCCAGTGCTGTCAATCTGGCTAGTGTATGTGGTACTCGCAACCGCCTCCTCGCTCTCTGTTATGCTACATCTTCTCCCCCATGGCAGATGTGAAATCTGGAACGGTGTGATCTGAAAAAATCTCTATTTTAGTGTTTTTATGTGTTTAACATAGAGAGCTCATTTCACTCTCCACTATATGTGTGATGCTATACATGAAGATGGTTTTATGATGATCTAGAAATGCCTTTAACTAGTAAGGTGCCATAGTCAATGATTAAAATTTTAAGTGACATATACCAAGAGTCACTTTTACCCCACCCTGCTGTAACTTTGTCATCTCATTCGGTTTGCACTGAACAGGACAATCATATGATGTCGTCCCGAAACGCCTCCCAACTGACGGCTTCAGACAATTCATCCAGAACCGAGAGAAACTGCTTTTCTCCAATTATGATTTGTGGTCAGCTATAAATGGATTGGTTAAGCCTTGCCCTAAACAACAAGTATCCTAAATCATCTCTCAGCTGAAATTTAGATGACAGAACACCAGTTACCTGCTTTACGTTAATGTTTTGTCCTGAAGCCTCGATCTCACTTTGCTCTCATATCTGGCTTGGATGTCTTGCGAAAGGCATAAAACGGGTGCACC
Source organism: Poeciliopsis turneri (assembly GCA_922788865.1). Taxonomy (NCBI): domain Eukaryota; kingdom Metazoa; phylum Chordata; class Actinopteri; order Cyprinodontiformes; family Poeciliidae; genus Poeciliopsis; species Poeciliopsis turneri. The sequence goes on along the minus strand of CAKLNU010000555.1, from coordinate 79,344 downwards.
GATTGCAGGTTTGTGGCTGATCAGCAACTACCAATCTTTTAAAAAGCCTGACCCGCCGATTCTGATTTTATCCCATACTTAGTCATAAATACCAATTTTTCTTTTTGTCCTACGTACAGCAAGAAAGTCACAGAGCTGGCAACAGTGGTGTGACTATTGTTTACTGCAAATGTGCAGACATGACCTGGTGGGCCAGTCTGATGTTCAAACTTCGAAATGGCTGATTTTTAGACCTTTGCTGAGGTAGATAAGCTCGCCTTCACGTGGAAGTATCAGTCAATCACAGATTTAAGGAAATCAGCACGGATAAATCATCCAGCCGATATATCGTCTTGCAGATAAATCAATGTATCCCTAATAAAAAAGGTGCTTTGAAAGTGTAAGTACCAAAAACAAAAAAAGGACTACAATGACCTTCCAGTCGTATTTATAATCTGAGAAATAAACGGGACATAATATGTTACGGTGTCCCACAATGCAGTTAGGCAAAAGCAGCTCTCATCAGCCAAACCAATGCCACTGACCTGACCTGATGACCTGATGACGTCTGACTGCGGTCAGACGATGTTCCTGAAGGTCTCTGCAGCCCTGGTGGTCTCACTGTTTATCTTTAAGCAACAGACAAAACCAACAGAGGCAGACAGATGATGACGTCAGTTGGGTTGATATCAGTCTGTCAATCAATCATTAACCTGTCCGTGACTACAAATCCAGTGAAAAAAAACAACAAAACCCCAGCAAGGATAAGCTCAGGCTGAATATGTTTGACATCCTCTCTGCTGGATCCTGTCTCTGACCCATGGCCAAGTCCAAGTCCAGTCTAAGGTCTCTCATCCCTAATCAAACTTTAATCTCTCATGATAAATGGCCAAATCGTGTCTGAAGCTGAAACATACGCTGATTAAAGAGGTACAAACACATTTGTCTGCAATTCACCAAGTTTTCTGGCCTTAAGCAAATAGAAATCGTTTGTATAATTATAACTGACCTAAAACACGGAAAGTTTGGTCTGACTTAACTTCAGACAATGAGAAAAAACAGGCACGTGTCTTTTTGTTTTATATATGTGGAAAATTTCTTTACTGACTTGAATGATCTTCTATCTCTCATATGCATTGATTATGATTGTTTAATAATTGTTGGTGATTTCAACATTCATGTGGACAAACCCCAAGACAGAGGAGCAAAAAAGCTCTCTGATATTTCAGAAAATTTTGGTTTAACACAACATGTCAAACAAGCAACACACACTCAAGGACACACACTGGACCTGGTCATCAGTAAGGGTGTGAATATTTCCAATATTTCTGTAACTGATGTCACACTGTCGGATCACTTTGCTGTTATCTTTGAAGGTTCTTTATTCTTTGACCCACTTGGACAAACAGCTACTGTCACAAAACGTTCTTTTACAGAAAACACAGCAGAAACATTTAATCAAATCTACTCTTTTTCCTCACCCTTAAGCAGTAATGATGTAAATTAGTTGGTAGATGATTTTCAGTCTAAAGTTTCATATATTATTGATTCCATTGTCCCAATTAAAGTAAAGGTTGTGACTGGCAGAAATAAATCTCCATGGAGAAATGCACAAACAGTTCGATCTGCAAGACAACTCTGCCGTAAAACTCAACTCCATGTTCATTGTGACATCTATAAAGAAAGACGATGCAACTATCACTTAACACTAACACATGCAAGGGAGGCTTTCTTTGCAGATGTCATAAACAAAAACATTAACAATGCTCGAGCTTTATTTGCAACAGTTGACAGGCTCACAAACCCTCCTATGACATTACCACCTGAACTCCAATCTAATGCTGCCTGTAATAAGTTTTCCGACTTCTTTTCAGAGAAAATCCCAAAAATCAGAGGATTAATCTGCACATCAACTCTACAGCCAGAACCACTGCTGCAGCTGATCCAAAACGCTGCTGCTCGCGTTCTCACTAGAACCAGGAAGATAGAGCACATAACACCAGTTTTAAAGTCCCTCCACTGGCTCCCTGTAGCTCAAAGAATAGATTTTAAAATACTGTTGTTAGTTTACAAATCACTGAACGGTTTAGCACCACAATACATTAAAAATCTGCTGTTTTTGTATCAACCTTCCCAACCTCTCAGGTCTTCTGGTTCTGGTCTGCTCTGCATCCCCAGAACCAGAACCAAAAGAGGAGAAGCAGCTTTCAGCATCTATGGACCAAAAATCTGGAACAAACTACCAGAAAACTGTAAAACAGCGGAAACCCTGACTTCCTTTAAATCCCAACTAAAAACACACCTGTTTAGAATTGTATTTGAAATGTAATATGTATGGATTTGTATTTGGATTTGCATTTGTGGATATGTATGTAAGTTGTAGGTTGAGACCTTTTCCTGTTGTGGGCAACGGGGCCGGCGAATACCCGTGGTTAAACAGACGGCGGAGTCCGGCGATAACAGGCGCTTAAATTCTGTGTTTTTATTTCATTTATTTTATTTTATTTCATTTTATTCTATGTTACATGACTTTGTATTTTATGTTTATGATGTAAAGCACTTTGAAATGCCTTGTAGCTGAAATGTGCTATACAAATAAAATTTGATTGATTGATTGATTGATATGTAGATATCTGGCTCAATTTTAGTATTTATAATTTCTGCCTGACTGAAAAACTACTAGTATTTCCCTAATCCAATCCTCCAGATTGAAATGAAGAATCATAATCTTGTTGAGTATATTACCTAATTTATTCTGTGTTTGCACAACACTGACTGTTGGGTTCAGTCTTAAGCGCTGGCGCCTTTAACGGCATCAGAGCTGAGGAAGTGAAGTGTGATGGGAGCACAGATCTGATTCCTGAGTACAGACACTGGATAAGGACCAGCGTTGACCAAGCACTCTGCAGTATGCTTTCTGACACTGTGAGGTTATGCCGGTTGCCATGGTTTCTGTGCCTGTGTGGAAATCTGAATGGACAATCCTTTTATTCAACATGGGTCAACAAAGTTTTGTATGTTTTTATTGAAAGAAACTGATTTTGAAAAATTTTGTTTTGTCTGATTTTGTTATTTTTTTTTCTGTTACTTTTTTGAATTATGGTAATTTTTGTCTTTAACATACCAAAATGTCCACTAACTTTATATTTTGGTCTTTCTGGTTATGAAATTTTTAAACATTAAATGATTGATCGCTTGATCAGTTTCTCAGTTCTTCAGCAGACTTTTTACCAAATACGTTTTTACTCACACTTGAGTAAGAGTAAAACTAGATGTGAGATTTTGGAACTTTTCTGTACAAAAATGAATATTTCTGTGAAAAATAAGTTTTTAACCTTTAAAGTCAAAAGGGTAAGAACTAGAGTTCCAGTTGCTGGAACTTTGCTCAAAGTCCCTAAATATAGTGACTGGAGTGGAATATATTTGAAAAAAGCCTTTTTGCAGCAGTAGTGAGAGGTTTTTGATTTCATTTCATCTTATCTTTCAGGTCAGATGCAATACTTCTACATGTTTGTGAAATCTTGTTGCTTTTCTTTTCATCAGTGCTCAGAATTACAACTCTTAAACGAAATGTTGAAACCAGCTTCGACATTCCCAGGTCCAGTTGATTTTGGCACAGGCCTTGTTCTGGCAGGGTCAGTGTTTGAAGGATGAACGGAGACAGTGAGGAGGTGGACAATGGTCCTTTATTCTGGTTGCAGTTCTTTTGCCCCTGCTTGCCTGAGAGGCAGCGATGTAGGCCAGTGTAGAAAGCGAGGACACCGCTCTGTTCCCCCAGCAGCAGAGCGTGCCTTAATGAGGTCTGCTGGGAGCTGTAGTACATATGTTATTATTGTGATGGCCGGTTAGGCTGCATAAGTTCTGCTGTGTCAGCAAAGGTCAACTCCTCTGTAATCTGAAGGGTCTTGCTTTGCTCTGCAGATGGAAGTTCAGCAGAATTGTGTGGAATTATGTCTCTTGAATGTGAAAATACTCTTCAGGGAACTTCAGTAAGTAACAAAAATGTAAAAAAAAAAAATGTTTTTTACGTTTTTGTTAAGACCGTATGTCACAACAGGATAAAACACAAAAATGGAGCTTATCTGGCTTTTCCCATTATTGCCACGTTATTTAATTTTTCATAGGGATCAAATAAAGTATTTTTTAATTTGAATCAGCAGAAACAACAAATCTGAGCCAAGAGGTATGGCTGTGTGGCTATGTACTAGTCTCCCAAAATAAGCCCTCAGACAAGGATCATACACAGATACAATTTGAAACCTATCCAATCAGGTCCTCACTGCGTAAGGAAAGCAGACTTGATAAAGCACTGCACAAGTACCATTTTATCTTGATGCTTCAATCTGTAGATCTATAACCCACAGAGTGATTTAAAAAGCTCCACCATCCAGTCTGTAGCTAGAAATGCTTTCTGCACAGGATTTCAAAGGTCCTTTTTGCTTCTAGTGCTCTGAATGTCCCACGCCATTTACTCCAGGTCCTGCTTGGTTTGGTCAAAACAGAGTCCCAACCGGAAAACAGACTCCAACACATGCTGGTGTTGGTCCTGGTATGTGGCTGCACACCACACACTGCAGAACAAAGCATGTTATGTTATATATCCATGATTTTTCATTGTCATACGTGTGGTCTCTTAGGTTTGTAAAATCAAACAATTTTTAAAATCTTGCAAATCTTCATAGATTGATGAAGAAAAATAGGGTTGAAAAGTAATCAGCACCAATTTGGCCATATGTAAAATCATAATTGACCCCTCTCTCCTTGGTGAAACAAGAATCTGCCATGAACAAAACCTGTCTGACAGGATGAAGTAGGTCAAATGATTTCAATCAGCAAAACAATTTGCTCTACCTAAAGAACTGGAAGGACAGACAATAAACTCCAGAGACTCCGGAGAACAACTATGATGTTATTATCCAGAAATGGAGAAAACACTAAACAGAGGTGATTCTTCCTTGAAGTTGTCAGCCTACCATCGAAAACTCACCGAACAGCCCAGAGACACACGTTTCGCAGTTCAAATCAACATAGAGTATGATGTAGAATTGGAGACGCAGTAAAAAGAAATGTATAAACCCGTTAAATGTAACTTTAACTCTCAGTTTGACGTCTTACTCCAGAGTTCTGCTGCCATCTCACATTACATCCAGGTCTTTTGTCTCTCTGGTTGGAATTCATCATCCACAAGCCTTCAAATACCGCTGCATCTCATCCAAAACATAAAAATAGACGCTGTTGAGGTGTATGATGATCACGCTGAAAAGTGTGTCGGAGTCATGTGTCCCCATCGCATTCTGTACACAACGACATCAGAAGGTCAAAGTCACTTGAACGCACCGGTAGAAATTTCTGGATTTTTTTTTTAGAGGCCAGCAAACACTTTTAAATGTCAACCTGTTCTTTGTTAATGTTACACCAAAGCAATCACGAGGCGAACTAAGGAAGCTTCTGATTGCAAAAAACTCTCAAGTGCTTTGGTGTGGCGCTTGTTTAAGCTTGCGAGGTTGCACTGTTGCATGGAATGAGGGACCTCTGCCAAAAAAAGAGCTGAGGGTGTGATAAAAGGGGCACTGGTTATGTAACACAGAGGAGTGTGTTAGGTGGGAGCAGGGGTTGCCATTGGATAGGGACCATGTGGGGAACAAGAAGGAGTTTGTCTCCACAGTGCATGCAGGAATGCCCAGAAATCCAACGCTGACCTGCACTTTATTACGCTGCCACTAACTTCACACTTTTTATCTGTCTTTGCGGCGCGACTACAACACGAAGACGCACAATCTTAACCTTTTAGTACACCAACCTTGTTATGAAACTGTACAAAATAATTTGCTAAATTTACTCTTCTCATCACATTGTTATGAGCCACTGCATCACCTGTGAGTCTCCTGCCACTCTACCAGCATCTCCACCTGGCTGGTTTGCTCCTGTCCACATGACTCAGTGCTTCCATCCATGCTGCATAAACTTTGAAGGCTCTAATTTCAAGGTCACATGGTCAAACCATGGTCACATCATCACCGCAGGATTTCCTCCAGCGTATTTTAAGCAGGTCACAAATAAGTTTATCAGTGACGTGTGGCGAGGTTCTTGGCTGGTGAGGCACTGACCTAATCAAAGTCATAAGACCCCCTGCTGGTTATTGTTTATATACGGAAATTTTGCGCATGTGGACAACACTGAAGGGCAAAAAGACAATATTTTCACATGCCATCCATAGCCGTACTGCCATGGCAGAATAATTCTGTTAACTCAATGTAACTTGGAAATATAGATATTATTAATTCAGTGCTAACTTTTGAAAAAGGGAAACTCATTGAAGTACAACTCAAAACCACCTTTTTCTCGCTCTTTGTGTCGGCCAAGCTACACTTAGACTCGTTGCATGTATCTTCACTTACTTATTTACTGTATCAATAGCTAACTGTCTCAGCACACAAAACACGTCACACACACGGTGGGTTACAGCAAATACTGTACGTTATATAGATAAGCCAAATTATGGAAAATCAGCTCATATATTAAATGTTTTTTAACTCTATTATTGGCGACGTACAGACAGGAGGAACATATCAGTAAAGCCAGAACAAGCTGGGTTTATAGTTTCTCCTCATTTTTCGTGCTCTGAAAATTCCTGAATGTAACTTTTTAACGTCATTCTTGGAGCTTGCTGGCCAGTCTAACTTGAAAATCTAGATCAACATGTCTGGTCTGTGCAGTCAAACATTAATTGGAACTTTTCCTTTTCTGCTTTGCGCGTTCTGGTTAGAGGACACAGAATGACACGTTGTCCATTGACCACCTCGGTTCCCTTTTGCTTCGTCAACAAAACTGTGTCGTTCAAACTACTCCAAATCCCTCCTGCAAATTGAGCTGTGGACAAAATTTGACCACTTTCATCTTTTGTCTTACCTAAAGATTAAAACTAAGGTTTGCAATGACCCTGCGCTCTCTGCACTACTCTCAAAGGCAGATCCCAGTGAAGAGCCTCTGCTGTGATGAGCCTCTGTGTCAGGGCAAACAATAGGCTTTAAGTGATTTGTGAGTGAGGATAATTGCTCTGGTGCCTCACCAGCTATTTGGGAAACATTCCTTCCATAACTGCGAGCCCTCAATAGCAGACGAGGCCTTCCATTTCAGATTTTTGGACAGAAAGGCAAAATCTAATTACAATAATCTTTGTCCTCTTCTTTTTCTTTCCTCTGTCATGTTGTAAACATCACATATTCGCACACTGTACAGGTAACTCCTGACGTCTATGTCCAAATGTCCCTCGCACATCTGGAACACAAACTACAAACAGCTGGACTGAACTGTGGGCTCAATTAAAAGTATGTTTAATACCTGCTTAAAGGTTGAGGTTTTCAAAAGGTGTTTTTGATCCACAAACCAACCTTATTGGAACACATATCCTCTTAATTCATTGAGTGTGACAGTACCCACACTTTGGAAGTACCTAGTGGTAACTGAACTGCCTTGATACTTAATAGTACACACAAAGTAGATTCACAATGTGTCAAATCTTGGTTTTTAAGAGTTTTTGGTTCATATCGGCACAAAGGCACCAAACAGATTGGTCGACTTGTGCATCCATGACGATAATCTCCCTGTCTACCACAACCCCAAAGGTTCTCTGTTGCACTCAGAAGCAGCAGTACTTTCTACTTTCACCTGAGTAGTATTATGAAGTACCACTACTCTTAGTTGAGTAAAATTTCTGAATACTTTACCCACTGCAAGAAAACTCTCTGAATGAAGACAGAGAGTTTTAACCGCAAATGGACGAGACACAGTTTATGTTACAGAAAGACCTCTTGTTTGCACACAGGCTCTGGTTTCTAACCGTTGAGGCATTTGGACGTCAAGTGAGGATATTTCAAGCATAAATGCATGAATATGTATTTGTGTTTTATCAGTATGATCAGTTACTCAGTACCTGAGAACTGAGTAACTGATCATTACTAATTTCCACTTCTACTCATATGTCTGTCATTTCCAAGGAGGAAATGAAAGGTAACACGACCCAATGTTTGTTGAGTGTTATCCACCAGTGCAGGCGGTATCAGATTCTGTGGGGCCGTTCTGGGCCAGACTGCGGTCTCTGTCCGAGCAGAGAACCGCTCGCCTGTTCTTCATTTACGTATGCTGCCGGCCCTGCAGCTGGGGGACCATTTACTCAATCTAACCTGGGGCCATGATGAATCGATGCTTTAAAAGCTATAGCTAAACTGGCTTCAAGCTGATCTATGGTGATGTTGACTTAGAGACAGAGAGGCCAGCTGCCGGAAGGTGCTGGGAAACACAGAATGCGCTGCCTGTGTCGAGGATAAAGCTCAACGTGTTTGCCTCAACATGTTTCACTCTGTAAACTTTTGGTGTGATGTCATGTTCTGCTGCTCACAGTCAATGGTGTCGGGATGTTTTACAGGAGCTGGGCTCAGACTCATAGGCCTGGCAAAACTCTTAGCTCTCAATGTTTCACTATTGACCCATTGCAACTGTGTAATTTACTCAATCCAGGCGCCATGATGGACGTCGGAAGTGAGGGATGGGAGAGCTGAGCAGAGCTGTTTTTGCCTGTTGGCTTCCACTTGTTGGAGTCGAGCTAATTTGTCTGTGAACGTAACACACTCGGCTGGGGCTCATAGACAGCTGGGTAAAAAAAAAAAAAAAAAAAAAAGAAGAAGCTTTTTCTGTTCTCTAAATGCATAAAAAAAAAACCCCACATCAACAAATAGCATGTACGATGAAATACTTTTTAAAACTTTAGAAAGTACATCTAGAAGACATCAGAAAAATGATAATACCTTTAATTTCTAATAGACGGTGCTGAACACAAAATAATTAGCTGGTTGGATTTTATGAGCCCCAGCCTTGACTGCAGAAGGTCAATAAATACCAATAGATTTTGGATCCACTACATGTTCCTGAGTGTGTGGCATTACTTTGGGGACAGCTCTTTACTATGGCTCCATACTTTCCCCTTCTACATGAGTGTTTCACAATTATGCAAGACAAGGAAAATAGATTTTCCTGTTCCTTCCCATCATCAAAAACACATGAAGTGCGGGTCTGAGAACAAGCCTGTGTTGAGTTACGAAAACATCTCTGGTTAAAGTCTAGTCCCTGAAAACTTAGTCTGGCTCATGGGCTGCCAAGGAAACAAACATTAATGTCACATTTGAGCTGTTGGGTTTGGGTTTGGTGGATCTTCAGAGCAAATTCCAGTCCAGAAGTTGCTCTAAGTAAAGAGTGTTTCCACAGAAATGTGGACTGGAATCATCCAGCAGCTGACTGAGTTATTTAAAGCTTGGTAAACTCACAGCTTCCACAAGCTCCCTGTTTTAATAAGCCCAGAAAGGCAACATGATGAATGGTCATGTATTTTAGCCACACTGTAAGAATAACTCTGCACACAGTGAGAGAGCTGATGCAATCAGATGCAGATGTAGCTGCTGCAAGATCAGCTTAGAGAAGATATAGCTGAAAACGTCACATCGAAACAAAGTTGCTCACTTGAGGTTATTGTTGTATGAAACACATACATGTAAATGGTTTACCTACTTCAAATTGAACCTCGTCCCCAAATCAATCTTTCTTTTCAGTTTTTTTGCCTCATAAACCTCATAAAGCCTTTTTTTTAACTTAATACTTAATTGTTTAATTTATTGGGTCATTTTATTTTGAATTATGTCAGTCTCAGTTCTATACAGTGGGACACAAGGGATTAATAGTGTGTGTTGCACAAACAGTTGAAGGGAGGGTTGGGTAAACCAAGAGGCCCAACTAGACGGATGGTGGTCGTGTGCAGAAAAGGTAAAAATGGGGTAAACTGGCTGCTTTAAATTGCCCCCAGGTAATTGAGTGCAGTAATGTTTGTCTTTGTGTCACCTCATGAAAAACTAGCAACCGGCTCTGAGTACAGTTCATTTGAAGTTGAAGGTCCCGAATAAAATATTCATTTTGGGGAAAAGAATAATAACAAAACAATAAACTTGTTTTAACCTTTTATGTTAAAACAAGACTCTCAGTATTGCACACAATTTTTGCGTTTGAAAACAAGCATGAGGGGGGAACACTTTTTAACGTCTTACAAAAATGTTTATTTTTTGTTTGTAAGTATTTTAATTTCCATTTGGCAGCTGATTTCAGACTGCTTTTCAGCCAATTTACATTTCTGTTGATCCATTTTGTGTTTTCTGTGACGCATTAAACATGTTGTGCGATTTTGGGTATATTTATATAGTAATGTTTTTGCTGTATTTGTATGACTGTCCAGCAGGGCTGCTCAGCGGTACGCTTTGGGTGGAAAGTGTGGATTATTCGTACAGCTGTGTGCAGTGAGTTTAGAGTGATTCTCGTTTTATTTTCTAGACATAGCTAAACGTTTGTATAAATGTGTTTATCCAGATATCGTAACTTTACATTTCAGTTTGCAAAAGAAATGACTGAATGTTGTGTTTCTGTTCCTTGTTCCAGTCCTGCAGAAAGACAAAAAAAAAAAAAGAAGTTGAAGAAATAAGGCTGAGGGAAAGGAAAAGACATCAGTCTTCAACAAAACTTCTCGAGTTCTCTTTTCTTCACGCTGCAAACTGCCTGTCTAGTCAGATGAAGTTGTTCTGCGAGGGCAGAATAAGTAGAGACCCAAACCGGAAGCACAAAAAGAAAGCAAATTTTCTATAATAGGTCCTCTTAAGGAACTAGAAGTAAATGTAACAGGCACCAATTCTGCATTTTAATCCAAGACCTCATCAAACACAACATAAGTGTTACAATAATAGCTGCCAGTTGCATCAAACCAGAGTGCAGCACAGATATGGAGGTTGTTCAGAGAGATGGATGTATGGCGCTCCTGTCTGCCAGAACCAACCTGCTTCACACACAGCAAACACATCATATGTACTCAGCTATAACTGGATGAAGTGGAAACACTTGGAGGTATAGGTCTGACATACTAAGAGCTGTTTGTCTGCTTTTAGTTCAGAGGAGGCAAAAGGTGAGTTCTTTTCCCAACTTACATTCTTTTAAAAATCACACACTGCGGCTACGTTATGTGCCTGGTGACGTCCCGTGTTGATTCAAAGCTGTGAGCAAACAGGGTTGTTCAAAGTCGCAGTGGAAGTGCCATCTTCATCACTCACCTGATCAACAGAATGACTTTGTTTCGCTGTTGATTTTCTTGTAATAGAGAGTCCAAGAAAAGAAGCATGGTGGTTTCTCCGCCTAAATAATCAGTATGTTCATCTGACGGTGTGGACGAATAACTGAAGTTGGAGTAAAACGTCAGTAGTTGTTTAAGACACAAATAAGATTAAATTAAACTGTATATTCTGATCAACTACTATCTATCTACTATCAGTTTCTTAAGGCTCTTTTTAACATTAATATACTTGCTGAAGGATATTCCGGAAAGAAACTGCTCTGAACACAGATAGTTAGTTTGAGGCAGTGGTCACACAAAAGCAATAATAGAGGTTTAAAAGCAATATCTATTGCTGGTTGGTAACAGCTAAGAGAAAAGACTAAACAGTTCATGTGAAGTCCAGATTTGATGTAAATCATGCTAGTTGTTCATCAGGCACCGATGCATGAAATTAACATTTGTTCTGAAGTGACATCCAAGTTGCTTGCCGTGCAGCTTTATTTTGGACGACCGACACTTTATCTAAATCAGGGTGTCAAACTCCAGTCCTGCAGCTTTTAGATGTGCCTCTGCTGCACCACATCTGAATAGAATGATTAGGTCATTAGCAAGGCTTTGGAGAACTGATCTAGACAAGGAGGAGGTAATTGAACCATTTCATTCCAGTGTTTTGTACCACAACCACATCCCTGATAAGTGGCCAAAATGAGGTTTTTATGTAGGCTGTCTGATCAGGATGCCTCCCACTTGCCTCTCTTTGATCGTTTTCCCATTGGGACATGGCCAATGGGAATGTCCCGGAATCAGCTGGAGAGTCTCTGGGCATCTGTCTGGGATTCCTCACTGGGCTGCAGTTTGTCATCCATTTTTGTATTGGAGAACATTTACAATGAATAAACTGTTGCGCAGTAGAACGTACATGAGAGAGTAAGAGTAAGACATGAAGAAGCTAAGCATTTCAGAAAACCGATCCAAAGTCAGTCAGACCCATTGATCTGTCTCTGTGAAACATTTCATTTCGGATGATTATTTTTCACTTTGTTTCTGATAAATTAAATGAAATTAAACTCTGCTCTTTTCATGGACGTGTCTTTGGCTGTTGGTAGGGTGACAGGAGAGTGGGGCCCTGGGCCCCATTCTGATGATGCCCTGGATAAACGATGCAAACAATCAAACTCAGAGATTCAAACTCTGAATCTCTGAATCCTGGCTCCAGCAGGGACTTCCATGTTATTTGATCTTTTGTAGCATGCTGCCCTCTTGTGTATGATTGAAGCAATGAAAACATAAAAACCTTAACCCCACGTGCCCCCTGAATAATTCTGATGAGGTAGCTTAAATTATTGTAATTACTATATGGTCCTACACCTATTAAAGTCCACCTGAAAATTGTTCCTCAGCTGGAGCTCCAAACTCAGTGAGTATAGGTTATGTTTTATAGTAATACAATAATTTATAGCCTTATCTGTCAGCCTGAAATGCAAATTTTTAACCGCTTAATGGCACCTGTATCCTCATGGACTCGTTGACTTATATGTAAATGTTTTTGGGTGACAGTTAAGTTTATGCAAATTTAAAAAGAATGCACAAAGGTTTGCAATTTTTTTCACTGCTCTGCCTTTTTATAGATTAACACAGATATTGCAAATTGAAAGTAGCTAGTTAATTCGTCAGGCTGTCTCATTCAATACCAAAAGTTAGCCTGCTAATGAGGCTCCTGCAAAACTGTTCGTTCTGAAGCACATTACTCCATTACAATGCTGCATGCTACAGCTGACACCTTGTATAGTACCATCTACTTGTTGATTAGTTGTTGTTTTTATATCCTCATGGGTTGTGTCAATGTTTTTATTTGCAACTTTGCCCAAGACAAATTTGTCAGTTAGTCTTGTCTTTTTGTCAGTTGGTTCTGTTTATTTAATCTATCTGTCCTGCCTTTAGCTAAGGTAGGGTATTTGTATAACAATTCAGTAAAAAGGCAGGTCAGTGCTTTACTTTGGAACAATTTCTCAAAACCCAATTTTTAATAATTTTTTTTTTATATTTAAGCAGGGAAAAATTGTTGGAGGCTTCCTCCAGTTAGCTGACCAGTACAGCGCAGCGCCGCATGGTGTTGACCCACTGACAGTTCAACAGGAAGAGTCAGAGTTCCTCTGTGTGAACGTGTCACCGGGTTCAGCTTGAGCCACAGCGCGTCCCTGGAGCCACATGTCGATCTTTTTTTTTTTGTTTTCACGGAAACAAACTTGTTTGGGTTTGTCCATCAGAAAAAACTTTCCATGGGTTTTTCTGAAAAAAAAAAAGAGCCGTTCTAAAGGAACCGTCCAACCACTGGGTCTGCACAGCCGGATCAGACGATCAGCTTATGTCCTGAGTGGAACATTAACTCGTGGTACTGCTTAAGACCAGAACCGCCTGGTTCAGTTCAGACCAACTAACTCAAATACCCTCCCCACCTTTTCCCCTCACTGTCCACACACACACACACACACACACACATACACACACACAAGTGAGGTACAGTAGGCCTGTGCAGAATACTGTTTTTGTTAATAATTTACATCTTGTTTGAAATTCAGACAGTTCAGTGCAGATTAAACCAGAATTGCCAAGCAGAGATCAAGTTCATGGATTGAGTTTAACTTTTGCAACGTTTCAACAGTCCAGGTAAAGAAAGGCAGCCACTAAAACTTTATTGAACAGTTCAAAAGCTACTCACATCATGAAACAAAATATTAGGTTACTTGGAAAATCGTTTTCGGAAAAAGTTGGAAGTTAGAGGGATTAATAAACCCCAGCAAAAAAAAAAAAAAAAAAAAAAAAAAATTCCAAATTTAATTTGCATTCGTTCAGACTAAACCATTTAATTTGTTAACTGAACATCTTAGCCTGGAAAAACTATCTAATTGTTATGCATTTTTTTGGCCTAAGAAGAAACAAATCCAAACATTTAATTACAATCGAAAATACTGGACTTACTTTGGTATTTGAACCTCAAAAAGATTTACTGCAGACTGGGCCCATAAAGCAAACTAAGCAGCCACTTTGGGCCCCAGGGCCACTAAGGTGTCCCCTCAGTGAAGCTGATTTTTTTTTTTTTTAGAAATAATTTCTATGTCATTAGAATATCAATGACATATTGATGTTATAATATTAATATTATAATGTCTGACATTGGTCAGCTGTGCCTAATCAAAGTCAGTTCTTAAAGAGAGGGACGACATGGAGTGAGGAAAACAGCAGGATCAGGACAGAAAACTCAACAGAAGTTTGTTGCAAAACCACAGGGCAACAAAATAAACACTAAAGTCTTTTAGTAGTCAGTGAAGGGCAATCAAGTCAAGCTTTATATAATATGTGTGAGTCTGATTTCTTATTGACTTTAAGTGGAAGCAGAGTCATCAGTGTGTGTTTAGGTGATGCTGGTTGGTAAAAGTTCTGCCCTCTTCAGCCATGTAGCCGCGGCTTTTAGCTGCTGAATGACGAGGTTAATGAGTTTTCTGCTTCCTTATTGTCATTGAGTAAACTATTTTTATGCACTGGCAGTTGCTATGAGAGAGTACCAAGTGCAGCAAAGAGATAACTAACTAACTGAAAACAGCTCCATGAAGCAGGAGCTACATCTGCAGGAGAAGAGCAAAAGCAATGAGCATATATCTCAGTTTGGTTCATGTTTGCTTTGACCAGCTAACCCAGCTGAAGTCCATAAAAAACATGATATTATAAAAATTAAATTCTAGATTTTTTCATCAGGTTGCAGTTGGCTTTAGAGAGACTTCCAGTCGACCAATAAAGCATACTCAGACTGAAACAAGCCACCTCCGTCCCATCAGCATTCTTCAGCAGTTAAGATATGATGTTGTTTAATTTTTGTTGATCTAAAACTGAAAGCTACGATTCATCTGTAACATTTTTATTCATCAATTCAGTGGCAGAGAAGCATGTTTGGGTGATTCCAGGTGAACATAAGTCATTATAAAGCATTTCAATTACCTAACTGCAGAACTGCTTTAAGAGCAGCAGACATATGAGAACATAATGTCTGCTGGTCGTCTTCAGGAAACAGGAACGCTTTGGGGTTTGGAAACAAAGCAACACGGATGTTAGTGCTGCTTGGAAAGTAAATATGTGTTAATGTCATGGTGTAGGTTGCACAGACCCAAATGCAGCAGGCTGAGGCGTCGAGTAGTTTTTTTTGTTGATTTAGTGAAAGAAAATTAAGAGCAAAAATAATTACAGGGGACCAAGGAAGCCAGAGAAGAAGAAAACACATAAAAAGAAAAGGTCGGCAGGGAACAACGGGAGGAAGCGGTGTGGAGTGAGAGGAGGAAAAGTGTACAGCTACTGGGAGACTGAATGCTGGAACAAAGGACCTGTGCTGATTGGCTAAATGGTTTTGGTGTGAGGAGAGAGAGCAAAGGGGACTAGGAAATTAATCTAACAGTAAAGCAACACTAAACATAATGAAACTAGACTGACTAAGAATAAAACACGAAAAATAAACAATGAACTAGAATCACCAAGAAAGGACTGAACTAGAGAAAAACAGGAACAAATCTGATCAAATCCAAATGAGAAACTAACACAGAATATTAATGAAGCTAGAATCACATATATGGTTAACGCCGTTTCATATTTAAAGCAGAGTTTAAGTGTGTCTGGACAGATGAAACAGTCAATGTGCTTGGTAGATAACAGCTTTACTTTGTTGTGATTGGGCCCAGTCACAGACTGGCCCCCTAGCACTCCTGAGTCCTGCCCTGTCCAATTGCTGTGCTGCGTTGACGCGTTATGTAATTGAGGCGCCTGCATGTGAGACTGGAAGGAGGGAATTTAAAGCAACTTTTCTCTTCTTCTCACTCCTTTCCAGCAAGAGAAGATCCAAGTCTGCAGCTGGGTAAGGCAGCATGTTAGCTTTTACTTTTGGTGCACTTTCTGTAGGAGAGAGCACACACGCATACACACACACATAGACACACACATACACACATACACCCCCCCACACACACACACACGCAGGCACACACACGGAAAGATAATTCATTTGTTCAAGAACATGTGCAACAATAGCAATATTTGGCATATAAAAGTCATACACAGATGACTGAAATTACTGTTTGTGGGTGTGTCTGTGTGTGTGTGTGTGTGTGTGTGTGTGTGTGTGTGTGTGTGTGTGTGTGTGTATGCGTGTGTATGCATGAATGTGGGGTACATTGATTTTCATAGAGCGAAGTTTAAAATTGTAATGTCAGAGTTGTGTGTGAACTTTGCTCCTCTGAAGCTTCCACTGCATTTGAGAGCATCTGATTGGCCAGGACCAGAGGGAAGGCCTGAATAATGGAACCTGATTGGTTTGAGCAGGCTGGCAGAAGTTCAGGCTCTGCCCCGGTCTGTGTATTCCAGATAAACTGCTACGTTGGAGTCATGAATGCTGAGCACAAACTGTGTTGAACTGCTGCTGTGTGACAAGTTTCTCTATTTTTTTTTTTCTAATATTGCACAAACAAATGGAAAAAACCCCAAAAAAACTTTAAGCCATAAAGGCTTAATCTTAATGATCAGTGTTAGCTCTCTGCTAAGACATCCACTAATTCATTGTTCAAAACTAGATTAGAGTAGAATAGCAGTGAAAGATGCATCTGGGTTTGGATCATTTGGTACATAAGAGACACACACAATAACACACACATCATCAAAGCATATGAGCAGCAACATGAGACATGAGTTATGCGTCTCATGTCTGATGAGAGCAGCTCAATGTTTAGTTGTGATTAGATAGGATGTTCCAATGCCGTCCAATTTCGGAAGCAGCCAATGATCTTGTAGCGTATCGCCATTGATTGTGTGTTTAGTTTTTTTGTCTGGTGCTGTACATCATGTAATATGATAGAGTCACAGTCATATAGTATCTTAGGGCACTTTCAACACCAGCACATCTCAAAAAATGTGAATAAGCATGTGAAAGTTTTTCTCATTTATCTCAGAAAGTAAAACTTAAATATCACACAGAATCCTCACACGTCGAGTGATATAATTCAAGTCTTTGTTTCTTGACTGATGAGAAATGCTTTTTAATGCTCGTTGAGGATAACGGGTTCCAAATGTATTACGTCAATATGCGAGTCATCACAGTTGCTTTTGGGCTGGTGAAAAAGTTTCATCACAGAAACTGCATGCATTTCTAAATGTGTGTGAAGGCCGGCTTGTATCCCTGTGTTTACAAGTTGGTCCAAAAAAATTCGATAACATGAAAATAATCAAGTTTTTCTTCGCTGGGGAGAGAAACGGAGAAATTTCACCGTTTCCCCTCCCTTTGGGACAAAGGAACAAGCAACCACAGCATGCGATACCCCTTACCATCAAAACTCAAAACCTGGAGCTAAGAATGGATATTTGCTCTGGTTTTGTCCATGCACACATCCAACGGCCACTTTCTCAAACATTTGACAGACGTAAAGTCAGGTGGACTTGCATCACTGCTAAAAGACTGATGGATTGATGAACTTGTCATCGTCCTGAACCGTTTGGAGTGAATCGCTCCAGACGGCTCACTTTGTCTTTTGTGTCTGCGTGGACACACGTTTCTCCTCTCAGAAATAACATCAAGGTCCCGAGAATGAAGATCGCGGTCATCGGTCAGAGCCTGTTCGGCCAGGAGGTTTACAAGGAGCTGAGGAAGGACGGCCACACCATCGTTGGGGTTTTCACTATCCCAGACAAGGACGGCAAGGCCGACCCGCTGGGTGAGAGCCTCGTTCAACACAGGAGATATGTCATCTGTCTTTAGACATTGTTTTTTTTTATACAGACACAGATGTCATCTAATTGTTCTGTCTTACTGAATCTTTACATCCATCCATCCATTTTCCGTCACCCTTCTCCCTAACGGGGTCGGGAGTTGCTGGTGCCTATCTCCAGCTGCGTTCCGGGCGAGAGGCGGGGTTCACCCTGGACAGGTCGCCAGTCCGTCGCAGGGCAACACAGAGACACAAACAGGACAAACAACCATGCACACACACACTCACACCTAGGGAGAATTTGGGAAGGCCAATTAACCTGACAGTCATGTTTTTGGACTGTGGGAGGAAGCCGGAGAACCCGGAGAGAACCCACGCATGCACAGGGAGAACATGCAAACTCCGTGCAGAAAGACCCCGGGCCGGGAATCGAACCCAGGACCTTCTTGCTGCAAGGCAACAGCGCTACCCACTGCGCCACTGTGCAGCCCTGAATCTTTACAGTTGAATTAAAATAATTTATCCTCCTTCTGAATTTATTCTAAGTTCGCTTTTTGTGTGGGTTAAATTATTTAGACCGTCAAAAACATGAACAATAAACAAAAACGTTAAGGGAACAAAACGACCCTGGGCTTCGTCAACCAGTTAACGGATTAAACACGATTAAAGTTAAAGAATCGCACTCATGTCCGATTATTGACAGACCTCACACATCCACGAATTACTGAAATAGAACCGGTCTAACAAAATGAAGCAGGTTTCCAAGAACCGACGAGAAACAAAGTCAGTGACCTCTGTCAGTCTGGACAGGGAGACGGACTATAAGTAGACTGAGTGTTGTTATTTCGCAGTGCCTCACTCTTCCTTTCAATACTTGCTCTGGCAAAATGTAATTGATCCTTTCCATTTCACTGAGTGTATGATTAAATAAATAGTCATTGCGCAGAATAAATTACAAACAGAAAATAATGGAAACTACCTGAAATGTTACTCTTGCCATATTACATAATAGTTGAATCAGAAACACAAACAGAAGGACGGCCAGTGGCACCATGCTGACAGCCTCAGCAGTCAGCATGGTGTCAGTAAATCTCTATTATACAGCATCTGACTCAGTATAATTAGGTTATTGCTCCTAAAAAAAAGTAATAACGCCTTTTATTTTGACTCCAGCTATTCGTACTTGTGATGAGAATATTATAGACTTGCCTTTAAATGTTGGTGAAATCCAAACATGGCGGTTTTCTGCCTGTTTCATCATCTTCTGCTGCAGCCACGGTGGCAGAGAAGGATGGCGTCCCTGTTTTTAAGTTCCCCCGTTGGCGAGGGAAGGGTCAGGCCATCCCAGAGGTGGTGGACAATTACAAGGCGACAGGAGCGGAACTCAACGTCCTGCCCTTCTGCTCCCAGTTCATCCCCATGGAGGTCATTGACCACCCCAAACATGGCTCCATCATCTACCACCCCTCGCTGCTGCCTCGCCACAGGGGAGCCTCGGCCATCAACTGGTCAGTGACGCTCACGTTGGAACCGAAAGGGATTCCTGGTAGCGACCCGACGTCTGTTTGACTGTCCCCTCACAGGACCCTCATCCACGGAGACAAGAAGGGAGGCTTCACGGTGTTCTGGGCTGATGATGGACTTGACACTGGACCCATTTTGCTGCAGAGAGAGTGTGACGTTGAACCTGATGACACGGTCAACACAATCTACAAGAGATTTCTCTTCCCAGAGGGCGTCAAAGGCATGGTGAGTGACGGAGGCTCGGCGCAGAGTGCATCCAGTCTTTGGGACTCTAATGAATGTGTGATGTCCACCGGCGGTTCTACACAGGGGTCAAGAGGGTCCAGTACCCATTTAGAACTGCTTCTGAAGATAATACTAATTCAGTTTCTTATAATAACCATAAATGAAACTTATCTCCTGAAGTGAGACACTATTTGATTGATTT
The DNA here is from genome assembly GCA_922788865.1 of Poeciliopsis turneri. Taxonomy (NCBI): domain Eukaryota; kingdom Metazoa; phylum Chordata; class Actinopteri; order Cyprinodontiformes; family Poeciliidae; genus Poeciliopsis; species Poeciliopsis turneri. The sequence continues at coordinate 59,537 of CAKLNU010000555.1, read as the reverse complement.
TATTTTTATGTGAAATTAATGATATACTTTAACAGTATTAGCCAGTCTGCTACTGCTGGCTGGATTGGTTTTGCTGCGAGGCATTTTGAGTTACCTTTTGTATAAAGGCTGATCACATGGACCTACTTTGATTGGTTATTGATCCAGAAACAGCCACTCTTCTCAGATGACTCCAAAGATTCAGATGTTTGAAATTGAAGGTGAGTTTACAAAGTTGTTCTGGGACTTTTTGATCTTATCGAGCATCTTGATTGCTGAGTTGTTACAAGTAACCGCCTCGTTCCACGGGGATCCCAATTATTCTAATATAATGTAGTGAAGAATGTGGTAAAGCAAACGACAGTCCAACATAACTATGCTGTTTCATGGGTTCACCTTCTCTTTATCCTCTCCTTATCTTCTGCAAGTCTCCGTCATGATTGGACTGGGGCAAGAAAATCCTCAAGGTCCTCATAAGCATTTCTGTGGTTGCAGGTAGAAGCGGTCAGGCTGATCACTGAAGGGAAGGCCCCAAGGATCACTCAGCCTCAAGAGGGAGCCACTTACGAATGCATTCAGAAGAAAGACAATTCCAAGGTAAGTGAAACGAAAACATTTCTACGTCCTAAAAAACGCATGGAGTGAGCCTCGTTAGCGCTTTAAATGTTTATCCGTGTCTGAAGTCTTTGCAAAAATATGTACTTCTGACTTCAGAATTCACTTAAAATTAAGCTGCAAATGAATGAATGAAGCTTCCTTATAGGAACATTATAAAAAGTGTTCAAAGATGATAGCTGCTCTCTGTGTTGGTAGATTGACTGGAACCGGTCAGCTGAGGCCATTCACAACTGGATCAGAGGAAACGACAAAGTGCCTGGGGCCTGGGCAGAGGTTGACGGACAGGTAACAGAAGAGCCTCACAGGCCCTGGGTTGGTTCTCACCCTGGGCACATCAGGACACACTTTATTCCACACAGACTTCAATTCATTTTCCACATCAGGAAACATCTCGTCTTGTCAAGTTAATAGCTGACATGCTCATGCATTCAAAAGAGCAAAGGTCTTGACCCAGAAATGTTCGCTTCAGAAGCAAGTTTCCACTATTTCACTGCAGTACTGAGCCATCTCTCTCTCTCTCTCTCTCTACAGAAAGTGACTTTCTTTGGCTCCACTCTGGTGGACAACGGCACTGCGGCCAATGGCCAGCCTCTGGACATTCCCGGAGCCAGCCAGCCCGGCATCGTCACCAAGACTGGTCTGGTGCTATTCGGAAATGACGGCAAGACGGTGAGCAGGATATAGATATATATGCATTATGCATCCACATGCAGAGCAGCATGTCTGGTATAACACAGCATGTCCTGTGTTATACCAGAGACAATTAACTATTGTTTGTCAGTCTAATGGCAGAGGGAAAGAAACTTTTCTTGTGGCAGGACGTTCTGGTCCAGATGGACCGTAGTCTCTGAGGGCAGGAGGTCCAACAGGCTGCAGTCTGACCTGGAGTCCAGGAGGAGCACAGCTCCTGTGAAGGTTACAGGTTGCAGCTGAAGTATTCTGTAAAGGTTCAATGTGGCAAGGGGTCAAGGTAACACCTGCCTCTGACTCCCCAACGGAGGTCAAAGCCCTGCGTCAGCTGATCTGTAGGGGGCGCCACCTTCACAAGTCAGTGCAGCTTTAGCCAGATCAGCTGCAGAATAAAAAGTGTAAACAACACTCAGGCTTCATACAGAGTTGGCCTGTCATTGTTTTGAACAGTCAGGTAGCAGATGTCAAGGTGTAAACGCGCAGCACTGTGAAATGTTGCCTCTTCATTTGTAATGTCTGAATGCCCAGAGGGAGGCGCTCTCTGCAGCTTTAAGATGGAAATGTCTGGAGAAAGAGGCAACAGAAGAGAAAATGTTAAAACATGATTTAATTTCTCTGAATTCAAACAGAAAAACAACACTTGTAATGCAGGAAGCATTTTCCCACTGCTAGTAGCTTTCCAACTGCAGCTTTTTTTTTTTTTTTTAAGTTTGGTTTCTGAGGATAAGCAGCCAGACAACATGCAGTACAAATAACTTAATTACATCTGCGGGTTTATTTACCAACCACTTCTCATCTGGAGAGAACCCAACTCAGTTATCACACAGCCTTCAAAATCTAGGAAAGTATAAAATGGGTTTGCATAAAAGAAAAACATTTGCATTTACAGACATCATTCTGCCGACTGTCCTTCCTTGCTGTTTCTGTTGAGTTCTGGTACCAGATGCACGCCTGGCTTACAGAACTTCTCCATGGCTGACCTCAGGCCTCTTTGCCAGCAGTCTGACCTTATTTGACCTCAGCTTTTGCAAGAAATGTTCCTCCACAAGAAATGACTAATGCTGGAATAAAGCTGCGCCGTTAGTGGCCTCCTGGTTTGCAGACATCGATCAGGTGTGAATGTGTTTCCAATGCAATGACTTACCAGAGCAGAATGAAACTGGTTTTTATTCAAACAGGTTTGACAGTGAATAGCAGCTCAGACAGACTTTATTCCTTAACAGATAAAATCTTCGCGTTGTCTCCAGGCCCGGGTGTCCACCGTAAAACTCTACGTCCTCTAGTTTAATAACATACGGTAGTTCACAAGTCCACATGTAAGCTAAGAAAACATTCAACATAAACGTTAAAGTCAGTGTTAAAGTCATCAAGGTAACATTGTGAAAGATTTCAGGGCGTCTCGGCGGAGCTAGGCCTGGCTCTGACTGGGAGACGGGGCTTTGACACTATGGACCTTCCTGATGTGTCTCTTCATCAGCAGCTTCTCAGTGAATAACTCATAACAAAAGTCACAGCGGTACGGCCGCTGCTCCTTGTGTTTCGCCAACACGTGTTTCCTCAGGGTGGAGCCTCTGTTGAAGGATTTGTCACAGATGTGACAGCTGAAGGGCTTCTCTCCGGTGTGAGTCCTCAGGTGTTCGGTCATGTGGCCCTTCAGCTTAAAGCCCTTCCCGCAGTAATGGCAGCTGTAGGGCCGCTCCCCAGTGTGGACCCTCATGTGGTTCTGCAGGTTGCTCTGGCAGGGGATGTGCTTGCCACAGATGTGACAGTCGAAGTTGCCCTTGCCGTCTTTGGCTTTGCTCTCGTGCATCTTGAGGTGCCACGTCAGCACGATCTTTTTGGTGAAGATGTAGTTGCAGATGTGGCAGCGGTACAGCGTGGTGGTGGTCTTTTCCTCCGGCAGTTTGGGGTCCTCTGGAGAAACCTGCTGGGAGCCCGTGCTCTCCTCCGCCGCTCTGCTGTCTTCCAGCTGCTGAACGGTTTTGATCAGCTCTCTGGTCAAGGCGTCGCCGTCGTCGCTGTCTTCCATGGACGCCTCCTCCTTCGCGCCGCTGCTCCACAGCTCCTCGCTCCGCTCCTCGTTCTGCTCCTCTTTGACCTCTGACCCCACCGGCTCCTCCATGCTCAACTCCTGCTGATTAGCAGCAGCTTCTTCTGTGGACGTAGTTACCGGAGCTTTGGCATCTATAATGACAAACACAAATGGAGGCCGTCATAAAGTGGAACTAAATGCTTCTCCCCATCAGTAGCTTTAAATTCTGGAAATTCAGATCAGAAGGCCCATTTCCTCGGCCATAAATGGTTATGATGGATAAAGCTGGAAGTGTAACATGGACATCATCCAGCTGAATGCCTTCATGCCCCGTGTGAAGCCTCCACAGCTTGAGGGTGACGATTTGATGCCTACAATTCATTCTGCAGTCACAACCTTTGCTATCTTCCTTTTCCTCAAGAAAATAAAAATATTGTTACAAGTCTGACTTATAACAGGCTGAATATTCAGCTGGTCGCTGCAGCAGTGAGCGAGATCTCATTTCTGACATGATGCTGCTTTTCTTCCACAGATTTTAATAAATAGCAGCATTAAAACGCTGCAGCTCTCTCACGTTTTAAGCGACATGCTTGACGTTTTAACACGTGAACGTTCAAACAACTGACTCTCTGTCAGATGAAGTCGTGTTTTGCCACCGATTTAGAAATAAGCCATTTTCTTCATTTCTGAGCTTCCAGCAACTGAATGGAGGCGTTTATACGAAAAAAACCTGTGAATATCCCGCTTTAAACTGGACCAGTGGGACAGACTGGACGCACTGGGTGAAGCAGCCCTTTCACCCAGCCAAACCCGCGGGGACGTTTGTCCAGCGTGACGCCCCGGGACCGGTTAGCCCGGACCGGCTAACAGCAGCAGGAGGCAGGAAGCTTCCGGAACAGGCCCTGACCCGCGGGTTGATGCGAGAGTCGGCTCTGCGGACCGCCGGGAGACGGGCAGCCGCCAGAGAGCCTTACCTGCTCTGTGGAGCCTTATCTCCGGCTGGTAGACCAGGTCCAGCATCCGCTGCAGCCTCTGGTTCTCCAGCTGGGTCCGGTAGACTTCCTCCTGGTACTCCACCACCGTCTTCTCCACGAACCCGTAGATGTCCACGGCGGCGGCGGTCAGCCTCTCCGTGAGGAAGGCGTTGAAGGAGTGCAGAGTAGCAGCGGCGGCCATGTTTCCTCTTTTAAAAGCGAGCCGAGGGCTAAAGGCTTCCTGAAGGAGCAGCCGCCGCGGAGGATGCTGCAGCCGCGCGGTCACAGCATCCAGGCTACCTGTGTGCTTGCCGGCGCCCCCTGCTGCTCACAGCTCCGACTTTCACCTTTCAAACAGTCCTGTGGAGCAATTATATTTTATTTTATTTTATTTTATTTTATTTTATTTTATTTTATTTTATTTTATTTTATTTTATTTTATTTTATATTACTATATTGCTCCACAAATATAGTTTTAAATTCAAATTTTCATTTGATTTTAAAATGAAATGTCTACAGTCATGCATTGCTGCTCAGATTTATGTGGGTAAGTGTCTTGGAGCATAGCACCAGAGTTTGGTGGTAACCCAATTACTTGAGTAACTTTTTTGAAAAAAATAATATATTTTTTTTTTTTTTTTTATCCAGATGTATTTCAAGAACTGTCACAGCATATGCAGATGTAATCGTACTGCGTGTGCTCATTTCATTACTTTTCTCTTCAGCTGCTGGTGAAGAACCTGCAGTTTGAGGATGGCAAGATGATTCCAGCAGCCCAGTACTTCTGCTCCGGCGCCAGCACAGCTGTGGAGCTGACCGAAGAAGAGAAACGCTTCGCTGAGCAGATGAGGGTGGGATGAATCGACGTACTGAAAAAGGAATGACAAACTCTGGTCTAACTGAAGATCTTACATCCTCTTTCCATTTCTCTGCCAGGCGGTATGGAAGAGTATCCTGACCAATGTCAGCCAGATTGAAAACTCCACAGATTTCTTCAAGTCTGGTGCAGCTTCAATGGATGTGGTCAGGTAAATGAAACATTTATCTGCTTGATTCAGCATCAACTCTTTCATTGTTGTTTGCAGAACTGAATGAATGAAGCTTGAGCGCCACAACAGGATGTTAATTGTAAAATACAAAAATCTACTAACATCTTTTTTCTTTTGTTCAAGAAGCTTTGATATGGAGATCCTATTGTTACTGGTCAAATCCTACAATATTAAGTCTCTCTATTAACCTCCAGGCTTGTTGAGGAAGTGAAGCTTCGTGCCAGCACCTGCCAGCTGCAGAACGAGGACGTCTACATGAACACCACCTTCCAGGATTTCATCCAGATGTGTGTCAGAAAACTTCGGGGGGAGGATGGGGAGGAAGAGCTCGTGGTTGACTATGTATGCGGTCGGCACCCCACCAGGAAACAATGTCTGACAGCATTAGTCATTAACGGTTTGCCTTCCCAGGTGGAAAAGAACATCAACAACATGACGGTAAAGATCCCCCATCAGCTGTTCATCAACGGAGAGTTTGTGGATGCAGATGGGGGAAAGACCTACAAGACCATCAACCCCACTGACGGCACGGTAAGAGATGAACAGCACGACATCTTCCTCTTCTAGTTCAGGAACTAGTTCAGTTTTTGAGACACTAATCAGCTGCTCCCACTTGTCACAAAAAAATAATAATACCTCATTACCATGGCTACACATCATTGCAACTGTCTGAAAGTAAAAATGTAAGAGTAAAAATCCCTCCAGCTGCACAGCATCCAGACCTGGAAGAGACAACAGACCAGTCGTCTCAACCAAAAAATAGGAACAAAAGTCTAGAAAATGAACTAACTCACTGGGTCTACTCCCGACACGCCGCCACCAGGAGAAGAGCAAATCTGGACAAGTGATGTGTCTTACAGGCCATTTGTGAAGTATCTCTGGCCCAGATCAGTGATGTGGACAAAGCAGTCGCTGCTGCTAAGGAGGCGTTCGAATCGGGGGAGTGGGGCAAGATGAACCCGAGGGACAGAGGAAGACTCATCTACAAGTGAGTAGCACTGGATGATGCTTGGTATCTAAGGTATGCTACATTTTACACTTAGCATTTATCTGGCTTTTAGCTCAGTTTCTACTTGATGCTAAACTGGATTTGTAAAGAATAACTCGGAACAATGCCTTATAATGACAAAGGAATATTTATAAGGCATGTTTTTCTTGTGACCGTTGGACGATGTTAGAGAAACCAGTCCCATCTGTCTATTGTGTTAAGCCAGACTGTTGAATCTTCTTCACTCAAAAATCAAAATCATTTCAAAGACCTCAATAAATAACAATACGTAGATTTTTTTTTTTTCCGATTTTTTGCCAATAGTAGCCTTTATTGAACACTAAATGCACAGGAAACAGGATGGAAACAGGAGATGCAGATATGTATTTGAACTCGTTCATCCATAACACTGGTGACATATTGTATGCAGGTGAAGCTGACAAACTTTAGACAATGTCAGACCTCTCTGCCTGCTGACTGATTTGGAGTATCAAACATATTTCCTGGCATTCTTGACTTTGCTTTTTCTTCAACTCCTCCCACAGACTGGCGGACCTGATGGAGGAACACCAGGATGAGTTAGCTACTATTGAAGCTATGGACTCTGGAGCCGTTTACACTCTGGCCCTCAAGACTCACGTGGGCATGTCCATCCAGACGTTCCGTTATTTTGCTGGCTGGTGTGACAAGATCCAGGTAAGACAGTTAACTTTATTAGAGTCAGCCAAATCCCGTCTTCAGATACAAAAATATGCATTTTTGTACATTTGTAACTAAAACCTCTCATTTCCCCTCACTGAAATAATGTCACTTTCTTCCAGGGCAGCACCATTCCCATCAACCAGGCCAGACCCAATCGAAATCTGACTTTCACCAAGAAGGAACCAATTGGGTGAGGATCTTTTTTCTGTTTTTCAAATATTTTTTCATTTCTTAATGAAAGGAAAAATCCCTTATTTACCACTTACTTTTACGATCATATAAACACTAAGAATGACTTCAAGATACTGAACTTATTCAAGCTGCATGAAAGACGTTCAGAGGTTCAAAATCCCCTGGAACTGTTTCTGGCTTGCTGTGGTACCTGAATGTTCGCAGCTGTGATGATTATATACTTTATGCCACCTTGCACCAAGTACCTTTAAATTCAGTCAAAATATTGCAGAAATAAACTAATCTGAGAGACATACAGCAAAGATGGCCTTCAATGAGACATCAGTACGTCTGGGGATCTGCAGACCAGTCTGCGTGCTGTGTGATGGTTACAGTCGGTCAGCCCAGATAAGCTCCCCTTGCTCTCGTCAGAGTGTGCGCCATCGTGATTCCATGGAACTATCCGCTGATGATGCTGGCCTGGAAGACCGCAGCCTGCCTGGCAGCTGGAAACACCGTCGTCCTCAAACCAGCTCAGGTAGGATCCATGTTTTACACTCCGGACCCAGAGAGAAGGAAACCCTGAAGGTGTTTCAGACTTTCGCATCCTCTGGATTCCAGGTCACGCCGCTTACAGCGCTCAAGTTTGCTGAACTGGCAGCAAGAGCGGGACTGCCCAAAGGGGTGGTTAACATTCTCCCTGGATCAGGTGCACTCGCGTATCTCAGACTTGCTCCATTCCTGAAGGAAAGACGGAGGCTCTTTCTGAAACTTCCGCCCTCCTTTTAGGCGCTCTGGTGGGCCAACGTTTGTCTGACCATCCTGACGTGCGAAAGCTGGGCTTCACGGGTTCTACAGAAATCGGCAAGCACATCATGAAGAGGTGAGAAGCCCTCACACAACACTCTGAAATTTAAAACCTAGAAGCAAACATAACTGCTCTCATTGTGTGTGTGTGCACTCTGCTTCACCCCAAGTTGTGCAGTCAGTAATGTCAAGAAGGTTTCCTTGGAGCTGGGAGGAAAATCCCCTCTCATCATCTTCGGTGACTGTGACATGGACAAGGCTGTGCGCCTGGTCGGTCCCTTCGGACGACTGTTCATCATTCGGTGCTTGTGTTTACGGTTGGCGGCGCTAAGACCCGGCTGTTGTTTGCGTTACAGGGCATGAGCTCCGTGTTCTTCAACAAAGGAGAGAACTGCATCGCAGCTGGCCGGCTGTTTGTGGAGGAGACCATCCATGACCAGTTTTTGAAAAAAGTGGTACGTTTCACCTCGGACTGGTTACTGTCTATCATCTATGTCCAACATGGTGACACACAGCAGACCTCCACAGAGACCAGAGTAATTATACTGATTGCTCTGGTTGTCCCTCAACAAGCTAACCAATCACAGTCATGTAAACTTGTCTAACTAATCATTAACTCCTTTGCTCCTGAGCCTTTGCTACATTTGAACAGTCCTGATTTGAGCTCTGAAAGACGATCCTGTTTATCTTTTTTTCCCAGGTTGAGGAGGTTAAGAAGATGAAGATTGGCGATCCGTTGGACCGCTCCACAGACCACGGCCCTCAGAATCACAAAGCCCACCTGGACAAACTCTTGGAGTTTTGTCAGATGGGCGTAAAGGAGGGAGCAACCCTCGTCTACGGAGGAAAGCAGGTCCAGAGACCCGGTGAGGCAGCAGGAGGAGCGGGAATGGCGACTGATTCCTGTTTGGTCTTCACTCAGGCCTTAAATTTGCACTTTTGTTTTCCTCCGGTTCCAGGTTTTTTCTTTGAGCCCACGGTTTTCACTGATGTGCAGGACCACATGTACATCGCTAAGGAAGAGTCATTTGGTCCCATCATGATCGTTTCCAAGTTCAAAACCGGGTAAGCTGAAATCCAAAGCTGCATCGTGCATGTGAACGCGCTGGTTTAATGCGCTTCCTCCCAACGTCCTCCAGAGAGGTGGACGACGTCCTGAGCAGAGCCAATGCTACGGAGTACGGACTGGCTTCAGGAGTTTTTACCCGGGACATCAGCAAAGCTCTGTATGTGAGCGAGAGGCTCAACGCCGGCACTGTCTTTATCAACACCTACAACAAAACGGATGTGGCCGCGCCCTTCGGAGGTTTTAAGCAGTCCGGATTTGGCAAAGACCTGGGTGAGGGATTATGGCGTCACTCAGAACCCAAACTGGGTTCAGATATGATAACACTTGAACCGACACATGAACAGACATGCAGTGAAAGAGTAGGAATGACTGAAGAGTGTGTTTGCTGTCTGCGTCTCTGTCAACAGGTCAAGAGGCCCTGAACGAATACCTGAAGACAAAAGCAGTGACCATCGAGTATTAAGCTCCCTTCCAGCAGAGGGCAGCATCTCTGGAAGGCGTCTCGGTGGATGGATGCAGACCTAATGATACTGATTACTCTGGTTGTGCCTCAACAAGCTAACCAAGTCCTGTAAAAATATCTAATCATTCAGTCCTTTGCAACTTGAGCCTTTGCGTAAATGACAAGAACTTTGATCCTGATATGTCTGGAGAAACTCTGCAATCATTATGAATTCACTTTGGAGATTGAAGAATAAGGATCTTCCAAAACAAAAAAAATATCTTCTTTTATTGTATTGTTGTTGAAACCAGAACCATTATGAATGTAGCATTCCCAACAAACCTTGGACACAAATAAAAGCTGTTAAGCAGCCATCTGTTGAGGCTTTCATTTTGCTCTGAATTACAGTCATTTTCTCTCTGTAGTCCTCAGTTTATGTTCTGGATCTAAATATTTGCCTCCAGAACCAAATACTTTCAATTCCACCAAATGTTACATATTAAATAGCAAAAGTGGCATTTGGTGAAGTTGAATCAAATTGAACTCATTCAGCTTATAAATGTGGTGCCAGTCCACAGGAAACGTTTCAAATAACACAGAAACACAGTCAGTTAGACCCAGTTGCACATGGCAACCTCCAGTGGAACCAGAACCTGGTCCAGTGAAGATGGCCACATCCCTCTCTGCTGCTTGCTGAATCCACTTGGCTGGTGAGGCGTGTCTATCTAAAAAAAAAAAGAAAAAAGAAAGAAAAATAGACTAAAAGACAAATAAATTTGTCAAAACCAAAGACTGATTACAGTAAAAAGAGAGAATAAAACTGGAAGAGTAATAGTTAACCAGTAGAAACCTCCCCCTAATCCCTTATTTAAAGGTAAATGAAAGCAATAATTATAAGTTGTAAATGTAAACGCTTTTGAAAAAGTGGAACACTTTGATTTTGTGTAATCTTGGTGTTTCTTTGTATTAGCAATATCTTAGGACAATGATTGATGGATGATATAATAATAATAGAATAATAAAAAATATTTCAGGACTTGCCTTTAGATCAAATCATGATGAATTACTATGTTTTTTTTAATTATTATTTTTCTTGCACTAGTTAGACTTGTTCCGACATTTACACAGAAAGCACCAAACTCCAATAATACATCAATAAATGTATCGTTAAGCCCAGAAATTATTCATTTTTGCCAGGGATATGAATATTTTTGGGCATAAGTGGTTTTATAAAGTTCCAGTTTGTTTTACGTGACAGGGGATTCCTCACAGATTCCTGACAATAATACATGTAAGTAAGAAAAAAAATAACAAAATCAAGCAAAATAAAAAATTTTTCCAAATCAGTTTCTTTCAATAATAATAATAATAATAATAATAATAATAATAATAATAATAATAATAATAATAATAATAATAACTTCTAAAACTTTAACAAAAACTGCAGCTGTGTGTCTGTGTCTGGTGATTTAAAAAACTATATATATATATATATATATATATATATATATATATATATATATATATATTTTCCCTTCTCACCCACCGCTGGGTGGTTCTTATCCTCTGAGCTCGGGTCCTCTACCAGAGGCCTGGGAGCTTGAGGGTCCTGCGCAGTATCTTGGCTGTGCCAAGGACTGCACATTTCTGGCTGAGATGTCTGATGTTGTTCCTGGGATCTGTTGTAGCCACTGCTCCAGTTTGGGGGGTTACTGCCCCGAGGGGTCCTGATGACCACAGGCACCACTGTGGTCTTCACCTTCCAGGCCCTCTCCAGTTCCTCCCTAAGGCCCTGGTATTTCTCCAGTTTCTCGTGCTCCTTTTTCCTGATGTTGCAATCGCTTGGTATTGCTACATCTACCACAACGGCTTTCCTGTGTTGTTTATCCACTATGACAATGTCTGGTTGGTTCGCCATTACCATTCTGTCTGTCTGGATCTGGAAGTCCCACAGGATCTTAGCTCTGGCATTCTCCACCACCTTTGGAGGAGAATGGTGGTGGAGATCAAGTGTTTCCCACTTTGATCTCGGGGTTTCCAGTCCATATTCTGCACAGATGTTTCTGTACACTATGCCTGCCACTTGGTTATGTCGTTCCATGTATGCTTTCCCTGCCAGTATCTTGCACCCTGCTGTTATGTGCTGGACTGTCTCAGGGGCCTCCTTGCACAACCTACACCTTGGGTCTTGTCTGGTGTGGTAGATCTGGGCCTCTATTGCTCTGGTGTTTAGGGCCTGTTCCTGGGCGGCCATGATGAGGGCCTCTGTGCTGTCCTTGAGCCCAGCTTTTTCCAGCCATTGGTAGGATTTACTGATATCAGCCACTTGGGTTATTTGCTGGTGGTACATCCCATGTAGGGGCTTGTCCTCCCATGATGGTATCTCTGGCACTTCAACCTCTGTTCCCTGTTGTCTGAGACATTCACTGAGCACATTGTCTGTTGACGCTTTGTCCCTGATGTATTTATGGATCTTAGTTGTTTCGTCCTGGACAGTGGTTCAGTGGACAGTCCTCTGCCTCCTTCCTTGCGGCTCGTGTACAGTCTCAGGGTGCTGGATTTGGGATGGAACCCTCCATGCATTGTTAGTAGCTTTCTAGTCTTAATATTTGTGGCTTTTATCTCCTCCTTTGGCCAGCTAATTACTCCAGCAGGGTATCTGATTACTGGCAGGGCATAGCTGTTTATCACACAGATTTTGTTCTTGCCATTGAGCTGGCTTTTCAGGACTTGCCTTATTCGTTGGAGGTATTTAGCTGTGGCTCCTTTCCTTGTGGCCTCATCGAGGTTGCCATCGAGGTTGCCATTTGCTTGTGGTATACCTAGGTACTTGTAACTGTCCTCTATGTCTGCTATTGTTCCTTCTGGGAGTGAGACCCCTTCTGTGCGGATCACCTTCCCCTCTTTGTAATCAGCCGACCACACTTCTCTAGTCCGAATGACATCCCAATGTCCGTGCTGTAGATCCTGGTGATGTGGATCAGTGAGTCGATGTCTCGCTCACTCTTGGCGTACAGCTTGATGTCATCCATGTAGAGAAGGTGACTGATGTTGGCCCCATTTTTGAGTCGGTATCCGTAGCCAGTCTTGTTGATAATTTGGCTGAGGGGGTTCAGGCCTATGCAGAACAGTAGCGGGGACAGAGCATCTCCTTGGTATATGCCACATTTGATGGACACTTGTGCAAGTGGTTTGCAGTTGGCTTCAAGGGTGGTTTTCCACAGCCTCATTGAGTTTGCAATGAAGGCTCTCAGAGTCCTGTTGATGTTATACATCTCTAAGCATTCAATGATCCAAGTATGCGGCATTGAATCATAGTCTTATATATACAAAAAATATATACATACATTTTTTTTCAAAAAATGACTCAAGTTAGTAAATACTTGAGTCATTTACTAACTTGAGTAATTTACTACGTTAGGGCCATGTGAACTGAAGCTCATTCAACATTTCAGGTTCGCTTCACAAGGTGTGACTGCAGAGTGGGTCGGAGCTTCTAGAGACACCGACACAGAGCGACCCAGAAACGGACAGAACCTGCCACCGGGACAACAGAGGCGTCTCGGGCCCAGTTAGACTCTCAGTGGATCGCAGCGCCACAGCGCCCTCTGCCGGACGGCAACTGAATGATTCCAACGCTGACAACAGGGTGAATCGCTCCCCCCGCTCACTGACCTGCTGCCGATTCTTCTTCTTCTTCGCTCCGTTGGTGCTTTCTGAGAGCGCGGATGGGCAGCATCCTGCAGGAGCGGGTAGCGCGGCGCTGCGTGGAGAGGCTCTGCATCGGTGACGGGGAGTGGAAGAAGAAAGCTCCGAGCAGCAGCAGCAGCAGCAGCAGGCCCAATGTGGCCGGGTGGGTTCCTGATTACCGTCGTTGTTATTGTTGTTATGCTGAAGCAGCAGCAGGAGGCTGAGGAGGAGACCTGCCGTCTGCTGCAGTCCTGTCATGGCAGAACCTGACAGATCCTGGATGCCAGCAGAAAAACACGGATGACGGCCATGTTTGTTTGTTTATTTATTTTTTTATTTTCTCCTGGTGTTTGTGGAACTGGGATCTGACCATTCATTTGGTGCTGTGTGATTTTTGAAGGGCTAAGATGGGGAGGCGGCAGTCACAAAGGAGGTTCCCCCAGCAGCAGAGCCCGATCCAGAGCCAGGAGACCCAGGAGAGGGTGGGTCACTACTGACATAACAACAACATGTAAAGTTGCACGATTTATAGGAAAAACAAAGACTTAAGGACAGAAGTGACAGAAGGGTACATTTCCGCCAAAAATACTCAGGAAATGCTGAGAATAAGCTCAGAAATTCTCTACAAACAAAAAGGAGCAAACACATTTTCCGAATTTGCGAGAAAAAACAAAAAACCAAACAAACAAAAAAAAAAAAAACTCAGAAATGTTGAGATTGATCTCGAAGACAAAGTGAGCGAACATTTTCCATTTTTGGAAATTCTCTAGGTTTCAAAAATCGAAAATTTAAAAGTCTTCAAATTTTCGACTTTTGGAGCTCAGAAAATTACTTTGTTTTTTTTGTTTTGTTTTGTTTTGTTTTTTGGGAAAATTTCTGGCAGTGATCTAAAAATTTCAGAGTTTTTTTTTTGTTGTTGGAAATGTACTCCTTCTTTTGCTCTTTTCTTGAAACTGCCTCATGTCAACAAACTGAAGATGAACCAACCTCAGAACTTCGATGTTGAAAGATCTGCACTCATGGTACTTCCAGTTGAATGGATTCTGAACAGAGCAGGTTCACCCTGTGCAGACTGGGACCAGTTCAGGGTGAACTCTGACCTCTCCAGGAAGAACTCTGCCTCTTGGATCATTTCTCCGGCAGAGGAAGGCAAATGGATAAAATGATGAAAAATCATTTTATCCATCCAATCAATGATGATTTGACGACTCAGTGCTGACGTTTGGGCTTTTGTTTCGCTCTGGGGAATCTTGGAACTCCGTCTTTTAGATGTTGGGCTAACTGGCCACTGTAACTTTTCCATAGGGTTCAGAAGAAACATGTTGGTCCAATTAAAGGTTACTTCAAACCTAAATGTGTCAGTGGCCCAAGTAATTTTGGTCTTTTCTGTACATTCGCAGAAACCACAGAGAAGGAAACACAAGTCTAAAACTTCCTCGGCCAAATGCAGCGCTCCGCAGCACAGGTGAGGCGATGGTTGGATTATATTTTGTTATTCTGCCTTTGCCCGTTTAGATGATCAGCCTTCCTGTTTCCAGCAGCGCTCAGGGAACCTCCGTGTTTCAGCCAGCGGCCCCCGAGGAAGACAGGATGAAGGTCAAGGTGTCATCAGCCACTGAGAACAGGAAGCAGACGCACACGGGGCCGAGGGCGAGCAAACGCACAGCAGCCCCCCCGGACCACGCCCTGTCTCATCCCGGTCCTGACCAGCAGGAGCAGCTCTCCCACCAGGAGGACAGTGACACTGACTTGTCCGAGACAGAAAGAGTCCCCCTGTCCTGCCGTCCCCTCGCCCCGCGACTGGAGCTCAGGCCCGAGGTGGTGGAGGACGGAGACGCCCCGTCTCACTGCCGGACGGCCAGAGGACGGGACTTCCCAGATTTCCTCCCTCCACCGTTCAATTCGTGGAGCCTCAGTCAGCTGGCTGTTTTCTACAACACGGAGGGCAGAGGGGCCTTCCGACCCCGGCCTGTGGGCCCCTTGGAGCGCTACCTGGAGAGGTTGCTGCAGCTGGAGTGGTATCAGATCCAGACGGTTCAGGCAGAGCATGGGACTCAGGATGTACCAGGAGGGACGTCCGGTTGCCAGAGGTCCAGCGCTGCGGCCCCGGCCCGGGCCCCGACTCGCCTCAGCTCTCCCAAATGCATCCTGCAGTGCCAGCGCGCCTTCCCCCTCTCCTTCCTGTCCTCACTAGCCGGACACTCCGCCCTGCTGGCCGGCGGTACTAGTGGTCTATGCCGGATTTGCTCCTCCAGCTGCAGCACATCATGCTGCCGCTCCACCCACAGCCACAGCCATCTGTCCAGACTGAGTCCGGATGGCAGCAGAGGGCCCCTGCCGCGCCCCAAAAGGAGCTACAGTGAGAGCCGGGTCCACTCCTCAGACAGGAGGCTCAGAACCCAGAGGTCCGGCAGCCCCACCAGCTCCAGCAGCTACCTGAGGAGGATGCAGGCTTCAGGAAACATCCGGAATCCTATCCAGCCTGGTCCAGGAAGGTCCCATTCCTCTGCTAGGGGCCACGATGAGCCAGACTGGACAGCGGGAGTCCTCAGGAAGAGGAGCGGCTCCGAACAGAGGAGAGGTGGAGGGAGGCGCGTGAACGGATCAGAGACGAGCCGGAGCAGTTCTGAGGGCAGAACAGGAGGAGCAGAGCGGGACGAAGCCGCTGGCTGGACGGAACAGGAAGTCACTGGAGTCAGTGTTGGTTTACCCGGGTCCAGACATCCCCCCGTCCAGAGGCCGAGCAGGTCCAAACAGGTTGAATTTGTTACATGACGGCTCATACACTGCCATCAATCAGAGACCTGATCATCACCAGATGATCAACATGTCTGTGTTTCAGCTGCAGAAATGATTTAATGACTCATCATCACAAACAAAATGTGGTGTTTGTTGAATGTTTACATGAACATCAGTGGAACACGGAGGTGCTAAAGGCCTAGTTGTTCTTTTTTTTAAAAGATGTTTTTATCCATAAGCTACACTGCCTTACAAAAGTATTCATACCTCCGGAAGTGTTTTATATTTTGTCACATAAGCAACATGTTTCTTTGTGACTCCAACACAAAGCAGGGATGATTTCTTTGTTTTTTGTTTTCTTTTGTTTTTTTTTTCAATCAAGGCATAAATCTAAACCCCAATAAATGAATGCATAAATATATATATTCACATTCATGTGTATGTATGTATGTATGTGTATATGGCAATTTTGAATGTTTTGTGTCACTGCCGTTTCCAATCGTATGAATTGAAATAGGATGCATTCAGGCGAGGCCTGTTTGATAAAAGCCTTTTCATTCAGCCCGCATTTCTATACTGAAACATTTTTATTTACCTGGCATCATATTCTAATCCTGAATGTCATGTTTTCAACAGTTGTAGGCTGAAAATCTTCTTAGCTAAGAGAAATAAAGGTCTGAAAACATCTATTTGGAATAAATCTATATAATATGTTTCACTTTGTGAACAGAGTTGCTGAGATAAATGAACTTGAATAATGGTCCAGTTTATTAAATACGGTTCTGTGTTCATTCCTTGTCGTGAGGTGACGGCTCCGCCCTCCTGGCCAGTAGATGGCGGTAATGAGCCTCTGATTGCCGAACGCCAAGTGTTTGACCGGCTCTGTGGAGCGGCGTCGATAGTTTCAGGCCGGACGTATTTTTGGAGCTACACCAGCCAACATGGACGCTGGTTCTCAGCGTGTTTTACAGTATTTAACAGAAGTTGAAGAGGCAGCTGAGGATGTTCTCACTACTAAACAACAGGTACCGGAAACGCGAGGAGATACAACGGAGCGCTCGTTCATCACAGAGGACAGAAGTCGACTCGTTTCTGCTAGTCGTTTTAGCTAAGCTAACAATCTGCACTAATAACCTGACAGTCATCAGCATTGGCACCTTTATAAAAGCAGAACCTTTACAGTTCCGATGTCAAGTCGGAAAGACATGGGCAGTGACACTGCTGTTAACTCCTTTCACCTGCATTGTTTTTAAATTTTAGCTTAAAATCCAGAAAGGTTCCAGGTGAACCTCAGTATGTCTTCGTCAGCTCTTGGTGTTAGCATTTTGGACAGATCAGTTGAAGACGCTGATCCTGGATGACTGGACGCGTTTTGCAGGACCAAGCTCAGGGCCAGGCAGCAGGGACACGTTTCTGTTTTTGGGGACTGTTGGGACCAAAGTGGGGGCATTTGACATGAATAGAAAACGCCGTGGATTCCACTGTATATAGATGATTTCTGAAAATGACGGTTCATGTTTCAGATCGTAGACCTGGACATGAAGAGGAACAGCAACAGGGAGGCGCTGAGCGCCCTGAAACATGACATGGCAGACACAGGTCAGTCACTGTCGCTTTCCCTACTCAGCCAGTGTGTAAACATCATGTATGCTCCAGAACAGATGACTGTATTTACAATAATGTCTATCTATTGTTGTTTGCAGAAAAAGTCAAGTTGTGCTTTGGGAACATGTTCCTCAAATTCTCCAAATCCAAAGCAAGAGAGATGATCCAGAAAGGTAAACTTTTTTTTTTTTTTTTGTTCCAGTAAAAACTTTCTAAAATATGTGAAAAAAAAAATTTAATTAATGGAGAAGAAGAAAAAAAAAATCTCTGAACTGTTTCCTTTCCTGTAGATCAGGAGCAGCTTGACAAGGAGATCAGCGATCTTCGTACAAGCCTGAAAGCAAAAGTCAACTGTCTCAATGAGATGCAAGGTATAAATATGTGTTTGTGTATTAATATACATATGAATATAAGCAGGAGCTTCACCAGACTCTATGTCTTGTCTTCCAGCTGTTTTATGTGTCTGAAGTGATCGTGCTGGGTTTTGTTTGTTCGTGTTTCCAGGAAAACCTGAGCTCAGAGGCTACAACCTGTGTCCACTGTCCACTGAAGAACTGAAAGCTATTAACAGCCTCCTGATGAGGTGACCTGCTGGCGCCACGCTTCTCTCCACAGCTCTGCCAAACAGACGGACAGATCCAAGAAATCCTACAGTGAAAATGTTGCGATGTGGGTCCTCCAGGATTAATACTTAGCAACAGTTACCAGGGCTCATAACCAGCCAGAATCCTTGGACTGGTCCCTTTTTTTAAGGCTGCTGCAGCCTTGCTGCTGAATTTAAGTGTGTATGTTTTGAGTTTATTGGTTAGAACCTATTTTTATTCCCCACATTCTGATTAAAAACAGAACTAATGCAAGTGTTTCTGGATGTCCACGTCCATCTTTAGACCACAGATTTTCCTCAAAAATGTCTGACCTTGGGGAAAAAAAAAACTGTGAAAGTTTATCGAGTTTGGCGATTTCTGGCAAGCCATGTCCAGTTCAAGGACACTGCATTCCTCAGGTCCTGTGTCAGAACTTTGCTGGGTTATTGAAGCAGCTTTCTTAAAGAACTCCTTTAGTTGTAAGTAACTTCTTATGCCTTTTCCTATTATATGTATGTAGCCTGGTTAAAAACAACAAACCTCTTGTTCTACGCTTTGCATCGTCGAGAGAATCTGGGCTCTTGGCTGTTGAGAAACAACTGCTTCCCGTATGGGTGTGCCCTCTGTTGAGCTTATACATTTTACATTTCGCTAACCTTGCCCTTGACGTTTGTAAGGCGCCAACTCAATGAAGCTTGTCAGAAATTGGCTCTCTCATTAAAAACTCGTCATGCTTTGTCTTAGACAGAAAGATTGGCATTTTTGTTTTTGTCTCTCCAACCTTGCTGTAGCTTTAAGATAATAAACCTTTAATGCCTGAATAAGTTGAATGTCAGGGTTAAGTGGTTGGAAGTTGGCCAGAAGACTCCACCTTGTTACACATGTACCCACTGGCTGCCAGTCTGCAGCTTCTTTGTACAACTTCCAGCTGCAGGACTCAAAGCATCTTAAAAACATGTCATAGTAAAAGCTGAAGCGAATTATTGGGGTAAAACCTTTTGGCCACGATTGTGAAGACAGACAAATTTGTTGGCGCTCTGGTAAGATGCGTAAAAGCTAAAAATATATTCTGTTTATTTTATTTTATTTTTTTATTGCATCACCGTTATGTCACACTGACAAATTTGGAAAACACACATTCCCAGTGTGTGTGTTGTCTGTCTTCCCATGTGAAGAAATAATTTTGGCCAGGAGGGGGCAGTGCAGGTGTTCACGTCTCCCTCGTCCATGTACGTTTGAAAACAGGTTTCATTTGACAGTAAAAGCTGAAGTCAAACTTTTTTTTTGTTTTTTGAGCATTATCTAACTTTGCGTTATAAAGCTGTGTTACGTTATATTGATGAGAAACAATGGATTTTTTTTTTTTTTTCCTGAGACACACCACACACACTCCTCCAGGCAGGCCCTGATATGGGGGAGGGAGCAGATTAATACAAGTACTGCAGCATCTGACATGATGACACAAACACCCTGAGGCATCGAGACGAGGGAAGGGCTGATGACACAGGAGTACATACGGTGTGTGTGTGTGTGTGTGTGTATGTGTGTGTGAGAGAGAGAAAGAGAGAGAGAGAGAGAAAGGAAGTGTTTTTCAGCTTTCGCTCTCGACAGACTTTGGTTGCGTGCCACAGTTCTCAGAGCTGAAACCAGGCCGTTGTGATGAGTTTGTGAGTCAAACGGTGGGAACCTGCTGATCGTCTCAAAAGTCAGACCAGTTCCACACAAGACACTCAACATCATGTTCCTTTTACTGATGACTTAACGCTGCAGGCATCTTGTTTACCTCTGACAAACTGGAGGACTGGAGAGCCAACAATAATGGTGATGCAGACTTGCTGAACGCAGAGTGAGGCTGTGTGGAAGGCCGATCTGGACCCAGAAAGCTGTGATGCTACTGACAGACTTAACAGGCAGTGAGAAGCACATCCAGCAGCTGTCAGTCTCTGGGAGGGAACTTTCAATTTATCTGCTGTTTAGCTCAGGATGATGAACGTGCACATGTGGCAACCGCTCCTTCCTGCTGGGAGACTCAAACTGTTTAATGGCTTTCAAGAGAAGAGATCTCATTTCGTTGTCACTCCCGTGTCATGGAAGAGCAGAGTTTAGGGAGTGATTTATCAGGGCTGACTGGCTGCGTGTGGTAACCTCACAGTGGTAGCAGGAGACAAACAGAAGGAGGGGATTTTGAACGTGGGATAGGTGACAGTGTTCGAATGCGCTGCGTTCCTCGCTTTCCCTTGTGGCTCTTCGCAGCGCGACGCAATGGATCGGCAAGACACTTTACCACAGCCCGACGCCGAATGGACACTTGGTTTAAAAGATCAGAACTCCCTCTGGCTTGGGACAGATATCTGAGTCTTTCATTTTAAAATGTTCAGATTCATTTTCCTGCACACCTCAGACACAGAGAGGCGAAGGTGAGTGCAGATGTGTGATACAGCTGCATCATCTTTCATCCAAAGTGCTGATAAGTTTGTTCTGTTTTTCAAATGAGGTGCAGAAACGGATGTCAAACAAGAAACAGCCTTAACCTGAAGGACGCTGCTGTATTCAAATAGACTTACTTGCATGACGTTGTGACACCCCAAGCAGCCATGTGAAATGTTTCAATACAAACAACAAATAAATGAGTAAAGGTAAAGAGTGCAGTGAAGAACGGCTGCAGGGCCTTGTGCTATTGTATTTATGAAAGCGTTTTAGCTCGGTGCCATCTCTCCCAGGATTGATTCTGACAGCATCAGCATAATGTGGAGGAGATCAAATGAAGCCAGCAATACCAACATGGAGGACAGCAGGTCCAGCAGCTGGTGAACATCATGTCGGCTCATGTCAGCTATGCTTCCTGGAAGAAAGATGAGCAGGAAAGCTAACTTTAACGAGGTCAGATGTGCTTCAGGTGATCGACGTCACTTTGTCACGTCTTACTTTCACGATGTGATTATTTGTTTGAGAAAAAAATGAAAGAAATATACATTAGTTATTGAAAGTTCAGTCAAACCCTTTTTCCATATGTAGTTTCCTTTATACATTAGTAGCAAACATTAGGCCACTTTTGTTAACATATATATTATTTTTCCCAATAATTATGTTCTGGTGCGTAGAGCAAATATCTTAGCACGCTTGAAATAAAACAAAACTGACAAGTAATTTTTCAGCAATACATAGGTGCTTGTTTTAAGTCAATAATTCCTTAATATTGCCGAATAATTTCTAGTTCCATCGGCAGATTATAACGAGAAATTCGGGCTCGGGTTTAGGACCAGGGTGTGAAATGAATTCAGGTTAGGTTTAGGGTTATACATGTTCTAGTACTGGTTAGGTTTAAGGTTGGGATCAGGTGTTGGCAATAGAAATAAAAGAAACATGAATGGAAGTCAATCCAAAGTCCCTGTGAAAATGGAAAGACACACTTGTGCACACGTGTGTGTGTTGTTTGTGTGTGTGTGTGTGCACTATGTAGTGAGAATAAATGAACAAATGATAAACTGAAATGATCAGATATCGGAACATAAACGATAAAGAAATGATAAAAGCCGAGACGTGAGAGAAACTAAAAGCCCAAACACGTCCGGCTCATAAGAAGAAGTCTGGTTTGACTCATCGGCTGGCGGGGTTTGTTGTGTTCATGAACACAGAATAATGAAGCCGCTCAACTAGATGGATGGATGTTACCAGTAAATTATTTCGAACGACATGCTGGGACACGCAGAGTAAGTAGAACGATTTTATTGTTTTCCTCAGCTTTAATTGGAAGGTGTTCTTGGAGAGGAAGCCGCTTCCTGCGCTTCCTGTCAGACGGAAGAAGGAACCAACACCGACCCTCCAGCTCATCTCTGCTGCTTATAGACGAGACCTGGTGAAAAAGTTCTGCAATCACTTTCTGCTGAGAAAACACCAGAAAGAACGCTTCTCCTTAAAATGAATGATTTTTCTATTCAGTCTAACATTTGGTATTTTACCAAGAAACTGATCTTTCTTTTTTTTTACAGAGTAGAAACAACTCCAAAACCAATAGACTAGAATGATTAGTTCACTAATCATGACAGAGTCAGTTGTTTTTTTTTATTTATAAGCCCATAATGTACAGTGAAGGCTAACAGCTTGGCAGTGACACCAATGTTGTGTTAGCTTTGGACTTCCTGGTTCCTGCACAGAGTTATTAGATTACATCAAGTCGCTACAAACAGCTTTATTGGTGTAAAAATGTTTCATAACATTGCAGCTAAGTTATGAAAAAACAAAACAAACAAAACAACTATAACATTTTTTAGCTAACTTCATGTCAGCATAATCATGCAAATGACTAGTTTTACTAGTAGCTATTCATAGCCAAGCCAGACCTGTATTGTTGTATTGTTGCACCACATATATATTTACACATCTCTATATTTTTGATACCATTTTATCAGTGACCACGTCCCCTGCTTCTTCAGTGAAACATTGGCCGTTCTCATCGGATCCATGCAGACATGTTAAAAAATGACTGACGTTACCTGATAACGATGTCGATGCTAATATTTATTATTATGTATTTCCAAGGATTTTAAAGTCTTTTTTTTTCTTGTTGTCTTGCAGAAGTCTATCTTAAGTTTGCTATTTAATCATTGTTTCTAACCAAAATATATCAGGCAGGTATTAATAAGCAGAAGATAAAACTGAACTATTTGGAAATTATTTTCCTGTTAATCAGGCTTTTGAATGAGAGAAGAATCCGAAATCCTGTAATTTTGGTTCAAACTGATTCTATTCCACAGCTTGTGCTGAAATGTAGCTTAAATATTTTGCTCCCTTTGAGGATGACAAAACAAACTTTTACCACCGTCTCCTCCATCAGCTTAGTAGAATTTGTTTCTCAATAATGCTTCTGTCAATGATTCTCACTATGTGAGAAGCGTAGAAAACATATTTTTATAAACATGTAATAACTGTAACTGTATAATCTGGGTTTTTATTGTGTGTTTCTCTGGGTTCATCTTTTGAAAGGATTATTTTTATTTTTTTTATTCCACTCTCTTTAATAATCTAACAGTAGAGCCCCAAGTTTACAGTGGGGAGGCTTTTCATATTTCAAAGATTATTTCCTACTGTTTCGTCAAACCAAATCCAGCTTCGAGTCCCATACGGAAGATTTGGAAATAAGCAGCTGTTGCCGGGGGAAAAAAGATGGGGGTCAAGTTCGGGTCTGGAATTTTCAAGAAGCCTCCAAAAAGACAAATCAAAACTATTTTGACTGTCGAGGTCTATCCTGAAAATTTAGCTGACCCTGGAGTCGTGACACATTTCTCCACTATGCAGCCACACCTGCACAAACAGGAGCTTCATGAAGCCTTCATCAGAAGGAGAACGTTTCCATCGACCACGAGCACAGACAGAGACGAAAAGACTCCAAGTGAACTAAATCTCTCAATTTTGGGTGGAAGAATAAAAGTTCGGCTATAGGTAAAGGGGGGAAATGTCACATTTGCAGAGCACATTTGGAAAGATATAAAGAAAACCAGTAAAACAAAACATTTTACAACTTTTTGAGGTCATTTATGGAGGCTTAAAGCTTCAGTTTTCTAAGAAATAAATTAAAAATGTATTTTTTAATTTAATATCAGTTATCTAGGTAAGACTGACCATTCACATTAAAATCTCTTTCAAGGCGGACTTTGGCACAAAAACAGAATATTGAAAGTTAATTCATTTACAATAAAAATATACAATGGAAATGAATGACTATTTTCTTCTGTCCTTATGACTTTTTTGGTTTTTATAATGTAAAAAAGATATAGCCTTATTGCTGAAATGTGCTATACACATAAACTTGATTGATTGATTGATTTGATTTGATTGATTGATTGATTGATTGATTGATTGATTGCTCGACTGATTGATATTCTGAACAAATACGGAGGTTTAAACTCGGAAACATGTCACACCAGATGCAATGCTTTGTTGACTGCACAGGCGTTATTTTCCACCATCACAGCATTGACGATAAAAAATAAAAAAAAAAAGAAAGAAAGAAAGAAACAATGAATAAAGTATCTATAATAGAGAATCAAACAACCAACAACATATCAGGAAAAGGTGGAGAAATCAAACATATGGAAACGGGAAAAGAAAAAAAAAAAGAAACGTGAAAACAATGTCAATCATACAATGATGAAAAGAAGAAACGTCTGAACTCAGAAATGGTTTTGTTTTATTCTGAGGTTCTTTTTTTTTCTTTTATCTGTTTATTTTCTCAGATCAGTTTTTTCTCGGTGATCTACTCAAAGGCTTCAAGAGAAGCTCCCATCCAAAACCAGTCAGAGTGAAGCTTTTGTTTGGCCTTCATTTTGTTGAGTTTTAAAGTTTCTCCTCTGGATCTGATTCCCAGTCAAACTTAATCAGAAAGCCGAGAGCTGATTCTGAAGGGAGCTGCTGGCTCCTGCAGGGTCGACCTCTCGCAGTGCATCCCTACTGGAAACCGCAAACCCCCTCAACCCCGGCCACGCAATCACCAGAACAAAACAGGAAGACAAACAGACAGACAGCATCTATTGATCAAAGACAAAGGTGTATATCATCTAATCTGGTCAGCATCACTGCACTTTAGCATTAGCATCTTAAGGTGACAAATAAGATAAAGTGGTCAAGAGTTTACATCAAATCTGGGTGATTCAGAGCACAGCTGTCAAATTCATTTTTATTTTGCACATCAAGATCAAGAATGCAACAAAAGGTTTTGTTGTTGCATTTGGTCATATGTGGTTGCAGAAATGTCAGCAACCACATACTGTATGACTCAATCGGTGCCTGGTGCCCCAGCCGCACGCTCAGCAATAAGCATGTTTTTAAATAGTTTCTAAAACCCATTACCAAGGTGAGCAACAAAGCCAAAGAAGGATAAAATGAAAGCAAGCTGCCATGTGTGGGCTTTTTAACGTCTTCAGGCAGTTTTTCTCAAGGTTGCTTGATGGTGAGTAAAAGTGAATAACAAGGAAAATCAAGGAATACAGCATTTTTCTAACAAAACAGATGGAAAAGAATGTGCATGAATCAGTCGTGGTCCTTGTTTAGCCTCCTGCCCACTGACTGCTCAGTGGGGTTTCCAGCAGGTGCTTAACTGCTGTGGATCCCAGCTTTCCTCTGGCTTAGTCCCCCTTAATGCCGTCTTTATGATCTGTCTGGTCCCTCCTGTTGGCCTTGCTCATAAAGAGCCTTGTGGAATGACAGCCTGTCTGCTCTGTGTCCATTCGTCTGAGTAACTACGTATCGCTTTGGGCTGGCGGCAGGCGGTGGACGTTCTGTGATGCATTTATTCCCGAGCTCAGATCTTTTTGCCGCTTATTCAGAGGACCGCAGGTCAGCGTTTCTCAAACTTTTTCAGGCTGAGGACCATTTACCCCATTTAACAAACACTCACAAACCACCTACCTTGAAATTGGCCCCCACAAAAACAGAACATTTTATTTATTTATTTTACTGCGCTCTACGTTTCACTTCTACTTGGTTGTTATGAACTGTTGCTACTCTTATGTGAGTAAATTTTTATCTATTTTATGACAGTGATTTTTCTTTTTTTTCCCCCAGTGCAGCTTATTAAAGCCATATATTATTTTATTTTGGTTTTAGTTTTAGAAGAGAGCTGCAGGGGACATTTTGTTTCGCGTCATAATAGACATTCCTCAGTGTTCGCTTGGAAGAAAAGAGAGAGATTGATCAGAGGGGGAAAGTTTGGGAATCTGCTCCATCCAGATGAGGCGCAAAATGAAAGGGCAGATTGACGGATGCATGCAGTGCCTATAAAAAAATATTCACCCCCTTTGATGTTTTACCTTTTTTATTACTTCTGTAAATCAAACATAATCAATAGAGTTAGGCTTTTATGGACAATAAAATAGCCAAAAACCTTAATGTAAGTGAAAATCAATTTTGCCAAAAATAATAACTGTTACATAGAAATATGTAACATGAAATAAATGATTGTGTAAATATTCAGCGCCTTTGATCTAGTAGTGTCAGAATGAGTGGAGCAGAGATCAGTGCGGAGTCTCCATGGAGACAGCCGCGACTGGGAAGTCTGGAGTCTGTCTGATCGGTTGATGATCCGCGTCCAACAGCAAAAAGTTTTCAAATTATGACAAAAGGCCTCTGGTAGAGTTTGTGGTCATGTGGAAGAAAGTTCTTTGGTCCGAAGAAAACGAGATGCAAACACTGCACATCACCACAAACGCACCATCCCCTCTGTGGAGTCTGGTGATGGCAGCATGTCGGATTCCCTACGGAGCCCAAATGACAAATGGGACGGCTCAGCACCAAGAACACGTGGACTCTATGCAAGAAGGCAGCCAGAATTTTCTTACCAACGGCACTGCTGCAGCTTTTCCAAACGAAACTCTCACATTCGCTGCAGTGAAAAGTCTCATTGGTTTTTTTTGCTCCGTCTGTAGCGAGCAGTGAGATGAGTCTCTAACTAAAATGAAACAGGTACATATATATGCAATAACAAGAAAAAGAAAAAAAAAACTTTTTTTTTTTTTTTTACATATTTTGTCAATTTGAGTTGTTTTAAAGAAGCTGGATGTTCTCCATTAAAAAAAGAAGTTGTATATGAATAATGAATCATTTTCTTTCACTCTATGCCAAGCAAAAAAAAAAAATCCTTACTTGGAATGTAGTATTTTAATAATAATAAAAAAAAGGACAGACTTGTTTTTTTCTTTTTTTATTTCGTTTGAAGACTAAAAAAACAAATAATCACGGAAGCATTAAGGTAAATCGCCCTCACTAACAAGGAAGGCAACTGGTCATTTCATCCTAAAAATAAAACAATGTTAAAATATGTCATCCAGTTTGAGCCGAGCACTGCCCAACAGGCCATTTGTCTAAAGAAAAGAAAAGAAAGGCATCTCCTATTTGGAAATTAAGTAAAAAACAAAAGCTTGTTAAATTAATTTGTCCAGTTTCTAATGCAAAATAAAAGACAATACAAAGCCCATCTGTTAAAGTTCAAAATAAATAGAATATACACAAAACCCCCCGAACACGAAACAGAACTGGTTTAATCTTCTGGTGGCGCTCACCAGACACGTGGCGACACATTTGGCAAATTTGGTCTTCCATGTTTCCTCCAGTTGTTCTCCGCTGATGTCACATTTCATTCAACCTTTGTTAATCCAGGCGAGCTTCTGAGAAAGAGTTCTTATTTACAAGAACGACCCGAGAGGTCATAAGGTCACCAGGCAGCAGAAACATTTTCACACTGTCGAGTGAAAGGCAATCAGGTGTGTTCTCAAGTCTCAAGCTCGTCTTGCATTGCTTTGGTGTGGAGCGTACTGTCAACAAATCGTTTTTTTAGTCGTGGCCCTTAACACAAAGCAATAAAAAACCGCTGACTACGAGTTGGATCATATTAATATGGATGCGACACCATGACAACCTGTTCTTTACAAAACCAGGTTCTCTGAGACAGACGATGTCAGCAGGAATCACCACCATATGTCATTTTATACATACTTAATGTGTGTTCGGTTTGAAATGCCTCAAAGCCTCCTGAAAACACATTTATTGAAAGAAATACTCGGGTTATAAGTGAATATGAATTGCTGACGTTCGTCCCCGCCCCCTGCTCTTCACCCCTCATAAACATAACACACGCTTTCACATACATCCGTAAGATAAAGACATTACATGCGACATCCTGGAATGAAGAGCCGTGTGAAACACAGTTACAGGTGGATACATCAAACTCCACTGGTGTGACACAGTGCAGCCAGAGGGAGAGAGAGAGAGAGAGAGGCAGAAGGGACAGAGACCCCCGCTGGAAACTCTCACTTTCAGTTATTTCCTCTGCGCCCATGTCCTCACCTTTTCATCTGCCCGGCACCGACAGATTTTCTCCCGTCCTTCGAGACTAAAGGTAGGTCTGTTCATTTCAGAGTCCGCTCCTTGTCTCCTCTGTGGAAGGGGGACGTCCCCTTTTTTGCGATAGGTGTAGCAGGGGGTCTCCTCATCTGCCTGAAGTGAAACAAAATACATTTAGAGGCGCATCTTGTCTTTGTCTTTTATTTCACACCCATCTTCTTCATTGCATTAGCCTACATGGTGGAAGCAGGCCTGCCAGTTAGCTGAAAGTATATAGTATAAAGTATATAGCATATAGTATAGTATGTAGTCCAGTTACCTGTTTGTGCAGAAGCGGCTGCACTCAGAGTCCATATGCAGCGTGCATGCACATCGCCTGGAGGCTGCGCTGCTCCTGCTGCTCCGAGCCGTCCGGACGGAGCGCTTCGTACGCAAAGAGCCTGGGGAACTGGCCATACCGTACGGGACCGTGTGCCTGCCAATGGAATCAGTGAACATTTCTTTGTCAACAAGGGTCTTTGTGCAGGGGTCCTTTCTGATATGGGTGACATGGGCAACCGCCCAGGTCGGCATTTTGTGTGGGGTGGAATGAGCTCCTAAAGACCAGAAACCCCACAGTGTGGACCCTGACCTCCCTAACTTATGACTAAAAACACAGACAGAGTTTTACTGCCAATGAAAACCTGGATTACAACCTCTTGTCTTCTCATTGTTCGTTATGGCAACGCCCTTCTGAGACTGTGAGGAGGTGAGTGCGTTGAGCACAGCATAGTTTCCACTATTTGCTGACATTTTTGGGATCGTTTTTAAAAACTGATGTTTTTTTCAGGGGCACACTGATTTATTGCCGCTGATTTCCTTCATTTTGGGAGATCGATGATCGGCCGGTACTTACACGTGAAGCCGATCTTATCGGCCTCAGCGAAGGTCTAGAAATGAATCGCTGTCCTCTTCGGTTCTGCTGTGAACCCTGTCCACCAGGTCATGTCTGCACGTTTCAGTTAACAATAGTCACCTCACTGTTTCAGACTCAGTCGCCATATTTAGCGACGTTTCAGACGAGGCGGTTCAAAAACAATGTTCATTGGTCAAAACTGCTTTGGTAAATGGAGATGTGGCGTAAGAGCATCTGTTTCCAGGGCAACGGAGACAGATAACCTGTGGTTAAACAGTATTGTTCACTTCAGGGAGGATGATTAACTGAATCATACGTTTACAGTGACACAGTAATGAGATGCTTCTTCGCTGACGCTCAGGTCATGAAAACTCAAACAGGTTCTTTACCTTTTTTGGGCTCTTAATAGTTTTGCTGGAATGTTGAACAGACGCTGCTGGTTCTGATGGCAGCGTGACAGAACATCCTATAATCACACTGCAGCGCACCATAAAACCCGACCTCTTTGACTCAACATGACATTCCTAACAAGGACGCGGCATAAACGCCGCTCTGTCAGGTCCAGAATTATTCATACGCCTGGCAGATTCCAGAGTTGAATGGAGATTATTCAGGCATCCATGAAAAGATCATGAAGAATGTAAAAAGAGAATCTATTTTTTAAAAAAATCATGACATTTGATCTATTTTTAGCTTTTTTATTTATACCATTCTCGATGATTAGTGCCAGTACAGCAATCAAGCAGTAAGCAAGTAGAGTCAGAACCTTCCTATTAGAGCTGCATCGACAGCAGTTTTCTGGCTGATTGCCGATTCCAATTTTGGCCAATACCGATCTTTTTTGTCTGTCGCAAGAAAGCTGCTGAGTTGCAACAGTGGGGTGATTGTTGTCATGTGGGCGGGGCTGTCAAAGATGTGACGTGTTGGGTAGTAACTAGTTACACTGAGTTGAGCAACTTCTGTTTAACGGATTTTTAGGAATACTTTTACTACGCTGCACTTTTTAGTTTTACTTGAGTAATGAACAAACATGTTTTAGCCAGACACAGACACACGCCTGCAGTTTTTTTTATTGAAAGAAACCAATTTGAGAAATTTTCCCTTTTCCCGATTTTATTTTATTGGTTACTTATTTGAATTATTGTCATTTTGGTCCTTACAAAACAAAACTTTACATTTTGATCCATCTGATTCACTGCTGGCATTGACTTTTTTTTTTTTTTTTTAAACCAAATGCATTTTTACTCTTACTTGAGTAATTTCCTGGACGGCTACGTTTTACTTTTACTTGAATAAAAACGTGTTGAAGTAGTGCTGCTCTTACTTGAGTACACTCTCTGGGTACTCCTCTTCTCATTAGCAGAGTGCGTCAAAGCAGTCACTTTCCCTGCTGAACATGTCCGTTATTTGCGCTGCCAACAGCTGTTGCGAAACTTTCATTCACCACCTCTGAGTTTTTGGCCCAAAAAAAAAAAAAAAATCAGGGCTCATTTACATGAGTGCAGCAAACAATTCTGGGACTTCTGTGATTTATTAAGGTGGACCGAAAGAATCCCTTTCATCTGTCTCCGAGAAACAGCAGTAATAGTGACGGTAAACGCTGCGGTCACCTGCTGCTGGTATGCAATATCTGTAAGAACTTCTTGGCACCTGACCCGACTGTCTGACCGGTCGGGGTGGGGGCTAACACTCTCTTTTTAAAGTTCTTTCAATAGTTGTTCGTATAAAAGCGGTTCCAATAAAAGACAAAACCCAACAGCCACAGAGAGGAGTTGCAGTGTCAGTTTGCTCTGAAATTTCAGAGGAGTAAACTTTTTCACCATGTAATACAAAAAGAGATGAACAATGAAGAGGTGTGAGGTCAGAAGGTCAGCTAACCGCTCACAGCTGCATGTACTTTAGGAGCTCTTCCCTCAGGGATGTAAAAGCTCAGGTAATTTATTCTAGTCTTCCCAGATATGTTCACCTTCTCACACCCTCCCATGTGTGCTGTGCATCTTTAGCTGCAGCTGTTCCACCGTCAGGCAGAGCAGAGAAATGCCGGTGACAGATGTGCGGGAGAGCAGGAAACAGTCGGCCTCTCGTCTGACTCGCGTCTTCTCCGGAAGAAAATAGAGCAGGAAGTTTTCCTTCACGTACATAAAGCTGACGTGGCCTGATGGACAATAATTGAGGGTTCCGCCGATTTATTGGCGCCAATTTCCTCCGTTTTGGGATATCTGTGATCGGCCAGTGCTTACACGTGAAGCCGATCTCACCCACCTCAACAAAAGTCTAAATATCAACGACTGTCCTCTTCGGCTCTGCTGTGAGAGAGTACCGGCCCCACCAGGTCATGTCTGCATGTTTGCAGACTACATTATATAATATCACTGTATTTAGTGATTTTTCAAACAAACAAAACAAAAAATCAGTATCAGAAAGTCAAGTTTTTTAAAGATCGGTAATCGAGAGGAAAACTACAATCGAGGTGTCAGACTGTTCAACATGCACTAAAGAGATAGTTTGGTCAAATCCTGGGGTCTAAAGCAAGAGAAATTCTGAAGATGCATCATCATCATCATCATCATCATCATCTGTGCTCCTCCCCGTCTGGATGTGAAAGCCTGAAAATGCTACTGGATCTGAAAAACTACACTGGTCCAGGCTTGGTGGTCTCACTTCGATCCAAACTGACAGGAGATGGATGAGTCCATGTCATCCGTCTCCTCCACCCTCCACCCAAACCCACACCCAGACGTTTGAAGTGAGAAAGACCTGCTCCAGCGATACCTCTGGTTTCTATTTAACGCTGGCAGCACAAAAGAAAAAAAAAGAAAAGAAAAAGAAAACAAGTAGTGAAAACAGAAAAAGGGTCCGATCATGAAACACGAGTCGGAAAGGTCAGGAATCCTCAGGTAAAGCTGATGGATCCACGGGAACAGCGACCTCTCCTACCAGATCCCGAAGCTTTTCCGCAGAGATTTACTGGACGAGATTCAGCTGCTGAGCCCGGCCCACGCTCAAACGGACGAGGTTTTCCCATTTTTCCACCAAATATTACAGAGCCCCCTGCCCCCCAGGGGGCATTCATTTTTCTTTTGCATTCTTGCGCAATAAATTAGCAAACACACCCTGGCCTGTTTTGCGTACAGTCACAAATGTCAATTTAAAATGGCACATGTGTACATTAAAAAGCCTCAGTGAGAACATGTTTAATACATTCCTCACTCTTTGGTCCAAGAAAACATGACGGAAAATCCAGATTATCGGCAGATTATTTCACTTATGAGACATTTTTCCCATGTTATAAGTAACATAATCTGGCAATGGAACGAGCACTTTTCCATCACTGTTACGGATTAATTTACTTCCAAGTTATTTTTGCCCTATTTCAAGTGTACTACGACATTTGCACTAGAAACTGGACCGAAATGACCCGGTAGGCTCTTGTGTGTTTGCAGTGAGCTGCTGGTCAGATGGGAAGCTTCTGAAAACAGACTCTTACTCTGGCGTGTTGATCCAGATGATGTCCAGGTGGCAGTAATACACACACTCTTTGTCTTTGTAGGTGTAACACGTGCACCTCTTGGCGCGCCCCCGCCTGCCGGTCAGCGGGTCATGGGCAGAGCGGTCCTGGGCTCCAGAACCAGAGGGGACGATGACCCGGCGCGGGGTGTCGCCCAGGCTGACCTCTCCTGACACGGCCTTCCTCTGGGTCACGGACGAAGAACCTGCAGGACGACACCAGAGGTACGTTTGCTGTTTTTTGTCATGATGTGAGATTTCTGATGGTGGGTCCAAATGAAACGTTGAATAAATGGAGGATGTTTAATGACAAAATGATGAACATTTGCCATTAAACAAGTCCGGTTGTAATAAAAGATGAAAAAAATAAATAAATAAAAATAAACAGCTTTCATAACATCATCTACTGATTAGATCCAACTGAACCAGCATTGTTTTTTCATTATTATTATTATTAATAATAATAATAATAATAATAATAATAATAATAATAATAATAATATCTTACCATTGGTTAAAGATGCCGTCACCACAATAATGAACAAAATTCCCACGCGAGCCGACGGACGGTCAGCCATCACTAACGGAGCAACAGAAACTGAAAGAATGTGGAGAGGTCAAAGGTCGTGGAGGTCCCGACTGCAGGCTGCTGCTCCCCCAGATGTATCAACCTGTGACCGGCCTGGAGCTCCGCTGCCGCCGCTCTGTTCGCTTCCAGCCCGCGAGGCTCCGCTTTATGAGCTGCTGCGACAAACTAACCGGAGGATCAGCCGCGC
Organism: Poeciliopsis turneri; assembly: GCA_922788865.1. Lineage (NCBI taxonomy): Eukaryota > Metazoa > Chordata > Actinopteri > Cyprinodontiformes > Poeciliidae > Poeciliopsis > Poeciliopsis turneri. Next base: position 26,386 of record CAKLNU010000555.1, on the reverse strand, counting down.
TTCCTGCCGGGACTTTCAAAATAAGACCCTCTCCGGGAAGACAAGCAAAAACAAACAAACAAAAAAAGTACATAGAACCACATTATCATTTAAAGAGACGCTCCTCAAATTATTACAAGTTGTGAAAGTCGTTTGTTTTTCATGTGGAAATGTTTTTTTTTTAATTTTTTACCAATACTTCATTGTTTAAATGTTAAGATTAATTTTAAACTCCTGCTCCGGTTTGGATGACAGGATTTCACAGGTTTGCTAGCAGCTGACTATATCTAAATTATACTGCCACGCTCTGCAAAAACAATAAATCTTACCAGTACTTTATGATCTAGTTTGTGGTGCACATATATTACACTTTAAATAAGACAAAACAAACTTATAAGCAATTTTTCAGCAAGATATAGGAGCTTGTTTTAAGTAAATAATTCCTTAATATTGATGAAAAAGTTAGTTCCATCGGCAGATTATTTTATTGATAACATGGGAAAAATGTCTTGTTACAAGTAAAATAATCTGACATTATAACTAGTACTTTTTGATCAATATTAACAGATCATTTACTTAACATACGTTTTTAAATACTGCTGAAAAGTTATTTCAAAGTTAGTTTTGTCTTATTTTCAGTACAGTAAGAAACATGCACTAAAAACTAGAGCAAAAATGATCTAGTGTTTTTGCAGTGCACTGACTGGAACGTTAACTCGTTTAAGGATTTTTGTTTCGAGGTTGTTGCTGTTTTCTTACCTGTGTTTACATGACTCGCAGGGTTTGTTTGTTTTTTTTGGCGCATTTTTTTTCATGTCAGACATTTTGGTAACATTTTGATAACTTGTGAAAGTGAGTCACCTGCTCAAAGCATGCATCAAAAGCAAGCATTCATTCATGTCAGAGTCATCAAAATGTAAAATCTTGACATCATGTCTTCATCACGATGGTTCCCTCCGGACATGGTTTTGAATGTACAAAAGGTCAGATCTTAGTGAAAGTGTCTGAAAATGCTCAAGACGGAGCTTCACATCCAAAATCTGAACATAGCTGGAAACAATATTTCAGTACAAATTGGAGCTGAACTAAGGGACGCCCTATGGACTGATCACCACTGGATAAATATCTCTTCATCCATTTCTCCTTTATTGGTGAGAGCTGAGGTTTAGCTGACAGAAACTGTTCTGTTGGGAGACATTTTCAGGGTTAAAGAAATGCATAGACAACCTGGTCACCATGTCTGCATCCATTGACTCAACCAATAATACGAGGTAGTATTTCTTCTGTGTGGCATTTTGACTCAGTGTTTCAGAAGTTAACCTGTTTGTGTTTGGGCTCTTTAGAGCAGCTGGATGGTTTTAGAATCTGCAACCAAGCAACCATCAGTGGTGTTGCACTTGAAGTGCCTTCGAAGCTCCTCTTTTTTATTTACTGTAGACTGTTCAATATCCCACCCACTCTCCCGGGAATGATGTTGTTTTATGTCTTTGGGAGCCAAAGTTATGCAGCGTTTATCATCGTATTCTAACCAAAAAGGCCTACGGCGTCTCCACCACCGCATAATTAATCAACACAGAAAGAACAGGCTGATTTGGGCGCAGTTTGGTTCACCTCTGCAAACCACTGTCGAGTACGTCAGCAACTCTGCGCTGGCATGTTTGAAACGGGCATCACCAATGACGTACACCGAGAACCAATAACTAAAGCACGAATTCAGGCAAAGGAATAAAATATATTCAATTGAGAGTTGAGCAAAGGGCTATCGGTCAGATCACAGTTTGTCCTTCAGCCAGACAAAGTTCAAAGTCACAGTGGATTCTTCGTAGATGCCTCAAGACCCACAATAGATGAAATATTGTGTGTGTTTTTTTTGTTTTGTTTTGTTTTTTTATAATGAGCTGCAGACGTTGTTCTGATAATATTTCATATCTGATGTTTTGTTGTGTGAGAAGACATTTTGTAACCCCGTCCCAACCCTGCTGACTTTTTGTTGCGGGTACTTCTATTTTGGTTCTCCTCTGGCTCTCTGCGTTCTCATTTTGTTGTTTTTTTCTTCGTAAGTTTTCTTTGTTGTTTGGACTCTTTATTTAAAAAAATGTAAAAATTTTCATCATATTGACCCAGACTCCAGCTTGCACGTCGGTCCATCATCCACCCACAAATCATGACAGAACACACGGTTCCTTTGCAGCATCTGGTGATGATTTTGATGATGACATTTAAGAAAATGCAATGTTTGTTGTTTTATGTTTTCATTGTACAAAGCACCATGAATTGCCTTGTTGCTGAAATGTGCTGAACATTTAAAGGGCTTTGCCCTTGTATTTGCAAGGGGGGAAAAAAATAATTAATTCTTTCAACTAGTGTTTCACATTACATAATGATCTTCCTGATTGTGAGTCCCTCTTTTTGTGAGGTTTTGGTTTTTCTGTGTGTTTGTTTAGGTTTCTGTGTTCGGTTTTGTCTCCAAAAACCGAACACAGTTTTTGGAGACAGGGGAGCAGGGAACAGGAGCAGCTGTTCCCTGCTCCTTGTCGGATCCTCGTCTGTTCTGTTGTACATTGCGTCTCTCCCGGTGCTACCAGAGTGTAAGTCATTGCCTCTGCTCACCTGTGCTGCCTGGATTGTGATTTTGTGACTCATCATTGAAAAGCCATTCTCTCGCTTCAACCTGGGTCCACAACACCACTTCACCCCTGTAATTTCTTACACTTTTTGTGTAAAATGCAGGAGAGCTGTTTCAGACGTTCACACATGGGAATGAATGAATGAATGAATTGTTGGAAAGCACCGTGTCAGTAAAGCCAGTAGTGCAGAGCTTGACTGTAGCTGCTGTTGGAGGGAATGTGGTTGATGATTCCTGCTTTCTTTCATTAAGATCATTTCAGGATCTGAAGTATGTTGGGAACTTTCCAACTCCCAGCTGGAGCTTTTTTTTTTTTTTTTTTTTTACCTTTGTGATCTGTCATTTGGTCATCCAGAGTTCCCACATGTGTTTCATGTAACCTCCCTTCTTTGGTCATAAAAATTCTTGGCCTGGGATAAATACTTGTTTTATGTGAAACAAAGGAATTGTTAGTTACGAGAGAATTTAAGCCACTTGGATGTAACCTAATTCAAATAATGATAAGAAATGTTTCCTTACATGTTATCTGTTTCTCCCCTTCCTGAATCGAAAGCCTCGCTTCTGAACATAATAGTTTGGTATATTAAACCACCTTTTATCAGTGTAACTATATACAATGCAATAGAGAGTCATAATTTTAATGTAGGTGCATTTGTTAATGTACCTCACAGCATGATGTTTTAAATCATGTTTGGATGAAAATTTGACCACTAATGGGAAAATCTACAAGAGGTCATGTAAAGGCTTTCAGAAAGTCCACCCAAAGTCCCAACCCAATTGGAAATGTGATCTTATTTAAAAACCAGGTCTGGTCAGTTTGGATGCATTTTTCCAATTCCACCAATAAGAGAGGTCAAATGCGGAGTCAGAATTATGCTGGAGATCCAACATGCTGAGTTGTAGATCTGGTGCCCTGTCTACATTACTGATTCTGTATGAATAATTTTGGCTCTGTGTGAACTGGAGAAATCCACAGTAAATTCAAACTCCATTCATCCAATCCCTGCTCTAGACATGAATTCAGCAGTTCCAAATACTCACTGAAAACCTAAAATTAAGATGGAGTGATCTGAAACGCTGCGACAGACTGGCGACCTGTCCAGGGTGAACCCCGCCTCTCGCCCGGAACGCAGCTGGAGATAGGCACCAGCAACTCCCGACCCCGTTAGGGAGAAGGGTGACGGAAAATGGATGGATGGATGGATGGATGATCTGAAACGCATGCAAACTTCAGAAACCAAAACAAAACTCTTCAAAAACAACCGGGCTGATGTCTTACTGTTTCTTCCGTGTCGCACATGATAATGACCTCTGTTAACATTCGGAATAAAACAAGCCTAAGCAGATGCTGGTGATGAAGCAGATTTCCCCCCTCATTTCCCCCGTCAGGTGCAAAAACGTTTTATGACAACTGACAGAGGGGTTAAAAAGCTAAGCAATACGAGCAAAAGCTGTGACCCGTCTTTAGGAATGTTACACATGCACACACTTCCTGTTGTTAGTGGTTTTATTTTACCTGCTGACTCATGCCAAGACTGACACTTGGACAGGGACCGAGGCCCTCCAGCCACCTTCTTCTTCTCTGGCTGGCAGTAAAGATTAACTTCGCAGATATTTGGCAGCATGCGGACATGATTCACCCAAGCAGGTGTTGTCTGGGACTGTAATAGAATTCACTAATAAGTGGGTGTCACTGTGGGAAGGTAGAGACGGGTTGATTTTATAGGTGCTGGGTGTGTGTGGAGTGTGTGGGCAGAGGTAAAGTCAGTGGGTTGAGGTAGCAAAGGGGATACATGATTTCAAAGAGACATGCAATCATTTCTAGTCCAAATAAGTGAAGCTGATTTAAAATAAATCTATTCATATGTTCATAACAGAGAGTGGCTGCATATTCAGAGGCCTGATTATATTTTTATTGTCTGCCTCTGCTTTACCAACATAATTTGACTTGTCAGATGAAAACTGGCCTGTCTATTAAGTTTAATTGCAATTAATGTCTGGGTTAAGTACACAATTTGATTCTCATCTCCCTTCAGGCCTCCATCTGGGATTTCTCAAATTGAGCTTGATTTCTTGGATTCATTTTCAACCAAGCAAATGAGCGAACAATGAGGAGGAGTGAACAATGACTCTGCTGTTTTTAGAACTGCAGTTTGGGGGCTTCAAACATGTCAACATGTTAATCTGAAGTTAACATGTTTTCTTGCTATATTTAGCGACATTTCAGACAAAAAGAAATTGGTATCAGCCAAAATCAGAATTGGCGGAATCGGCAGATCGGTAGTTTACTGGCTGATCGGTAATCAGCCAGTAAACTACATTCGGTGTAGCCGTATTTGTTTTGCATATCTAGTAAAACGTCAGCGTGTGAATGTGTGTGAATCGCTTTGGGGTCCTCTGGACTTGATAAAGCTCATGGGCCATTTACCATTTACATGTGCTGTAGCTGTGTTGGTTGCTGTCAGAAATCCATGAGTAGGATTTGCATTCTCAAGTCTACAGTGTGAATACATTCTGTCCATAAATGTATGGACATTATGTCCATACATTTAATAACAATTCTTAAATGTATGGACATTATGTCCATACATTTATGGACATAATGTCCATACATTCAAAACCACCTGAGTTACCAAGAAGTAATATGGTTGGAATCGCAGCTTAATTTACTCTTCGCAGTATTACCACAAGATTACTTTTACAGTCATACAAAATATTTGCACCTATACAAAAGCCATATAAAAAAATTCATATGTGCAGTACTGTTTCTTTTGCCACTGAGTTAAATCATTCACTGTTCTCATTCTTCCCTCCTGAGTAGTTTGCCTCATAAAAATATACACAGCAGCAAAATTTGTCTGTAAAATGAGTTTCTGTCGTGTTTTACTAGAGCTCAATGATGAGTTTTCCTTCGTCGTCGCTGCTGCTGGTATCTTCTGTGTTGTCTTGAAGGCTTGGAACGGGTCTTACTCCGCTGGGCAGACAGTCTGAAGACTGGTAGCCGTGAAAGGACCCGATCATGAAAACGGACTGGTATTTGCTGGTAATGTCAGGCCTCCCGGAGTTAGAGCTCTGACTGGTGAAGTCATTCAGTGAGTCCATGGCGTCCCGCTTCTTTTCAGCTTCCAGAAACGAAAACTGCTGAGACGGAGATTCGGTAGTCTGATTGTCTGGCAGCATTTGGATGTCCTCGGCCATCTCACCAGTACCTCTGCACTCTTTGGGAACTTGGCTGAAGTACGTAGAGGACAATGTCCTAAAATCTGGCAAGACGCAAGAGTTGTTTTTACTCTCTACAGTGAAAACATCACAGCTGTAGTTACCGGCGGCGGTACAGCCTTGCTGAGCTGAAAAACCAATGGTGCTTCTTGTTTGATCTTGACTTGAGAATGACTGCAGGCTGGGCTCTGCACATAAAAAGACACTCTGTGTTTCTGATGTGGAAATGGGAACCGGAGGATCCTGGCTCAGACTAGGTTCACACGAGACCTGCACTTGCTGGTCGTAGAGGACGATGCCTCCGTCCCAGGTCTTCTGTGGTGAATAGAGATGATTGATTTCCAGTGGTGGAGAGTTCAAAAGGCTGGAATGAATGCTGTTGGCAGGAGTGTCAGAGTTATGCGAGGTGTTTGGGGCTTGATGAAGGTTGGGTTGAGGGCACTCGGTCATACAGGACTTCTTCTGGGAAAGAGACTCTAAACGCTGCTCTGACAGACAGGAGACTTGAGAAGTATCCATATGAAGGTTTGATTCTTCTTCCTGGAATAGAAGAATAGAAAGGAATTAGCCTCTAACAAGAGCACCATGGGGTGCCCAGGCAGCATCTTTTCCCCAGTGAAGTGTGTAGCTGAAACCTACAGGAAGACCCAGACTCTACCACAACTCGTCACAAGGTCCTCTGTAAGTACTTTTATCTTTCCACAGATCCTCGTCACTACAGTTTATAGGAGCCAGAACCCTGGTCCTTCTTACTCAAAACTGTGGGCCATCCAAAACCTTAAGAGACCCCAACACCATCATCACAGTGGGAATGAAACAGTTAAAGCCTCTTGGTCTGATTTCTTTGGTCCACTAGTCAATTGTTGACTTATGCTACCTCCTAGAGTTTATGGCGTATCTGAAAAATACCAATGAACCCCTTTTTCCTTTTCACAAACATATCCGTGAAAATAGGTTTGCTCTTTGTGTTGTTGCTCCATCGTTACACCACTTCTGAGAATGTGTCTTTTGAGACGTTCACAAAGAACAGTGAAAAGGTCTCTCCATAAACTTCAACATACTCCATACTCTCTACCAGGTTCTGGCCAGGCATGTATAACAAGATGTGGTGACCTTTTCTGGAATAGTTAGACAAAACAACCATCCACCCAAAGTGATCACAGGTCAGTCGTCCGCTATGCTCTTTCCTTCTTTCTGCATGTGAACCAAATAATCTGACGAAGATTCGTAGAAACAACCTAAAAGAGAATTCAATTCAATTGTAGACGCGCTTTTCTTCCGACCTGTATTTATATTTATTTATTTTTTAAACTTGACGTTTTTAAAGCAATCTCAAGAATTTTGACATCCTGGTTTAGTTGCCAGTTGCCCGCCCGTATTATTGATGTAAGGAATGACTGGATGCCTTCAGGTGGCATAAATCAACTCGCCCCCTGTGTGTGGTTCTGCGACTAAACTGTTTACCGAAGAGCCGTCTTGTGTAATTCACTTGACTACTTTCTACACTGTTTTGACACATGGGCAGGATCATGTGTCTATTGTGCTGCAACCCTGCATGAGGAGACGTCTGCTCCCACACCGTCCTCAGATAGCAGCACTCTAAATATGTGAATGATTTGTGGACGACTTGTGCTGAAGCGCTAATTAAAACAATAAAATCCACAGGAAGAATTCCAAACTGGAATCAGTCATTTTGTGAACTTTTTTTCATTCTTTCTTTGATATGGTGGAACCAAAGAGGAAAAAAAAAACATCCATATGCTTTTTGAATACATAACCGTTTAATACCTGAGTGAAGTTCTCCTCCCACCTGCTGCAAATCAGACAAAAATTGGTGTCAGAAGTTTGTGCAGCAAAATTTTTTGTTGGTGCCGCTATCACTATAAATATATTAAGGAATGTTTCTAGAGGTCATGAAAGGTCAACCAGCCTGCCCTCTAACCCCCCACCTTCTTCAAATCAGATAAAATTGGTGTCAATCAACTCGACTACGTTCATGCAGCAAGAATTTTTTTGTTTCGTGCTGCTTTGGCTTTGAAGATGTTAATGAAAATTGAAAGGTCGCTTTGATTAGGTAAAAGTGGGAGAGCTGGTTGACTTTTTGACCTTTAAACTTGAAGAAGTTGGTACATTTCGAACACAAACGTCGTCTAGATTTCTTCCAAGAAAGTGTGTTTATGTTTGATTCAGTCACCAAAATAATCATAATAATAATGATAAAGTAGGACAAACAGTTTACGTTCAACACAAAAGCAGTGATTTGCCTTCTCACCTTCCGCCTGCTCATGTCTGCGACAGCTACATGTCTGCCGTGAGACTCTGGTCCTTTGTCTGGTTTGGTCAGCCCGTCGTTTCCCTGCTCTCCCAGGCGTTGGTGTTTTCTCTCTGGCTCCCCCTGGTCCTGCTTTGGTCTCCAGTCCGTGCCGTCTGGCTGTACAGGCGTCTCGCCGCGCTCCTGTGAGCACAGATCCGTCTGTGCTCCATCCGCCGTGATCCCTCAGGCAACAAAAACAGACACGAAGAAGTTGCTTTTTTTTTTTCTTTTCTTTTTTTTAAGGTTCAAGTTTTTCTGATTGAAGGCTTCAGGTAGGGATCAGGATTCACGACACATCAGCTCGTTCGGTCATAGTTGCTCCCTGTAACCCATCCACAAACTTTCTGGATCAAAACGCAGGAGCCGGGTTTAATCGTAAGCGTACGAGACGCGTTCTTCAAAGGAAAACGATGAATTTCGGCCCAACCATTTGCGATTTAAATGCAGCATGTTCCATATGCAGACCAGCAGGAATATTTATTTGAACTACAATATATCTAGAATGGGCAATAGAGAGAGTCAAACTCATTTTCACTTTAGGCCACATCTAGATTGTCTTTATGGGGCCAGTTGTGGCAGAATATGCAGGTAAAACTGAAGACTTTTGTTGTCCAGCTTTTGGGAGAAAAAGAGAAAGAAAAATGACAAAACATGCATTTAAAACGTGCTTTGTTTTAATTTATCATACGATTAATCGATTTATAGACTTATTGTTTATTGCGACGGGCCTATCTGAAAGGCCGTCTACCCTTGACATTTTTTTGTAACGTCCTGCCTACAAGAGAAACGAGGAAACTTCAGCAATTTCTGGCGCCTGGGAAGACAAAAACAAACTCCTGTGTTCTGTGATGAAGTACGAGGACCAGAGTGTTAGCCCTGGGGATCCCGGCAGCAATCCACCGTCTTTTAATTACAGAGAAATGGCAAGCAAAAGCTGCTTTTGATTGTCAGGAATTCTGAACGCAGGCGGAAACAAACACTTCAATGTTTGAGTGAAAAAAGAAACGAGCAAAAGACATGATTTTTATTAGTCATTAGATTGTGCTGCCACCTTGTGTTTGAACGAGTCTTCTGCCTGCATTTTTTATTTATTTTTTTTTACAGGAACTGAAATCATCAGTGTGGTAATATACACTGAGCTGGCGTACTGCTGAGCACCAGCTTTACCGATATTAAATAAAACAAAGGCAGAATATTCATCAGGATTCATTTTGCTCATCAGATCAGTTTCTTTACTCATTTTTACTAAACAGATGCATCATGGGTCACTTCAGGTCACAGTGTGAATGTGAGCTAATTATCTTCAAACTGTGTATATAATAGCAAGTGATGGATACATATACACTTATAGTAAGTTGTTTGCTCTGCTGTAGTTATCAATGCACTTGAATATGAAATATTTTTCAATAGCTTATTCCTGCATTATGTAAGACGTAACACTCAGATGCGAAACATCATTAAGCTGTAATCCATACCTGTGGTGGAGCTCTGGAAGCTTGTAACGTCTCCGGGTCTTTTCATGTCAACAGAAGCAGGCTGTAAGCTAAACTGACCCGGAGATTTTTCTGAATGTTCTCTTCTTATTACAGTTTGTGTTTCCTGAGGACGATATTCCATCAAAGAACAGGAATCGTCAGAAAGCTCCTCTCTGCTCAGTGGCAGGTTTGCATGTTTGAGTGAACTCTGACTGGTGGGTTTTGTAGGTTCCATTTGATGGCTGTGAAAGACAAATGCTTGTGGGTTGAGCTGCCTCACCACATTGGGGTTACTGTTGGAAAGTTGAAACACTGATGCATTGACGCCTGCGTCGCTGTTGGCTTGTTTGAGGAACTCTCCACTCTCTGTCCTACTGATTTTGCACGCCAAAGCTCCACCCTGACTGTTCAATGCATTTGCGTTGCACGAGGCTCCTGGATGTTTCGCTTTCTGTTGGCTTTTGTCCAGAGGTTCGATTTTCATGCTGCTCTGACTTGCTGGACTGGTGGAAAATGATGTCTCACAGATTTTCTGTTGCTCTGTAAGCATTTGTGAGGCCATTCCAATTTGGTTGACCCTCTTGGTGGATACAAATTTCTCCTCGGCACAAGTGTTTGGAAAGAGAACTTGTTTAGCCTCTGAAGTGTGGCTTCCTCCTGGGTTTTCACCTCTGACTGAAGCAGAGGTTGCCATAATACTGCCTACAGAATTTCGAGTCTGTGTGACTGTGATTAAATGGCCACTATTGTGCAAGTGCCGGGATGGTGGTTGAGGAGGGAAAGATTTGGTTGTTGATGGTGTTCTGTAGGCATCACCGTGTTCAGTTTTGTCTTTCACCGGCTGCACAGACTGTGGGGGTGATGCTCTCTCAGAGTTAAGTCCAGATAAATGCTGGACACCCACCTTTAGATCTTTTGGTTGTTCTTCTACTCCTGTGGCGTTGCTCATTTCCATGGAGTCAAAAGTTTGAGTTTTACTCAGGGCACCTTCTGGTGTCAGACTGGGGCCAGACTGACGTTCAATTTGGGGTGCAATAAGAGCCATTTGCTCATCTGATATGATTTGAAGGCAGATCTGGAGGTCTGCTGTGTGAACATGAAAAACATTTTGAGCTTGCTGGTCCAATGGCGCAGTGCGACAACGAACAACTGAGGCATTAGAGTCAACATTTGCTTTGTTTGTGGGGTTTTCCAGGATTGATGCTGTTGACAATCGCCCGTCTCCCAAAGGGTTAGAGCTGTGGTTAGACAGATGATGCGAAACACCTGTGATGGTGGCAGAAGATGTCTGATTATTTCCTGTGGGCAAAGACATGCTAGGAGCTGCAGCTGCAAGAGGTCTGGGTAAATGTTTATGCATAGAATCGGTTGCAGTTTTTGAACAATGCAACAAAGCGCTGCACAAGCCACTCGAATAATCTTGAAAGCAGCTTGTGGTTATTGTGGCTGCTGCAAACTGCCTTTGCATGACAGATGCATTAGACGACAAACTATGGGTGTGTTGTGAAGTTTTAGCCTGACATGTACTTGTAACTGTGCGAGCCGAGGCAAGGTGGTCTTGTGTTTGCATGGGCGGTAAAGTGTTTTTAAATACGTTTTCATAAGCCGTCGCTAAGGTTTGGTCGCTGGGAGTGGGGCTACAGTCACCTGTTCCCTTTGGTTTACTTTGAGCTTGTGGTAAGGACACAGCACCAGGTTCCTGGGCATTGGGTAACTTCAACTGATACTTGGGGAGGAAGCTGCTCTTTGCAGCAACAGAGACTGAAGTGGCTGCCGAAGTGCTGATCTGGGAAACATTTGCATTGAGTAAGCATGGCAAAAAGAGGGTTCCTTTGAGCCCAGGAGAATTGGGGATTTCTTTAGCTTGGACATAAGTAAGATCTGGACCCTGCGTCGCTGTGCTCACAGTGACAGACGCAGGGTGCTGAGTCAGTGTGTTTGGCACAATCTCCATCTCCAGAGGGGAAATGATTGTTTCACCAGTTTTCTGCTTCTTCCTGTCAGATGGAATGTGGGCTTCACAGAGCTCTGTCGTGGAGTCGGAATGTTTTGGAGCGTCCCCCGATCTCCCCGCCTCTGTTCGATTGAAACACTCTGGTTTGTGGACAGGCACGGATCTGGTGGCAGATAAAGGCAATACTGACAGAGACAAATGTCTCGTAAGTGGAGCCTTAGCGGAACTGTTTGTTGAATGAAGGTGACATCTTTCTACATTTAGATCCACAGAAGAGACAAGAGAGAGATTGGCAGAGAGATGGCCTGCTGTTGCATTGCTGGTTGAGAAGTTCACCGCTGAGCCCGACCTTGTTACCGTTTCTTTTTGAACCGTGGAGACCCTTTTCTGGCCACCCTGAGCTGCCTCATGACCCAGGTTTGTCAAACATTTCCTGCCTTTGAGAGCGGTGGAATCACCGCTTTTATCGGGATCGTAGAGCTTTTTGAACGTTCCACCCCCATACATGTACCACTTGTTGTAAGCAAACTTCTGCGTTTTTTTCCTCCGGAACTTTCTGTTGCTTGGCTCTCCGATAATGTCACTGGCATCTCCGTCGCAGCTGAGACTGCCGGTGCACGCCTCCTCCACAGATGAAGCCGTGAGGAGGCTGTCTGTTGTGTGGTTGCAGTCTACGGCCGTCTGCCGAACTAGTGGGCGGTGAGATGACGAGTGCTGGTTCACAGGCTTCTTCAGTAAACCTGTTGGGTAGATTTGGCTGGAGCTTCCTCTGCGGATGTCTGTTGCATAATCGCTTTGACCGGAGGAGGTTGGGCTGCTTCTTTCGGGCTGCAGAAGGGTAACGCTGAAAGGGAGTGAACTGCTGCGCGTTAAGGGGGCATGCTCTGTGGTAGAGGAGCACTGAGTGGGCACAGAGTTGAACAAACCAGACTTGGTGTGTCTCTGCATCCCAGTATTCTGGGCCGGGTTAATCTTCATGTCAAAGTGGAAGGAGTCCTTGTAGGTGTACGGCATGGGAAGGTCAATGCTGCCCTGCTTTGACAAAACAGTTTTTCTTGGCCTTACATTTTCAAGGTGCTTGTCCTCCACGACAGCCGAGTTGTCTGAAATCAGCTTGGATATCCGTTCCTCTAGCCTCCTATGCACCTGCTCCCTTGCTGCGTCTTTTTCGTCTCGTCCACCGTGGCCTTGTTCTGAACATGAATGTGTGCTCTGGGTTTCGTCAAGATGCTCCCTGCTAGGTTTAGAGAGAGAATCCACACAGTGTTCAGGTAAGACACTGCTGGGACTCGGGTAGTGGTCACTGCTCTCGCTGAAGCCAGAGTCTGTACTCTCATGACTCTGTGATTTCCCTCTGGACACAGACCTCTCCCACTGTTTGGAGAACAGGGTGGCTTCCTGTCGCTGAAGCTGGAGATGCCGACTGATGGTCAAAGACTCTTTTGTACTTTCTGTCTTCTGTTTGTCCTCCGCAACAGTCAGTTTGTCACTCCCGTTTGTTTCTGCGCTGGGAACCGTTGGGCTTGTCTCTCTCTGTTCGGAACTTTGAGTCCGAAGAGCAGGAGTCGGGCTCTGAGTAGCACTTAGTTCAGCATGCTTGTCCTCGCTGCCCAAGTCTTCGCATTGCTCGTCGAGAGACAGGCTGGAGGAACAAGTCTCTCTCGAGCTGGACATGCTGTCCAGGCTGCCCAGGTTGCTCTGCTCTGACTCGGATGATTGTCGGGCATGTGCCTGAGTCCGTCTGTGTTTGTAGAGGTTGCTCTGAGTCTTGAAAGACACTCCACAGGTGGTGCAGGGGTAAGGTCGCTCCCCGGTGTGGCAGCGGATGTGCTTCTCCAGGACACTGGGCTTCATGCAGTCACGTCCGCAGTGAGGACACATATGTTTGCCCGCAGACTTGGGTTTGGCTGCAGGAGCTGGAGCTGGAGCAGCAGCAGCAGTAGCAGCAGCAGTAGCTGCCCTCAGTCCCAGTTGAGGCTGCAGTCCCCCGGCGAGATGCAGAGTCAGGAAGGGAAGCGTCTCCTTGGAGTAGAGAGGTGGCATGGCCAGATGGAGTGGATTTGTCTCTCGTGCGTCTGCAGGAGGTTGAGGGTAAGGCTGCATCGGCAAGGCAGGAACTGTCTGGATGTAAACAGCCGTCAGAGGTGCCTGAACGTCCATCCTTTTCTCTGCCTGTACTCTGACCGAGCCGGTGTGCACCGGAACACTCGACAGTGTTGGCTTTCCGGTCTCCATGGCAACGCTGCAGCTGTCGCGATGTACCAGCGTCGGGTCTCTAATTACCTGAAAGATAAGGACATTTGCTTTTAGTATTTTTTTTTTTTTTTGCCTTTGGTCAAAAGGGCTGGTGAATTTATTCTAGCAGACGGCTTTAAGTCTCAAAGTGAAGAAAGCAGCAGCGCGATGTGATAAAGCAGCTAATGAAGACGGATATGCAGACTCCTCTGGGGCAGATGGCAAAGCCAGTCTTCATTTCACATTCTGGTAAAATCTAGGAATACATGTTTGCCACACATGTCCAACCATCCTGCAGCACCCCAAGCAAAACTACATCCACTTGCTAATTACATCACTCTGGTGATGAGCAATAGTGACCATGATCGCCAGGGGGAGTGCAGGCATGTGGGTCTCTAAGTGCGGATGGGAAGGAATCCAATGAGAGACAAGTTGAGAAGAGGGAGGCAAACATGAAGTAAACATATTGAAGGTGGGGATGTGGAACAGTCCAGTACTCTCTCGGACATTAAGAAACCGTAATCCGCCCAATCAAAACATTAGCTGCAGGCGTTGGCTGCCTGCTCCAGTCTGCAGACTGGCTGATGCGTTTCTGATTTTATCAAAGCATTCATGACATTTCTTTTTGTTCCGGTGTGGCGGATTTAAAAACCCACAGAGGTACAGTTGGCATGAAGCTCGGTCTTTTGTTGGCTGTGAAGCAGAAGCACGCCCACACTGCATGAAGACTTGTGCAGCGTTGTGTACAGAGGGAAGTTTGCTTCTGATCACATTGAACAAAAAGCCTTGTGTGCAGAGACTTCTCTTTCTGTCATTAGTCACAGTACGCAGATGCGGAGCTGAATGTGCTTTCACTTCCTCGTCACCATGTAAATCACCTCGTATTGTTTGAGGTGCTGTAGCCGAGAAGAAAGCGAAGCATTGCAAAGATTTTTTGTTTTGTTTTGTTTTTTGTGTTGTGTTGCTCCTGTCTCTACCGTTACTTTGAATCTCGCTTTTCTTTTGTGGAATTATTCCACAATCAGCTCACACTCTCCTTCGCTCTGGCGGCTCAAACGTTAAAACCTCAGCCAGTATCTGTCGGATGAAAGTAAAAATATGGACTTCTAATCCGCTGAAAGGAATAAAATTAGGAGGGAAACAGAGAAAGAGTGGAAGGACGCCCATCTATGCTGCTGGAACAAAACAAACAAAACAGCAGCACATTTAGTGCCTGACTGTGAGTGATAACTCAGAGGAGTACAGTAAAAAAAAATAAAAATAAAAGAAGGTGCAGGAAACATTTAGGTAGAGTTCACTCACCACCCTGACTGGTGACAGAGCCCTCTACACAGCCTCATCCTGACTGCTGCACGTTCCTCTCCAATCTCATCTTCTCTCAGCTCTGTGACAAGAACCGTTTCTTGTGATGAGGAAGCGGAAGACATGCAAATGAGAGCGAGAGAGAGAAGGAGAGACAGAGAGAGAGAGAGAGAGAGAGATGCAAGCTGGTACGGCAGAGAGGAGGAGAGTGCTGGGTGGGTGTGCTGGCTGTCAAACAAAGACTTCGGGAGGATAAGTTGAAGTCAGAGATTGCGCTGAGAGATCAGCCGGACCGGCCGCGAGGCTCGTCAAAGCAAACGCGTTTGCAGCGAAATGACAGCGGGGAGCTGCTGGCGGAGGAAGTGCTGCAACAACAACAACAAGAAGAAAAGGAAAAAAAAAAAAGCAAACTTACCCTTTCGGCGGCTGACTTTTCCCATCGGCAGTGTGAGGCGGTACCTGACTCCTCTCTGCCTCGCGATGCTCGCTCTCCCACCCACTGACTTCCACCCACGCGCAGCATCTCACACACCGACAGACAGACAGACAGACAGAGGAGCGAAAGTGCAGCTCATGTTGATGTGGCTCTCATCCTTTCTGACGGAGAACAAATGGATGCGTGAAAGCGTTCAAATGATCTCCCTCCGACCACAATCCCTCTTGTGTTTTGTTGTTGTTGTTATTTTTGTTTGTTTTGTAGGGGGTTTAGTGGTGAACTTTGCACATGCTGAAAGAGCAGGCTTTTTGTGTGAATTCATTTATTTACGCTGGCATTCTTACTCGTTAATCTGCTGCTGGTGCAGAGAGTCAGGATGATTACTGCACTGATCATCTGTAAACAGATTATGAAACGTGTGTGTTGTGTTTCTTTTTAAGCAGCTCTACTTCAGCCTTTTATGAAACTGATTTAATCTATGAAAGAGTCAAATGTAAACAGCCTAGTAACGTTCAAATCCAAACTACCAGGAGGAGTGTCATAGTGCTGTCAATCAATCTCATGCACTGGCTGCTAAATGTGCCCCTACCCTGGATAAGCAGAGAGAATGGACGGACTGATTGATTTTTTTATGTGAGAGAACCAATGAGGGACTTGGGAACACCCGGACATCATCAGTTCTAAAGGTCACTGACCTCCATGGGAGGAAGGATTGTAGTTCTTTCGATCAAGTAACTTCAACCTAGCAGTTTTTAACAAATCTTGTTTTTGAGAGTTTCGAATCCTTCAAGACGTTTGTCAATCAAAGACCTTTTCGTAGAACACACATTGTTTTTGGATTGTAGCTGACTTAGCTTGATCACTGGTGACAGTGCATCTGGAAAGAAATCACCACACTTCATGTTTTGCACATTTTGTTATGTTACAGCCTTCATTTATATTGTATTAAATGTATGATTTTCCTCAAAATTCTGCACCGCAAAATAGAAATAGAAAACCAAGCAATCCCATTTGTGCTCATATTCACAGCCTTTGACATGAAGCTCTATGTTGAGTTGTCTCCGCTGATCATCCATGACCCCAACCCAGCTTAAATGTAGTCCACCTGTGGTAAATTCAGTATCAGTAGACTTGATTTGGACAGGCAGGTACCTGTATATATAAGATCCCACAGCTGACATTGGAGGTCAGGGGTCAAACATCAAGCATGGAATGAAAGGAAATGTCTGTAAACCTCTGAGTCAGGACTGCCTTGAGGCACAAGACTGTCCCGACTGTTTCGGCTGCTTTGACTGTCCCAATTTCTCAGTGGCCTCCATCATTGTTAAACCGAAGAAGTTTAGAACCTGCAGGACTCTGCTGTTCTGAGCGTCCAAGCTGAGCAATCGGTCACTCTGGACTCTCAGACCATGCCTTCGTTATCCCTTTATGATCTCTGGACAAAGAGGTTCCTTGTATGTTGGGAACACAACAAGTGAACTGTTGCCACTTCACACGTGTACTTTGCAAAATTAGTTAAGAATATCGACTGAAAGCACTGCAACAGACTTCACTTGGTCTCCAAGGCAACTGCAGGCTGGTCCACGCAGAGCAAGCTTTCTGTTGACATGGCAACAGGATACCTCCAACCATGTTTTTCTGCCGTCCTCACCGAGCCCAGCAGGGAGGGGGCATGGCTCTGGGCACGTGTTCCTCAGATGTTACCATCGTGGCATTTGATGCTTCTCGCAGGAATGCTTTACGGAAATAAAAACAGTCACTCGGGGTCTCGTGTTGCTGACTCGTTGTTTTCTGGCCATGTTGCTCAAGTTGCTAGGATACAAGGTTTTACAAGCCAGCCTTTAGAATAGAATAGAATAGAATAGAATAGAATAGAATAGAATAGAATTTAGATTTTACTTAATATTTTACCTTTTTTTTTTTTTTTTTTACTTTACCACCTCATTGGTTTGCAGTTCCTAAAGTTCTGCCCTGTTTGGGAAATTGAATGTAAAGCCACATTCAAGGAGCTCTACATAAGGTCAGCTGTAGTAATATTACAGCAAGTTGATAAATTTAATATCACCATGCAGGTTTATTCACCTGGAAGCTTCTCTCCAGGTTAGTTTTTTATATATGCAAGCTTGAGGACTGCCCAAGACACGGGAAATATCTGTAATTCATCCGGTTGCACAATGTTCATAATCGTGACGGATGCATTATCGGTTAAGCTTTGTGTTTCGGACAGGCTGTGACTGATTTATTCATCCACACACGACCTAAAGTTGCTCTGATTATGGCAAGTCATTTGCGTATTTATTGTTCAATGTACTATTTGAGTCGTAATGTCTACAGGCAAGGCAGTTTTATTTGTATGGCACATTTCCACAACAAAGAAATTCAAAGTGCTTCACATAATTAAAGCGATAAAACAAGCAAGTAAATATTACATTGCAGGAAAGCCACTGCAGCAGACTGCAGTTCGTGCTGTTCCAGTGGTTATTAGTCACAGGCAGCTCTAGGCAAATGAGTTTTTAGACTTGATTTAATGAGACTCGGTGTTTCAGGAATTTTGCAGAAATCTGGAAGTTTTTATTGCACAACACATAATGATGGGCTAAGGTCGATCCTTCCAAGCATTCATTCCGCACAGTCTGTCATCGCAAATGCAATGACAGACTTTCCTATTCATAGGAAAGGTGTGCTGTAAACGGTTGAGTTTGGTTGGAAATAATTCATTCGGAAATAATGAAATTACAGTGCTGAATGTTCTCCAGGTTGTAATGTTTAACAATTCTGTCTTGACTTCCTCTTGGGAGATCGAAGGCTGTAAAGTCGCAATCAAAGCAATGAAAATTCAGTAGTTTTAAAGAAAGAAAGAAAGAAAGAAAGAAAGAAAGAAAGAAAGAAAGAAAGAAAGAAAGAAAGAAAGGAAGAAAGAAAAACAAAAAGAGCTGCTATTGGATTGCTTAAGGAGATTCTGAGAATTTCTTTTTTTGAACTTGGTTTTTATGTATTTTTAACAACAGTGACACTTTTCCACAGTTACATTCTTCTTTCTCTCACTGATGTATACCTCCTACATTATAAGTTGACAAAAGGAAATGAGACAGCGGTAATACTCAATGTCATAACAATGAATACAAATACAACAAAGACAGAGTGATAACAAAGGAGAGATAAAAGCAAACTTAACATTTTTTTCTTCAATAGCATACATGTCATGTACTCTATTGACTCAAAATCTTCTAGACTGGACAGATGAGGTACACTCATGTTTATTGCATTTGAACCTTTTTGATATTATTTTGACATATTTCTTTGGGTCAAAATTTAGTATTTTTCTTCTGTAGCTTCTGGGTTATGTGGGTTTGATAACCAATAGATAGGGTTAGGGTTAGATAACTTTCTAATTAGTCCTGTGGTTGTTATTCCTGTTATTCCATCGTGGATCTTTGGACACGTTGAAGTTGATTTAAACTTCAGCATTGTCAAGATCCTAACTGAAGAACAGCCCAGAAAGCTAGAAAATAAATTTGACCCAATATGTCCAACTAAATATCGTACTCCAATCTAAGGTACGAGTCAATAGAAAAAAATGTTAAATGCTCCTTTCTGTCTTTGTTAGCCATTGGTATTATCGACATGTAGAGGCATGAGAAGATAACGGAAGCGCGTAAAAACCCAGAAGTTCTCCTCTCACAGCTCTTTGTTCTTCAACAACAACAACAGCAACGACAGCAACAGCAACAACTTTGAAACTGCTGAATTTTCATTGCTTTGATTTGGAGCTTTAGCTGTCTCAAAATGGCTGGTAACACTCATTAGGTTACATCGTTTGCGACGACGACTGTGGGCGCTAGTGCCCATCATGTGCTGTGTTGATACTGCGGGCTATCCTGAATTTCTGAAGTCGCTCCTGGAAACGCACGTGGCAACACTGGGCAACGACTTTTACTCTTAACGCTGTTTATCGAAACGCCTTGTTGGCTGTGTTTCAAATAAAATGGCTTTGCGTATCGAAACATGATCATTAACGATAATACGCGGTGTGATGCAGCTTCCGTGAGCGTGCTTGCATGCTGGGCCAGGTGTGCATGGTGATGCCTGCTGCTGCGGCTGACCTTATGTGACTCACAGTGTGACCCGCTGGCGAACTGAAGCCCAATAGTAAAGTGACAGTAAAATCATTCTACAATCTATTCTGACTGCAAAGGCTGCTGTATCCCAGCGGCAATGACAAAACGGTCATACGCCCGGCCTGCGGCATCAATGCCCGCGATGTCTTTATCTGAAGAACCCTCAGGCGTGGCGACGCCGGCGCTCGTGGACCGGCCTGCGCTTCGGTCGATGTTACTGGCGTATTGGTGATTCTTAAGTCGCTGTCCCGAAGATATAAGCGAGTGTTTGTGATATCCATTTGCTTGTGATGAAGCCACGCAGCAGGACAGTCAAGCAGCGGCTGGCTCGGTTTTTGTCTTGTGAATCACGGGATCACGATTCCCATTAGCGATGTTGACGACATGGCGGTCTTATGCAGGTGCCTGCCGTCACCGCAGACTGGGTTGAAGGTGCGACAGCGATTTGCTGATAGTAGCTGGTCAATCTTCATTTAATACGTCTCAAATGAAGGCTGCTTTTGCTAACAAATGTGCAAGAGTATGATTTCTTCGAATGCTGTCGCCGACTAGAACTACAATCAAAACAGCTGAAGATAGCGATGTTGAAAACTGGGCCAAAAACTGCTGGAGTTGAAAAATTTCCTCCATGGGCCAAACGATGATGTCGGAAGAGTCACGCAAAATCGATCATTCGCTTATCAGTGAGGCTGGCTGGCAGCCGGTATGTGTACCTCCTGTTGTACCGTCGGTTTCTCAAAACCAGTAAACAGCAAACGCAACGCAAATCAGTGTGATGTAGCTGGGCGCGTCTTCACAGCTCTCGAAGCATGTGCAAGAGATTCACCATACAAACAAACAAAGCTGGAAAGATCTTTGACGCACTGCATCGGGACCACATCAGCGGCTACGCTGTCTATCTGTCTCTGTCTCGTGATGGTGCGATCGATGCGCGAAGAAGAAGGAAGTACCTCCACACTATAATCATGAAATGGATTGCTTTTTTTCCTTTTCTTGTTGTTGTTGTTGCGCTTGCGCCAGCAGCTCCCAGCATATCATTACGACGCTCTCAGCCTTATCCTCAATCTGTTTGACTTTCCTGCCGTACTCTCTCTCTCTCTCTGGCGTGGTGAAGGAAAGAACGGTTGAAAAGACTGTAATAAAAGCTCTGCAGTCAGAAGTCTGCACGCTCTTTTGCTCTCGGTTATCTGATCGAGCATAACTGCTGATGATCATTCACTTCGTATTCGCTTTCGTTAAATCGTTTAGTGCTGACGCATGGGCAGTATGGTAATTCCAGCGAAGTTAAAACAAATCTTTGCAATGCTTATTCGACACAGCTGCGGTAACTCGCCGACTAATGACAAAATGCTATGAAACTTTTGTTGTGTGATCGAAACCCTGCAATACCTGGCGTACCTGCAAGTGTCATGCGATAATCTTCACAGCGCGTTTGAAATATCCAGCCTCTGGCTAGAAGCGCCACCAGCTATAATCATGTCGAAAGCGTGGAGAGCTGGCGCGTGTAGTCACGGCTTTCAATATGTTTGTTGCCTCCCTCTTTTTGTCTCTCTGAACTAAATACATGCGCTTTCCCCGCTGCGCGTCACTATTATCACCGAAGTGATAACTCGATGCTCTTATGTGAAATGAAAATGAACTGGCCATCAGAAATGTACTTTGCTTGCTGTGCTGCGGTGACAGCTGTTTTAACAAGGCGAAAATAACACGTACAGGCGGAAAGCGGCGGTCAACTGCGCTGCCTGGAAACGACAAATCCTCCGTACTCTGCCAGGCTGCGCCCGGTAGGCGCTGCTGCACTGCTGCGCCGGCTCACGAAGTCGGGGCATTGATGGTACCTGTGGGTGTGTGACTATCGGCGAGCTCGCGCAGCGGCTCTCCCGGTAGTAAGCATGCTGGCCGGCTCCTAACCGGACTCGGTCCCGTTTCAAGCCCAGCGAAGCGCAAGCGGTGTTGTTTCAGCCAAACGATCCCACAGAGTCATCGAACTGAAGCAGCGACACTTATATTATTCTCAACAACACGAAAAGAACCTGAACTGCGATGGCGAACGGCAATGGGCAGACCAGAAAGCATTTTGTCCCAGCCTGTCTGTGCCAATCGGTTGCGCCCAGCTGGGTTGGCCTGTGAACCACCATGTTCGACGGGCGTGGCTGGTGACTCGCAAGCGAAATTCGGTACAGTGAACCTCACGACGACCTGTGCGTTGACGTTGAGATGAACTCACGGCGGCCAGCAATGCGAACCATCTTCTTTGTGTGCTTATCACAGGCAGTTCGTAAAGACTCACCGTGTGCGCGTGCAATCATCAGCTGCGATCGACTCCACGACGAGCTATCTGGAAAAACGCGATTATCTCTGGAGATGGAACGTGCCCAAACACTAAGCTATTGACACAGCTGTCCCGAAGAAATGAATTCTCGGAATTTCTTTGCCACAATGTGTTTCTGCGCCGTCTCTGTTGCTGCAGGCGCCCTCCCAGTGCCCAGATGTATTACCTGGCTGTGCTCAAAGGAGGCAGGTGACCTTAGACCGCCGGCGGCCACGCCGACGCTGTCGTGGCAGCCTGGTTCGTGGTCTGTCTGTCGTAGTGGTTTGCGGCAGCCGCAATAACGGCTTTGCTTTCAAGCTTTTGTTCCGATGTTCAAGAACTGCGGCGGTACCCCTCTGCGGCTGCAGCTGCCGGCTTCTGCCATTTAAATAACCGGGCGAATGGCTGACAAAATGGTGACTCTAATCTCGGTTAGCGCTATCCAACTGGCAAAACGCCGCACGGCGAACACTCCAGATCGCTATCATATCGAATGAGCAAACCACCCCAAGTCTGGCAGTCACCGAAGGTAGCACTATTAAATCAAAACGACTCCATGGAAATAAGGTAACAAGATATCTAAAGATGATATCAGCCATTATCTGGTTATCATTTATCACCTGGTGAGAAGGTGAGCTGAGGCTATGTCACATCAGCTTCTCCTCAGCTGGTGCTGTGTGACATTTGTCACAGTCACAGGCAGTATGGCAACCTCTGCGGAGAGCCACATCAGAGCGTGCTCTTTCAGAAGCATGCTCCCGGCGTATCCTTAAATATGTGAAATAACGGCGCATCGTTTCCAATCCAGCAGGCATCGAACCTCTGGATGCGCAAATAAGATCTGTGCGTGGCGTGTCAATGGAGATGACCTCCAAACAAGTAGCGACATGGCGTCCATCGGTGTTTCAGCTCAACAGGCTGGGCGCTCAGCGCTGGAACACCGCTGTTGCATCCTCAGAAGAGCTTCTATTTGATGAATATGGCTAAACTGTGAAGAAGGCGATATCGGGTCAGTTTGGCAGCTATGTCGGTTCCTGGTGGCAATGATCTGCGTCTCACGGGAATAACTGACAAAAATATTTATTCCGTGACGATAATAACATGTCTCTCACGGTTTGATCATTCAGCTCACATTCACGTCTTATGGTGAAGCTTTGTTTGATGACGTCTGACGGCAGCTCCAGTACTACGCGATGCGGGCGAAAACCTGGGTGTTTGCTTTCTAAAATCATGTCAGGACTGAAGATCGCCTGGTTCTTCACGACCTGGTCGAAGTCTATTGCTCTGGTCATGGTGGCTCGAAGCGAGGAGAGCGTTGAAAAAATCGGAAGCGACGACCAGGCAGTAATCGTAATAATCTCGTCGATTAGTATGTGGCGTTTTAAATATATAACGCTCTATCTTACCTGCTATGACTTATAACTAGATGACTAAAGTGATTTGTCTCTATTACGAATAAACCAGCAGTTCAAAAATAAATGTTGTCGAACATGCTGCTATGAAGACCGAAGGCTAAATAAGTTCGCTGGCTGTCGTCGTTGTCAATGCTGAAGGTAATACTCAACAGCGATATCGTAATCGAAAAACAACAAACGCTGCTGCCAATCTCTATTTTGACGCGCAGATCGCTGATCGGCTGAAGCGGATCTAATCAAGGCGAACGCCATAAAGCAGGTGGCGCTGCGCTGACAAGTGGTAACAAGACCTGCTGGCATGGTGGCGGCGAAGAAAGTGAAAACGTCTGCTGCGGCGTCAGCTGTTTGTCTCACCTCATATTATCCATGGTGCTGCGATGACAATCAATAACAGTCAAAAATGTACCTTCTTCAGCTGGTCTTCCCCGCTTTACTAATCAGCGATACTCAGTACAAGTAACATCTTCAAATAAAGCATGCGTAAAACCTGCGCTGCATGTGACATGAAAGTGGCAACATTCCTTATGATAAACGCAGCTGCATGCCTCTGACGGTGAGTGAACGATTCAAATGAATAGTTTGCCTCTTTCAAATCCACCATATATTCAACTACAAACTGAAAAAAAAATTCACAATTCAATGACTGTGACGCTTCCTAGTACATATTGCTGCAAGTGTCGGCTCAACGTCTTTGTGCATGTCAAGGGTGAAATGATGGAAACGCGGCTGTAACAAACATCATGCGAAGCGCTGGTTGTCAGAGGCCGTTGCCGTCGAAGTTTAATAAATATCTGCACGTCAGGTGGTGCATAAAGGAAAACATCAGCGGCTATTCGATCGCACGGTGATGAACATTTGCTCTGCTATTCGAAAATGCACATCTGTACTCTGCTGGCAGAACTATTGAAAGATGTTGGGTTGTTGCGGCACACTACATTCTCGAAGACGGCAAAACCTATTGCTAAATGTCTTTTCGAATCGCCATAAACAGGAGGTAACGCCAGTATCACTGTTGACCGTGGGCCGAAAATCGAACCGAAGGCGCTCGCTCGTCACTGACGATGATGTTGATTCTTAGGTTTTGATTTTGAAGAAAGGACCTGACGCGCTTACGGACAATGACGGTGTGGAATGGCCTGAGGTTTCAGCCTTTTCGCTGATACTGGCACCATATTGAAGGCTATTCTGGTGCCATTCGGAAGAAAATCAGGCGCATGCTCTTCTCAGAGTCAGAGCGGCGTTGAAAGCTCTGTAGCCTCAACCAAGCCTGCGCTCAGCGTGTTCTGATCATCTGATGAGCCGGGGAGGGCATCTCTGCGGGTGTGAACAGTCTCGGTTGGTGTCACGCATTCGTTCAGCAGAAGCACCGACCGGCAGCCGCCTTCCGGCTGTGATCGTAAGCGGCTCGCTGGCGTCTTAGCGCGGTTTGCGCACTTCGACGAACGCTGAAGACTGCCGGTACCTGCGGGAATGAAAAGAAGGACGTATGTTTCGCTGTGTTTCACCGATCCCGGCTCAACTCGGCTGACAACCGGAACTCTGCCGTCGCTCTGCCGTTCAACGCTTCAAGCTGGCACAGTACCGGCTGGCGGCCATCGTGGCTCTGGCGTAACAGGCTGAACAGAAATTTGCTGCTGTGTATATTTTATGAGATAAGCAGTGAGTTTGATGATATTTAACTCAGTGGCAAGCGGTACTGCATATATTTTTATCTTGGCTTGGAATACAAATGTACAACATGACTAACAGAAAGTGCTGCGTTCAAGCATAACCCACTGGCATGGCATTGGTTTTAATGTATGGTTATTATGTCCATAAATGTATGGGCATAATGTCCATACATTTAGAGAGTGATGCCAATGCTACATGGACATAATATTACCATTATGAACGGAATGTATTCACTATATGTTAGGCTATGATTTCTGACAACAACCAACTTGCAGCAGCCTGACCAAGCCCATGAACTATCAGGCCAGGCATTCACACATTCACGTGGCACTAGGCAGCAAACATGCGACCTGTGTTACACTGGCTGATTGCCGATCGTAATACGTCCACTGTTTAACTGACTCGCTCATCTGCTAAGTGCTGTGTGATGTTTGAAGCCCCCAGCTGGGTTCATGGCCGAGTCGTGTTCTTTCCTCTCGTGTTGGCATTTATGAATCCAAAATCAAGCTGTGAGCCTGAAGGATGAGAATCAGGTGACAGACATTGAGGTGGGCTGGGCCGGTTTTTCATCTGACAATGAGTATGTTGTGGCTTGGGGCGGACTATGCGGCGCCGCTCTCTGTTGTAATTTGCTGTGGTGTTATTTTAAATCGGCTTCACTGACTGGTTAAGTGTTATATATCTTTTATGCCACCCATACACTCCACGCAGCTACCTACAAAATCGGCCGCGTCTTCTGCCTTCCACGCTGATAATTGTGCGGTCCCAGCCTTTGCAGGCCAGTCTGTCGCGTGCTACTAATGGCGGTTGCCGCCAGCATCTATTCGAGCAACGTCCCTGCATGTTTACAACCAGTGCAGCTTTTTTTAGCCCTCTGTCATTGTCATCGCCACACTGGCGAGTGGTTGTCGTATGACGCGAACATCAGCTAGAAGAGTTTGTTTTCTTCGTTTCCAGGCTCATCGGCGCCATCCATCCATCAGGCACTCATCTTCTCCCCCAGGGTCATTCAGCTAATTCGGCGACCGCGACAAGCCGCGCTCCGTCGCTCCATCATGGGCACAGTTTTCAGTATTTTTGCTAATTCATGGGTTGGATGGTGGGTTTGAACCCATGGATGCCGCCACGAAGTCAGTAATGCTGGTACAACTCGGCGTGACAGTGCGCTGTTCGACCACGTTTCTGGATGAAATGCATCAAGCGACTGACAAGATCATTCGAGACGATGAACTTTCTGGCGCTAACGTTTCGGTACTCTCAGCCAGCAAAGCATCGTAAATACCTGTAAACCATGACTCTCTACTAAATGCATCTCGATACGCTAATACGTA